>JAAAKM020721499.1:260267127-260299627 GCA_010016025.2 Alatinidae sp. Z8VKAUB7J3
TTTAAAGACAGGGTCATCCAAATTGGGAGGTGTTACCCTCTGTGCTAGGACATGGATCTTTGGGTAGTAACTAGTGTAATCTAATTAATTAACCCGTTTCTTTCAGATGCATCTTTCTAAATTTAAAGAGGTCGATGTTAGTAGAGTATGGGGTACTAAATATTTAACAATGTGAGTGCGGAGATCTCTCTACCAATACCCAAGAGGATACCCTACTCCACCTCTTCTCTTTCTATTGCCTTATATCTATAATTTTGAAAGGTAGATTTTAGGAAACATACTCTGTATCAAAGTAGAGTATGGGGTACTAAATATTTAACAATGTGAGTGCGGAGATCTCTCTACCATAAATGCTGCCTCCAAAGCGGCAAGATGAAAAGGAGATCTTGCTCTAGCTAATACCCTAAACGAATCCTCTTGATAGACGTCAGCACATGACGGGTTTGCAATCAAATGCTGCCCTATTGCCGAGTCAGCTTTGGGATCTGTTGACTTGGCTTTGTTTACGCGATTAGGTAAAATTTTGGAAACCTTACTGCGTCTACTAATGAAGGTGCCGTCTTGAGAGACCCCGCCAGAGTGGGGAGGGTGATAGCGCCATCAAGGTTCAACCCCAGAAAAGGGGGGAACCGACGCCGCAAGGGTCACCCCGCATAACTAAGGCGGTCGGGCACCTGAAAACCACTTTTAAACAGCCGTCTTCAGAATCCACTCCCCTGATAAAGTAGTCGGAAGCCTGCGGAAGCTACCAAATATTTTAAACGTTAGTACTCTGAGGAGTGTCAGACGAAAAAAGCTTTTAAGTACACAATGTTTTCGCTATTTCGTGCAATATGATAATCTTTAAGGAGGAGTAGATAAGTAGCATGATTACCACAAATACCAATTGAGATTTACAAGTGTGTACAGAACTTAGATTGATATGAACAGGCATTGGTTCTTTATTTTCTTTCAGCACACGCTACGGAAGACTCCGCATGGCCACTTCACAGGTTGGGCTTGGCGTTTGGCATCATGGGCACTGATCAGGACTTTGGTCTTTCCCTTTCTTTTCATCACCCACTGGAAAGTTTCTAGGGTTCCATATCAATGGCAAAGCAACCATTTGCCAATAAAGAAAATACCATGACATATGTCGATTAAATAGCTGGTGACATTCCGATGCCAATGGCTGTTCTGTGCACCATGGAATGTAGACATCTAGTGTATCCATACTATATTAAAAATGTGTCATTAGCCTATTTTGAACGCTTGGTGCCCTATGGAATGTACGCATTTAGTGTATCCAAACTATATCAAATATGGGTCATTAGCCTAGTTTGAACGCTTTGTGCACCATGGAATGTACGCATCTAGTGTATCGAAACTATGTCAAATATGCGCACTAGAGAAATATCACCACTGCGGTACATCGGCTGCAAGTCATCCATTGCGCGGACATCGACATCAAGCTTCTACGCATGTCCATGTCCACCGCTGGATGACTTGGAGCTGATGTGGCGACTTGAGAAATAGTGTATACTAACATCGGAGGTCATTTCGCTCGGTCGGTGGAACACACAGGCCGCGATTCCGTGGGTCACAGGTTCATTAGATTTAAAGGTAAAGGTAAAAAATTTGTTCCGTCAGTGACTACTCATAACGTAGGACATATTTAACAGCATCCTTGGTGCCCATCAGAGTCCTTTGATAGTTAATCATATTCACCTGTGATAAGAGTAATGCATCAGTGTTCACTTACATGCCATTTTGTCAGCAACTTCACTCATAATCTCATTGATCTTCTTTCTATCATTCGAAATGGAATGTGTGAAAGAGTATACCCAACTGTATTTGGAAGGAGCCAATCAGAAATTCGACTGCCTGAATGGCTTATGTTTTTGGACCAATCAGTGCCCATTACAACAAGGTTAATTGAATAGGCCAAGTGAGAAAACGAACTCTTTTTGTCTGCATAGTAAAGGTTTTCTTGCTTTTATGTGGACTGACTCCAGAACGGCCAAGTCTGCCATTTTGGTTTTTCTGCTGCGCGCAATCAAACCGTTCTTTGCGCGGATATCATGGGCAACAGCAACAACAGTAGATAGCTTCTTGCCCCTTGTGACATAAAAAATTGCCTCGTTTTGGGAGAATTTCGTTAAAGAATCACGTATATTGACTTACAGGTGCGCGTACGGCGAAAACCAAAATAGCAGTTCGATTCCTCGAGAAAAAGGTACATATTTTAAGAAACTTCGAGGGCTCAAAAGGTACATATTTTAAGAAACTTCGAGGGCTCAAATGGTACATATTTTAAGAAACTTCGAGGGCTCAAAAGGTACATATTTTAAGAAACTTCGAGGGCTCAAATGGTACATATTTTAAGAAACTTCGAGGGCTCAAAAGGTACATATTTTAAGAAACTTCGAGGGCTCAAAAACTACAACACCACGGTCCACTCCACCACTGGACATACCCCTGCTTTCTTACTCTTTGGACGCAAACTACGTACTCGGCACAACACTGCACTGTTTATTTCTGCTTCCTTTGACCCTGCTCCGACTGACAAACTTAAACAAACAGTTAAGCAGAATCAGGACAAACAAATACAGTATGCTAATTCGAGACGCAGAGTTCATGCCGGCACCCCAGCAATTATGTGGACCGCTTACGTCGTTTCATGTCTCAAATTACACCTATACGACCTCGAACGACAAACAAATCTACCTACGTATCTCAAGACTTATCGATTTGTTCACATGTTTTCATTAGGATCCTTTCGTGTTTTGGCTCGACATGAAAAATACTTTACTTTGGATATTAATGGGAAACGAGACAATGTTAACTTAGATTTTTACTGTTTTGAATGAAGAAAATTACTCTTACCTCTTGGTTGAGATAAACATGACCATCCACTCGAGAAAGCAAATCCATTGAATTCAGGTAGACTGTATCATCATTGGACGTGAACTATTTTGGTCATTTTTGTGATGTTATGATGATGTAAAGACTTTATTGAGTACCAATTTGTCATCAATTTGCCAATTTTTATTCTTGTTTTTTTGTATCCAGGAATATCGGCAAACAGGGAAAGATTGTTAGATATTTTAGTTGATAGATAGGATGCAATTGTATTAAATGCACTGTTGTGTCTCCAGAGATAGCGGTTTTGCAGTGCTGCAGTTTTGCAATCTGTTGTTATATTGGAGTTTGAGGTAGCTTGAAAGATCGCTCTTGAATTTTGGTCGCTAGAATTTCTCAAGGTTCAATGAACTCCCTCGTTGCAAGATGCATGCACATCAAGAGAATATACCGCGTGCATTGAAAATTAATGAATCATCACAACATAGGACACGCACCAGTTTCAGAATAAAGCAATCACTTTGAAGAAACTCCATGCTACTCCAACAAACACTGAAAGCGCTCGTGTTTCTAAAAATACGAGCAAACAAAGATGATACTCCTCTAAAATTTTGACAGGAGTTGCAGGTTGTGGCCTTGGAATCTCCCTTTGAGAATAAGGTCTATCCAACTCAAGATAAAGCAGCTTTACGCGTAGGCGAAAAATTTTCTTCTTCTGCCACAAAACGTTTGACTTGTAATTTGCTATTTGCTCCTCTAGCTCTATCAACTCACACTCTAGGAATTTACATTTCGTATAGTCAGAGCGGACCATTGCATGTATTTCCAGAAATTATAAATGTTTTGCGATTGTCCAATGGCATTGTTGCTCACTGTTTTTATTGGCTTAAGTGCCGTACATATGTGCGTCGTAAAATACCATGCTTTATAACCATACAGCGGCAGCCATTTTTTTCATAGTTTATTTTTGCGACATCGCTCATGCATACTGCGGCAACAGAATGCAACTTTCTCGACCATTTTCAACTAATCTTAAGATAATTTGCATTAACCATGGAATGGCCAAAACGGTACGCTGATGGATTAAGCATGTGGATGCTAAATTTCAATCCTCCCTTTTGACTTCTTTTTTAATGGCTTTCAATTGTAACATCACCAATTTAAAACATTGACACTAATCTTAAGATAATCTCCATTAACAATGGAATGGCCAAAACGGTACGCTCATGGATATAAGTCTAATAACATGCTTCAAGCACAGGATGGGTAAGTCTAGGAGAATATACATGAATATGTTCTGTTCATTTTGATCATCAAACATCAGCTTTATCATGCTTCTTCGATGAAACCAAGTTCTTATTTCTTCTTAGTTCTTTGGTAAAAGAAAAGGTGATAAGTCTAATAACATGCTTCAAGCACAGGATGGGTAAGTCTAGGAGGGTGCAAATTTGAAGAAAATCTGAGATGGTGGGTTAAAAAATTCCCTTTTTTGTCCTTCTTTTACATGGAATGACCCAATGGATAAATAAGTACACGGACGAAGTAGTTTAGCAATTACTGCGAGAGTCAACTTGGTTATCGAATTCAAGTTTGGGTTCAAGTTTGGTTCCTTTGTACGTTTGAGCTAAGTTAAGCGAAGCAAACTTAGCAATTAAAATGTCATCTATGTAACAAAATACATTGGACATACCTGAAAGCATTTTATCCATTGTTGCTTGGAAGATAGAAGGGGCTATTTTTACTCCAAAGCAGAGTCTCTTAGCAGCTAACAATCCAAACTTTGAGGAGTCGTCATCCAACAAGAGCTGATTGAAAGCACCTGCAAGATCAAGGGCTGAAAAAAATTTAGGTTGGTGCGATAGCTGGTGATAGAGTGTTGCTCCCATATTTGAATAGTTCATTGCTGATCCCATCGGGTCCTGATGAGCGCAGCTGATGTTTCCATGCACTTTAGTATGTTGGCTAGAGCTTTGTTTGAGTCCCTTTGGTGATCTATTTTGGTCAGTTTATTTTGAAGGCTTTCCTTGTACTGTGCCTGAGTTGTAGGGTCATTAGTGAGCAATGGAAAAAGTAGAAAATGTAAACAAAAGAATATATGAGTAAGAAAATTGATAATCAAACTGCTTGGAACTGTGATAAAATTGCTGTAGAATTTCTAGATTTTATATATTTGTAACCTATAAGATACACCTATTACATTTGAGCTGTGAGCCATTTAAAAGGAAGTCAGAGGAAAACTGGCATTGCTCCCACAACATCAGAATTTAATAGAAGATGACATGTTAGACTGGCTCCTGGAAGGAGTCGAGTCGGAAGATGAAGGCTACTCATCTGATCTATGTAAATAGCGGTTTATTTGTTTATTAACATATTATCATATGTAAAACCGCGTCGATCTAGGCTGGGTACGTTTTGATTGAAGCACAACTTACAACCCACCTGACGGCGTGCAATCAGACTATCTAGCTTGATGTCAATAGTGCCATTCTGCATACATACACTATTTGAATATAATGCGAATGCGTTGTGCACGATGGAATGTGAGTACTTCAATAGTGCCATTCTTCATACATACACTATTTGAATATAATGAGAATGCGTTGCGCACGATGAAATGTGAGTATTTCAATAGTGCCATTCTGCATACATACACTATTTGAATATAATGAGAATGCGTTGTGTATGTCCTTAGTACGTTTCGCTAACTCCCGTGTAGGGTCTTCATTACATAGATTGTAAACCTTATTATCTGACAATTAAGTTGTTTACTACCTGAAGAAAAGTTTTGAAATTTCCGCGTGGTTTCTACGACATCACCCTTTATGCCTAAATTTCTTCACGAGCCTGCCATTGAGGAATCTCATATTGTTAGGCTGTAGGAATTTTAAAAGCTGAAAAATACAAAAATATTACTTACGACCTCCTGGACCCTGTTTGCGAGTTGGAAGTGATAACCGTTGAAGTTCCAACCCTGGGATTTTTCTCTGACAACATATCCAAGTTTACAAAACTTCTTAAACAATTCTTACTGGACGAAAACAGGATCTTACAAAAAATGAGTGAAGTAGCCTTAAGATCAACATATTATCTGTTTTGACTGTTTACACATGGACTGTTTACACTCCCGACTGTTTACCCACCGACTGTTTACACACCCGACTGTTTACACACCCGACTGTTTACTCACTGACTGTTTATACACGGACTGTTCGCACACTAGCTGCAACTGACTGTTCACACGCTAACTGTGTACACGCTGACTGTTCACACGCCAAATATTTAGACAGTGACTGCTCATGCCCTTTCACCAAGAGGGCACAATTTTAGTAATCTTACTGCAGGGGAATTAGCAGCTGTAGAAAGTCTCAGGTTAGATAAAAGTGTAGTTATTAATAGTGCCATTCAGCGTAGTAACACTTTTTGAACACATTTGGAATGCCTTCTGCACGCTGGAATGTGAGCATTTCAATAGTGCCATTGAGTGTAGTTACACTATTTGAACATATTGGCATTTGAATGCAAAATTAGCCTCCCTAGATCCAATTTCTTGGCCTTGCACTGTAATGGTTACCGTAGGATGCCGTTAAGTTATTTTACAGTGCCCAAGGATCTGAAAACCTAGTACCCCCTCGTGTTTTCCAGGGGCGTATATTCTGGGTGTGCTAGGTGTGCGGCGCACACCCTACAAAATTTAAGCATATTCCAAGATTTATACATGCCACTCCTGCAAGATCTACCAACGGCCAGTTATTACAAAGAGATCCAATAGAATCAGCCAACAATCCGCCAACACAACTAGCACTAGCACTAACAACTATAGCAGTTCCCCTACACATTCAAGTTCAAAAGATACTTACACTCCAGCAATAGAACTACGTGGATCACGAAGAACTATTAAAGCTCCCAACCGCTTGGGTTTGTAGTGAACACATTGTGCACCATGGAATGTACGCATTCCAAGCATGCAATTGACACTTAAAACGCCTTGTTAGGTTATTTTGAGCACATTGTGCACCATGTAATGTACGTATTCCAAGCATGCAATTGTCACTTAAAACGCCTTGTTAGGTTATTTTGATCACATTGTGCACCATGGAATGTACGCATTCAAAGCTTGCAATTGTCACTAAAATTTTGATAGTCACCATAATCATCTTGGCTATCCAAATAAACTGCAGGCGTCATTGGTAGGCTTAGGCTTCACAAACGTCTTCTTGGGTCGAAAGACAGTAGTTTCCCAATAAAATCTTGACATTTGCTTAGTTAAAAAGTTCCTGACCTACAGAGATGTCGATAGCTTAGCATTACCAATAAAAGAGTGATTCCCGTCTAAGAAGGGACTTTTTTACAGTTGCATACAATAACTGCTGATAATAACACACAGTTTATACACTGCCCTATCAAGAGACGGATAGCTATAACAAGCGCAACTGATAGAAATGTTCAGTGACTTTATTTACTGATTATAAACATTAATGTGCAATAGATTAAAGGACTTTTTTACAGTTGCATACAATAACTGCTGATAATAACACACAGTTTATTCTTCAACCATGGCATTCTACGGTAAGGATATTAAAACAAGGTCAATACGATGAAAATAATAACTGCATACTAGAAGCTGTTGATTGCATCATCTGCTGCATCTTCCTTTTTTCATTTTCATCCATTAAACACTTGAGATGGATCGTCTTTTGCTCAGTTGTCATTGAGGTACCTAAGCTTCGTTACTGTTCGTACTTCTTCAACCATAGCACCAAAAGCTGTTTTTAGTGACACTTGCATAATTAGAATGCGTTCATTCCATGGTGCACAATGCGTTTAGAATCGCAAAAAAAAGCTGTTTTTAGTGACACTTGCATACTTGGAATGCGTACATTGCATGGTGCACAATGCGTTTACAATAGCACCAAAAGCTGTTTTTAGTGACACTTGCATACTTGGAATGCGTACATTCCCATTCCAAGCATGCAAGTGTCACTAAAAACAGCCTTTGGTGCTATTCTAAACGCATTGTGCACCATGGAATGTACGCGTTCCAAGCACGCAAATGTCACTAAAAACAGTTTTCGGTCCTAATTTAAACGTATTGTGCACCATGGAATGTACGCATTCGAAGCATGCAAGTGTCACTAAAAACTGATTTTGGTGGGAATCTAAACGCAATGTCATTGATCATTGTTCATTTCTTGTGAAAGGCCCTGTTACAGTTTTGAACATGTAAACTTTTCTTGCAAATAGCTGATACTTTTCGGTGCCTGCTCTTTCAAACTACGTGATTTTTCTCACTGGACTAGGTATGGCCTCATGGTCACCACCATGAAGACATAATTCATCATGAACGGTCCATGAAGGCCCAGGTCTTGAGGCAGACATGGAATAACTGCATTCCAAGCATGCAATTGTCACTAAAAACACCTTCTTAGGTTATTTTGAACACATTGTGCATGATGGAATGTACGCATTCCAAGCATGCAATTGTAACTAAAAACGCCCTGTTATGTTATTTTGAACACATTGTGCACCATGGAACGTACGCATTCCAAGCATGCAATTGTCACTAAAAACGCCTTGTTAGGAGAAATGCCAGAAATCAGCCTACCTTGTCAACTTACATTTATTACCACATCTTCTAAACTACACGGAATTTGACTCCGATTTCCTCTGGAAAACTATTGTAGGCCATTGATATACATTAGAATATTTAAATATCAATATTGACGGACCTTTCTTCGTGACCAAATTTTTCCACTTTTCTAAGCCTTAGTGCTTGAAGAAATGCAAGACCCGTGTAAACGCTTGGGATCGGATCCAAACTGGTACTGATCGAAAATGAGGTAAAAAAATACCACTACGAGGTAAAGTTGACGTAATCCCTATTCAAATTCTGTTTTCGTCCTTGTATTGACACATTTATCCATAATCTCGTATTGTTTATATTTCAACCGTTGCCACATATCGCAGCTCGTATTACAATCCAGCAAACCGTTGATGGTCAAATTTTTCCTCAAAACCAAAAGTACCCAATTTTTTTGCCCAGGTATTTACCAAAAGTACCTCCCCCCCCCTGTTCACACTCCTGTTTAGAACCGTTTTCTAATCATTCAAAATGAATACGACTGCAGACAAACGCCAATAAGAAAAGTACGCTAGCATATTTGTCGATCCTTCTACAAAACTTAAAGAAGAAGTAAGAAGAGTATAATAATCATGTTTTTCAAAGAAAAGTAACAAAACAGAAAGGCAAAAACTCCACTTTAGGTCAACAAAACGCCAATATCGCAAAATTTTAAAAAAATTTCAAAAATATGTATTCATCATAAGACTTCTCAGTAAATTTTATGAAAAGTCACCAAATTTCGTGTCAATCGGGCCAGGCTTTAAAAAGTTATGAGCTGAAATGTGTATTCGAAGTAGATCTTAAAGGTTTCCCTCTAAATTAATCCAATCCATGTTTATCTGACGCCTGTTTAAATCTCTGGTATGCTAGTTGGATATTTTGTTTGATTAGTTAACTAGTGACACTCATCATCATCGTCATCTTTCGGCCTCAGCCGAGATTGAACTCACCACACCTTTCCAGTATTCTCTATCTTTCATAGCTGCTAACAGATTAGGCTAATAAGGCATATTTGACATAGTTTGCATACACTAGATGCGTACGTTCCATGGTGCACAAAGTGTTCAAAATGGGCTAATAAAGCATATTTGACATAGTTTGCATACACTAGATGCCTACATTCAATGGTGCACAAAGCGTTCAAAATAAGCAAATAAGGCATATTTGACATAGTTTGCATACACTAGATGCGTACATTCCATGATAAGCAGTGGGGCCTATCACTGAATGCCTCCATCCTTCTACCTTATTATCATAACCTGTATCTACCTTTAGCTACTACACCTAGCAAACTTCGACACAATTACCAATCTCTCAGTTTAGCCCCCTGATAAGCAGTGAGGCCTATCACTGAATGCCTCCATCCTTCTACCTTATTATCATAACCTGTATCTACCTTTAGCTATTAAAGGAAGGCAGCAGGCGCGCAAATTACCCAATCCCGACACGGGGAGGTAGTGACAAGAAATAACAATCCGTGTCTATTTATTAGACGCGAAATTGGAATGAGTACAATTTAAATCCTTTAACGAGGATCAATTGGAGGGCAAGTCTGGTGCCAGCAGCCGCGGTAATTCCAGCTCCAATAGCGTATATTAAAATTGTTGCAGTTAAAGGGTTTTGTATTGGAAAAGAAAGTGTCCTAAAGCAAAATCAAGACGTGCTAAGAGAGAAAGAAGTGTTTAACTTTAGATTTGTTCTCAATGTGAGCAAAAGAGCGCTGTTTTGATCAGAAAACGTTCCTTCAGAGGTTTCTGTTTCGCGATCAAATGATACCAGTGGGCAAGACCAGAATTTTCTTGTTAAAAATGTTGATTTATCTCCCACTGACTGGTGGAGAATCGTGAAAGATTGACACTGAAAATCTCCGCCTTGGCTTTTGAGCCTTGATGGCTCAATAGAGGGCTTTCCGTTTTGGAAATTACCCAGCATGCACAGCGAATCGGCCATGGTGGTAGACCATGGTAGCCCGATTGTAAACAAACCAATTTTTGAGTCGCGTTGATCGCAGTGTCTGAAATATCTTGATTAAATTTTATGTTTAAGTTCTATAAACATCATATTATACATTTGACGTATCATAAGTGCAACGTCTGCAGTTAACAAAAATAGGTTCTTCCCTCTCTATATCATTTCATCATTCTTAAATTTTATGTTTTAGTTCTATAAACATCATATCATACATTTGACGTATCATAAGTGCAACGTCCGCAGTTAACAATAATAGGTTCTTCCCCCTGCCCTAATTTTTCTACCGAAAATTGTGCCCTCATCTTAAGCACAACTGGAAGGGAGGCCTTGCCCTTGAACGCAGACGCTAACTGTTGGTCTTCATTTTTAGTTTGTTTCAAGCAATAATTTCACCCCCCATTTTTCTCCTCTTAAATCTCAGCCCTATACTTCGGAAATGTATTCCAATCAAAGGAAAGTATCCCCTGTTATTTTGGGCAGTTTTTGTCATCTGCACAAAATGTCCTAGATGTGATTCAGGCTGCAGTACAGCAGTTCATCAGATCTTATCGAGAGTACTTGGACATTACATTTATTGATGAAAATCTTCCCGGACCAGAAGGCAGAAAGTATGTTAGCGCCTATCCTTTCCTGTACAGACTTATCAGAGATAAGGGTGTGCACCACACTTTCTCGAACAAATCTCAATAATCACAGAAACAATCTTCTAATCTTTAAATAATTTTCAAATCTAAAGAAAGTCTCAAATCAATCTCATGCTCTCAAATAAGTCACAAATCAACCTCAAACTCTCAAGAAAGTCTCAAATACACCTCATTCTCTCAAAACAATCTCAATACAATCTTATAGTCTGAAACTAATCACCAAATAATGTTATGATCGTAAACATAGTTTGCGTACACTAGATGCGTACATTCCATATTGCACAAAGTGTTCAAAATAGGCTGATAAGGCATATTTGACATAGTTTGCATAGACTATATGCGTACATTCCATGGTGCGCAAAGTGTTCAAATTAGGCTAATAAGGCATATTTGACATAGTTTGCATACACAAGATGCGTATATTCCATGGTGCACAAAGCGTTCAAAATATTCTAGATCACGTGGAAGGACGTGATTACGCATGCGTAGAAAGAGTCCAGAAGACCATGAAAATGGAGACAGTGGTAAAGAATCTGCCAGTTGACATACAGCTGACAATGATAAATTAAAATTGAAAACGGCAACTTTTAGGCAATTTCTCACAAATATGCTTTTATGCTATTATTCTTGCGACACAGTCAAAGAAAAGACGCTCTGCCATATTGGTAGTTTCTAATTTCCGCGTGTCACGTGATAATGTAAGCGCTCTAGCCCAGTCTTCTTCCTCTATGGAGGAGACCGACTCGTAGATTGGTGCAGGGACCACAACATGGTGTTGGCAAACAACTGGTTCAAGCATCACCCACGCCGTTTAACAACTTGGCACTCTCCAGGTGATAGAGCCAGAAATCAGATTGATTATCTCTGGATTAGTTCAGCCTGCCTAAGTTTCTTAAGAGTTTCTTAAACTTTCCCAAAACTGAGCCTAAAGTTTCTTATAAACTTGTTTCTTACGAAAAAAACCAACGTGTATAAGGAAACAGAATATGTATCTTGTTGTACTGTGAACCAGAATAACTGAAAGAACTACACACCACCATAACTTTCTTAATCTAATCTAGTCTGTTTATATAATCACTTTTTGATGTTCAGTGTCTGATCAGAGACTACTTGTTCCTAAAAGTTGCTGACTTTATAAGGCAAATTCGGGATTAAAGAGGCATGCTCTCAGACTACTTTAACTACAGATAATTTTAATTTACAACTATCCTATACTTTACAGCAATAAATGTTGAATTCATACTATGTGCTTAGTCTACTCAAGTCATAGACAGTATGTTTAAAAGAGCACCAACAGCTGTTTTTAGTGACACTTGCATGCTTTGAATACGTACATTCCATGGTGCACAATGGGTTTAGAATAGCACCAAAAGACGTTATTAGTGACACCTGCATGCTTGGAATTCCTACATTCCATGGTGCACAATGCGTTTAGAATAGTACCAAAAGCTGTTTTTAGTGACACTTGCATGTTTGGAATGCGTTTATCATTGTAAGTAGCCACAGTTACTGATATGGATCCACTGAGTCTATTGCATGTGTTTACTTGAGTTTACAATATGATCGTGAGGGTGACTAGTGCCTTAATATAACGTTAACGGCACCATTTCTTCGTTAAAATCGAAACGTTAAGTAAGCTGGTAGCCTAGTTTCAAATGCCTTATCATTGTAAGTAGCGACAGTTACTGATAATTGAAGCATTGAACAGTATCTTGACGAAATCAAAATCCGTAGATATTTATTGACAGTCCGTTGATAATTTTGAATTGTTCGCACCATTAAGGTGTTAATAGAATTTGGATTTATGAAACGATGTCTGCTGTTTGCAGCACGTGATCGATATTTTTGTCTTTCCTTTGAAGTTCCGAGGGTAGCTGTTCCGTACTCGACGAAGGGCATACCAAAATCTTACCAAAAGCTGACTTTGCTTTAAGCTTTAAGATTTCTTTTTCAAGCTTTGTTTTTGCCTAAGATCGCTTACTGACAAAGGTATTAATAAAAGTCTTCATGTGTGGCTGTTGGTAGATTTACCAAAATCTTACCAAAAGCTGACTTTGCTTTAAGCTTTAAGATTTCTTTTTCAAGCTTTGTTTTTGCCTAAGATCCATGGTCTTTCTATTCAACCCTGGTCTGGAAGCTCAATTAAGATCAAACGGTGCCGCCGAGGATGTTGAATTGACTACTCACGTCATCATGACCGTGCACAAGTACGTTTAATCCACTGGAGTTTTAAGCGAGAGCAGCTGAAGTTTCAGCACTTTTTACACCATTCAGGATGCATAGGAAGATTGAAGAAGGTTGGTGACCTGGTGTAGAGTTCTTAGGTGAGTAGGTAGGTAAGTAGTGTTCTTAGGTGAGTAGGTAGGTAGGTAGAGTTCTTAGGTGAGTAGGTAGGTAGGTGGAGTTCTTAGGTGAGTAGGTAGGTAGGTAGAGTTCTTAGGTGAGTAGGTAGGTAGGTGGAGTTCTTAGGTGGGTAAGTAGGTAGGTAGAGTTCTTAGGCGACTAGGTAGGTAGGTAGACTTTTCAAGTATTTAGGCATAGTTTGTCAGAGAAATGGAAATTTGTCACAAAGGAGGCGCTTTTGGTACGCATGCAATCCCATTTCTGGCATTTCCATAAAGCAATTTTTATAATAACCGGAGCAGGGGAGGCTGGTGGGTAGTGTGCCTGTGTGCCCGGCACACACTTCCCTATCTATCCCTCAAATTGATTGTCTGAAAATTTCTGGCTACTGAACCAAGGAGACAAGGTTCTATTTTTTAAAGCGAGATGTCCTGTCATATCAGCACGAGGATACTCTCTTCTTCCTACGTATGTAGAGGGAAAACACAATAGCAGCGTAGAGGTAGACGACCATTCAAACATTGACGTTGTGAAAAGCTCCTGCCAATAACTAGCTACAAAATGAGAAAAACAGGGCCTGGTCACTGTAGAATTAGACTCTGATTTCACGCGGAATATTCTTGTAGGCCATCAATCTACATTATAAAGACATAAAGATCACAATTCATGGACATTGTTTTCTGACCAAATTTTTCGACTTTTCCAAGCCTTAGTGCTTGTAGAAATGCCAGAAATCAGGCTCTCTCGTCAACTTACATTTCTTACCATATCTTTTAAACTACAGTTAATTAGACACTTTAGTCAGACCCTTAAAGATACGCCAGAAAACCCTAAATCATCAGTTCTGTTACTTTCATGCCCACGTGTAGTGACCCCCAAAGTTGGTGTTCTACAACGAAGTTAGGTTGTCACCATGAAGTCGCGTAAACTCGGACACCTCGAAGTATTTTAGTCAGACCCTTAAAGATACGCCAGAAAACCCTAAATCATCAGTTCTGTTACTTAGTTACAAGGATCTCAAAACCCTACTTAATAAAGTTACAAGGATCACAAAACCAAAAAAAACCATCCGGATTCAAACGAATGAAGCTGACATACAATACGTAACAAAAAATACATAAACATCACGTATAGTTTATACGTATCAACCTTAACTAATGTTGTGTACGTGGTGTAATACGTGATTTTACAATCAATCACTGGGATATAGGTGTGTATGTTGTGGAGGATTTTCACCTAGTGACCATAACTGGAATTTTCATTGGGGTTTTTCCATGATGGATTTTTTGCTCTGGGGATTTTATTCCTGGGGGATATTTTCTTTACGGATTTTTCCATGACGGATTTCTTCTTTAGGGATTTCTTTCTGGGGATTTTTTCTTTAGGAATATTTTCCTAGATACCTTTTCCTATTAGGGTGTATAGAAATTTTTTACAGTCTTTTCTCAGCGCCATGCATGGGCACTTGTGGCCCTTTCTTATAGAGCCCCTAATCATTCAAGCAAGCTCATCACTGAATGATCCAGGCTGACTCACGTTTACAGCTCATTTCACAAAACAAACAAATCATGGCTTAGTCAGCTTGTCAAATTCCACGGCAATTGCATTTCATTGTTTCAGGAAACCTTTATTGCTTTTCTTATTACTAAAAATGCTATATTTCAGTAATTTTTTAGTCCAAAAAATATTGTATTTCAGTACTTTTTTAGTACTAAAAATACTATATTTTAGTCCTTTTTTATTACTAAAAATACTATTCTTTAGTCCTTTTTTTATTACTAAAGATACTACTATTTAGTCCTTTTTTAGTGCTAAAAATACTAATTTTTATTCTTAGAAGATATGGTAGTAAAACAGGTAGTGATAGTAGTAGTAGTAGTAGTAGTAGTAGTAGTAGTAGTAGTAGTAGCAGCAGCAGCAGCAGAAGTAGTGGTAGTAGAGGTAGTAGAAGTAGTTGCAGACGTAGTAATGGTAGGGTCCCACTCGTTATTAGTTATCACCCGGCTTTTAATGAAGTTCAAGGTATTCTCCGAAAGTTTTCGTTCTTCTTAGCGACTGATATAGTATCACGGAAAATGTAAATATTTTGACTGATTATAACTTAAATTGTAAAATTTTTAAAACAGGACTTGATTGTTTTAAGAGATATCTGGATATGTATATGCGATTTGAACATAGTTAAATGGTTCATGTAATACGCTATAAAGATGCCTTGACATTGACATGTAAGTATTAAGGCAGTATATGGAAAATGCGATCTTTTAGAAGAAATGTAGTGCCTTTAAACCCAATCAATATAGGAATTTAGTTTGATGCCCTACTGTAAAGTTCCTTCTTTACTGTGAAACAAAGCATCATGTAGAGTGAAAAATTTTCAGATCAAAATTCGCTTAGAATTTCGTTGCCTTTAGAAAAGTGATTGGAAATAATATACTTTAGGAAAATGCGATCTTATTTAACAAATTGATTTTGAAAGAAAACAAACGGATTTCAGTTACAAATCAGAGCAAAATCGGGTGTGTCAAAATTTCAGGAACAGGACTATCTTTGTTTGAAGTAAATCGCATTGCTAAAGAGCGATTATAAAAACACAAGTAGACAACCTCCTATGAATTGTTGTATAACTTGTAAATTGTTTCATTTAAGAAATTGATTTTAAAGCTCGCCCGTCAAGATAAATATTATACGTTAGATATTAATGGAAAAAGGGACAATGTCAGTTTAGATCGATTAAAACGCGCTTTCATGGACACGATTGATTACAAGGACGAACACTTGCCCTCTAACTCAAACACAATTTTACAAGATTCCTCAACTACAATTCGCAAAACTCGCTCTGGACGTCACGTTCACTTTCCGGACAGATTTTTAGTGACAATTGCATGCTTAGAATGCGTACATTCCATGGTGCACAATGTGTTTAAAATAACCTAACAAGGCGTTTCTAGTGACAATTGCATGCTTAGAATGCGTACATTCCGTGGTGCACAATGTGTCCAAAATAACCTAACTAGGCGTTTTTAGTGACAATTGCATGCTTGGAATGCGTACATTCCATGGTGCACAATGTGTTCGTTATTAGTGTATTTGTTGTTCGTTGAAGTCGAGTAATAGATTGTGGAAAGCCGTAAGGCGATTTGAATTATTTGAGAGCTTATTTAGTCGTCGGAACTTTAGAACCCTTAAACCATCTTGTACCATTACAGTAAGCACACTATCAGCTAGTATCAGCAATAACCCTCAGAAGGAAGTTATAGTTAATAAACCTGTACTAGCAAAGCTGCTTGCTCTTTGCTTGCTCTTTGTTACTCTTTGCTTGCTCTTTGTTACTCTTTGCTTGCTCTTTGTTGCTCTTTGCTTGCTCTTTGGTTGCTCTTTGATACTCTTTGCTTACTCTTTGTTACTCTTTGCTTGCTCTTTGTTGCTCTTTGTTGCTCTTTGCTTGCTCTTTGTTACTCTTTGCTTACTCTTTGTTACTCTTTGCTTGCGCTCTCTCATTATGAAAAAGAGGCAGATGCAACATGCTAGAAAGTTAAGTTGCCCTTCTACCACTGATCTCTAAAAAAGACCAGTGCCTTCTACCTGCACGTGCGACCAGGGAAATCAATGTGCAATATGTTAGTTGTATAATAGTAAACGGCAGCTAAAATGTCGGGTGCTGACACACTGGACGTATCTCACAAATTAATAAATTTTTTTAGAGAGGATTTTTTTGGTTAAAATAATGTCACCCCTTTTCCGTCGGTATGTCAGCGTTGGCAGCTTCAAACGATGTAGTCTTTCTTTGTATGGAAATTTATTCATGTTGGTAACCATCTTAGTGGCATGACGCTGGACATCCTCAAGCAACTTCCTATCTTTTTTGAAGAAAGGGGCTGCCAATGACATTCCAACCTCCAGGCTAACTTTTTAAAGGCTGGCTCGATTGACACGAAATTTGGTGACTTTTCCTGATATTTACTGGGGAGAATCATGATGACTAATTTTTTTTGAATTTTAGTAGAAATTTTGCGATATTGGCGTTTTGTTGATCTATAGTGGAGTTTTTTGCCTTTCTGTTTTGTTACTTTTCTTTGAAAAACATGATTATTATATCTTTAAACTTAGGTCAATATATGGAGACCTACAAAGAGTCTCAAACCTAGTTTGTAAGAGACGTGTTCAGTTCGCAGGCCATTGTGCACTTTCAACTGATGAACTAGTGTCATCATTTGTACTTTGGAGACACCCATCATCTGTGAAAAGATCGCGTAAGTTAACCTTTCCAGATAGGATAAGACGAGACACAACAATTCCTAAGGAAAATCTGTTAGCAGGCAATCATAAAATAGTCTAATATCTTCATTTTTCAACATACGTAGCTATTACCCTCGAAAACTAAAACTTATGACATTGGAAAAGAGCCTTTAATCACATTCTTTACCATGTGCAATGAAAAAGTATGTTGAAAACCTCGAAAACTAAAACTTTTGACATAGGAAAAGAGCCTTTAATCACATTCTTTACCATTTGCAATCATAAAAGTCATATTTCGACTGAAGTCTACGATGGTCTTCATATCGATAAAACTCGTCCACTTTTGGCTCTGAACGTTTCCATACTTGATACAATCACAGCAAATGATCTTGTTATAGTGTCTGCAATTCCTACATCGACGTTTCCTATCGATTTTAGAGCACCTAAACTGATATGAAAACTCGTCTTGTAGAGGACGAGATTTTCATAAAATCTAGGCGGTCAAAGCTATGAGTGATGAATCTTTCTTAGCCGAAATTTCACCTACAAATACAAGGGGCACATACTAAAAACAGGGGGCTTCGACATTAAGTTAAGCTAGTACGCTTTTCGCATGCACATAGGGATAAATATATCTTGCACACCCGTTAACAGTGATGACCAACCCGCGCCGCAGTCGGAGCATGCGGCCCACGATCGTTCAGCGTGCAGAACGCATTCCCAATATGTTCAAATAGTATAACTACGCTTAATGGCACTATTGAAATGCTCACATTCCGGCGTGCACAACGCATTCCAAATATCTTTAAATAGTGTATCTACGCTCAATGTCACTATTGAAATGCTCACATTCCAGCGTGCAGAACGAATTCCCAATATGTTCAAATAGTGTAACTACGCTCAATGGCTTTGTGCACCATGGAATGTACGCATCTAGTGTAAGCAAACTATGTCAAATATGCCTTATTAGCCTATTTTGAACGCTATGTGCACCATGGAATGTACGCATCTAGTCTAAGCAAACTGTGTCAAATATGACTTATTGGCCTATTTTGAACGCTTTGTGCACCATGGAATGTACGCATCTAGTGTATGCCAACTATGTCAAATATGCCAAATATTGAGTCATTTGAACAAGTTTCCAACATATTCATAGTTTTTTTTAAAAAAATATCATTTGAATTGGCATATCTTCGCTGCTAAAATATGGTTAAATTTGGGTCTGGCTAACATTTTTTGATTAAGAACAACAAAAAAGACCCGACATGAATTTTTTCAAGCTTCACAATTTTGAACCATGAGATAGTAAGCTGTCTAAAACTTGACGTCATCATCATAACCAAGCAAATTCATGTGAAGTCATACGAGTACAAACAAGCTCTATGAAATGTGAGGCTAACCCTTTCGGTGCCGCCGATATTGACCACCAATGCCACCGATAGAAATAGGAATTTGTAGTGATCATTTTCGAATTCACACAGTTTCATGGTTTTTTGAGCGAATCAAATTTAGTTTTCAACATTGGAAGCGGTTTTCAAAAAGCAAATTTAGACATTAATCAACACATTATAAGTTATAAGCAAATCTGAAATCGAGAACTGTGTCACAAATAACATAAAAATGACGAGTCAGATTTAAATTTTATAATTTGCGAGTCAATTTTTTTCACAAAATTTATATTTAAGACATTTATAAATCAATTCTTAAAATTCCGAAGATTATGTCAATAAAATTAGTACAAGAACCTTTTATCGAAGTATTATCAATGTCCCGGTGTCGACGGACTTTCTATTTCTCTAGTGTCTTTTCTAGATTGTCAATAAATTTTATCGGACCCTAAAAACGAGAAGGACCTACTGGAATAGCCTATTACTTGATTTGACTTACTTGACATATTTGGGTAATCCCAATGAGATCCTTGCACACTTCTCTAGCCCAAACTTACTTGGAATGCGTACATTCCATGGTGCACAATGCGTTTAGAATAGCACCAAAAGCTGTTTTTAGTGAGACTTGCATATCTGGAATGCGTACATTCCATAGTGCACAATGCGTTTAGAATAGCACAAGAAACTGATTTTAGTGACACTTGCATTCTTGCAATGCGTACATTCCATGGTGCACAATGCGTACAGAACAGCACCAAACACTTGATAACGTGAAAACAAAAGAGTAATTAAATATGTTCAAACAAATCCGAACCAATGGAACGTTCGAATAGACGTCAGCGCTCATTGTTGGAGAAGACAATTTACGTTAATACGCCACTAAACCGGAAACGCTCGTTAGGCTATAACAACCTTGGTTACGTGGTGGCAACGGCGTTTTTGATACAGAGTTTTCTTATTGCCGCAGAATTGCTCAGCTCTTCTACAGTTTCCTAAAAAGCAGGAGGTTACCAAGTTCCAAAGCTGAACTACAAAAAAAGACAACCTTCCTCTCCCAGTAATATTTGGTTAGACAGTCCCATAATTGATGATGCCGATGATAGCTAGATAGATAGATATAGCTTCCTCATCTGACTTATCATGTCACCTCTGCACCACACCAGGCTTACAATGACATGGGACTTTGCCGGCGAGGCTGAGTTCTTCAAGTTGGCCTTTCCTGATGACATGGCCGACGAAGTCCACTTGTCGTTTCTTGATGATGTTAAGATTATGGCGTTGTTGGCCAGCTCGTTGAAGAACACTTTTATTGGTTTCTTGAGCGGTGTACGAGACGCGTAACATTCGCCTGTACATCCACATTTCTGTTGCCTCAAGGGATTTCTCTCCTTGACAGCTTGCCAAATGGCAGCTTCTCACCATCAATTTCGAAACCAGCGATTCAAGGAATACAGTAAGTCATGATGGCTCAACACCTCTTTCAGTTTTGAATCCTCTAAACGACAGCAGAGCCAATAATGATCTGCTTAAATCTCGGAGCTCGTCTCACAGAATGTCAGCATCAAACGGCTATCTGAATACTTCTACACTGACTGTAGTTTTTGACGTTAACTGATTCAACGCGTTTTATGAAGATGTGAATCGTAAGGGCACAATTTCTAGTATATTGTAAGAAATTAGAAGTTCGTTTTCTCGCTAGGCCTGTTCAATTAATCTTGTCGTAATGGACACTGATTGGTCCAAAAACACAAGCCATTCAGGCAGTCCAATTTCTGATTGGCTCCTTCAAAATACAGTATACACAAGTGTAATTGATAGCTGCATGTAAATGAGTTCTTTGACAGTTTGCAGCTAGGTAGCACATCTTCAATTTAAGGTATGGATGACGTCTTTGAGAAGCTTTGATTTGATGACACAACGGGTAAAAATGATGCCAAAACGGTTTCATGTCAGATCACAGTTTGTAATTTTTCATCTAATCTTGGATTTTTTCATCGTGGGAGATACGCATGTGCAGATGTATGCTGGTATTCTGTCTGCGTATTAACATATTTGATTTGTAGTAAAATGGAGACCTTGGGCTACTTTTATCGATTTTCTACATTTTTATCTGAAAGTATGAAATATTTCTAACGAACTCGTTGTATTGTTACTTAAAATAATTTATCTAACATTTTGCAATCAAGGCAGCTATTGTCACTATGATGCTTGCTTGTTTGAGTAATACTTGCTTTGACAATAGTCCAGCTGATTTCCACAGTCACCCTGCTGATTTCCACAGTCACCCTTCTGATTTCCACAGTCACCCTGCTGATATTCTTAATCTCTTTGCGACTAGTTTGTTTTGGTTGCAAGGTACCTTGAAACACTTTGGTCCTTCATGTGAATCAAATGGTTTTAATGCCTTGCGACTAAAACAATAAAACGTATGAGCAGAGCCTTCTAAGAATAGGGGAAGGGCATGAGCTTTCCTTTGGTCGGTCCAACCATTAAATGAACAAAAATCATCGAACGTTTCTAGCCTGTTAGTAATATCATACGAAAGATTGTTAAACTTTTCGATAAGAGCAGCACAAGAGTTACTAACAGGGCGTGCCTGAGCGTGTTCACCTAAAATTTTGGTTTTTGTTCTACTGCATAGATTCTTTAAGTAGAAAAGACGTATTATAACCTAGGTCTGTTCGGAAGTTGCTATGTCGTTGAATCGTTTTGCGGTTGTTTATCGTAAAGAGTAGCCGAGACCATTTGAACGGCGAGTAATATTTCGTGAGCATACCTAAATTGAATTTAAAACATATATCAACTGAGTAAATTACAATATCATCTATTTAAGATTCACCGACAGTGTCAAAGAGGCTGAAGAGAAAGAAAATGAGCCACAGAGAAGGAGAATCATTAAATTCAAAGATTCCCAAACTTATCACAAGGTCATTGAAAGTAGGATTTGATTGGAAAAGAGGCTGTTTTTTTTGCGGGAAAGTTTGTTAACTGGACAAGAAACATCCACATCGAAACAAGATGATTTAGGTCACAACACTTTAAAATGCTCACATTCCAGCGTGCAGAACGCATTCCCAATATGTTCAAATAGTGTAACTATGCTCGATGGCACTATTGAACTGCTCACATTCCAGCGTGCAGAACGCATTCCCAATATGGTCAAATAGATTAACTACGCTCAATGGCACTATTTAAATGCTCACATTCCAGCGTGCAGAACGCATTCCCAATATGTTCAAATAGTGTGCAATCATAAAATAGTCTAATATCTTCATTTTTTCAACATACGTAGCTATTACCCTTGAAAATTAAACTTTTGAAATGGGAAAAGAGCCTTTAATCACATACTTTACCATGTGCAATCATAAAATTGTCAAATATCTTCATTTTTTCAACATATATAGCTATTACCCTCGAAAACTAAAACTTTTGAAATAGGAAAAGAGCCTTTAAAAACCTTGGACCAAGTTTGCATTGGAACTCGTTTGCAAATAACGTCAATTTCAGCCTCAAATCGTCATGATTTATGTCCAAAAATCCAAGGTTTCTTCACCAGAATTCACAGCACCGAATAGTAGGAAGGTTATTAATGTCAGCGTAGCAAGATCAGAAGACGTCTAACAGAACTCTTGACAAAGGTCTATCTTAATAGAAAAGAAACGACCCTAGCTGTGCACTTCACAGAGTGTAATGGCCTTGAGAGACAGTGCTCAGGAGGTGTGCTACCCCAGAAAATGATGACCCATCTCTAAATCATTGAGTGGACGGGAAATTCAAGACATCCGAACATTTCTTTGAATAGCAATTGAGCTGCATGGATAGACTTACAGCCGAAAATATGCCTTAACTATAAACGTCTTTTCCTCAGTTTGTAGATGTTTAGTGCACCTATGGGTACAAACCACAGTCTAATTAAGCCACTACCAAGTTAAAATGGGGTATATCAACTGGGGTATATGTCAACTTATAGGCGACCTATTCTCTTTCCAAATCGATTCCTTCATATATCTCTTTGCAACTAGTCAGTCAATAATAAATTACTGCTTCAATATCTCAATCTACTGTCACATTAACTGTATACCCAACTGATGCCTCATTTCTTACTTTACTAACATGCTGAAGGATTATATAGGAAAATGGTCAAATAGTTTGTTAGTGGTACAAAACAAGAATATTGCACGAAATAGCGAAAACATTGTGCACCTAAAATCTTTTTTCGTCTGACACTCCTCAGAGTACTAACGTCAGAATGACCGAAATGGAATGTGTGAAAGAGTATACTCCAAATAAAAAAAATATCATCTATATAACGGTACCACACCTGTAAAAATGAACTATACGATTGTGTTGCCTTTTCCACTAAATCTGCCTCCTCAAGGTTGTTATGTGTCAGATGAGGTTGCAAGCAGGAATATTTTGGCTTCCACACTTTCTACCAAAACCGTTAACTAACTTCTAACGTCATGTCTCTAATACAAATACAAAATTAAATAAGACTGTTTAGATGATTGCTAGGCTATCTTAGTAACAAGGGAGCACTTAGACACAGTTTCCATGGTTAGAGGACTGAGATGGAGGTTATCTGATTAGTGACGTTTTATTAAGAGAGGATGTAAACCATTCAAATAAGACTGTTTAGATGATTGCTAGGCTATCTTAGTAACAAGGGAGCACTTAGGCACAGTTTCCATGGTTCTCGTATAATCCTCTGGCTATCTTCCTATACAGGTACATGCCTATGTAAAATACTTTTTGGTGTGGTTGAGGAGGTTTATTTTAATGATTATAGCAAAATAAAGGCAGTTCCTTAAAGTTGAAGGGGAAGCAGATCGTGTTTCGTCCCTTGTTAACACCACATTCATAGAACAAGTGGGCGACACACTACTACCCCGGTCAAATATTTGGTATACATCTTAGCCAAACAAAGCCAGACCAAACGTCTTCTCCATACTACTAACTTCTGCCGAGTCACACTTTTTTTCCCCATTTTAACTGCAGGAGAAACGTGACTATTAAATTCTATATTTGTTCCGCTGGTCGGCTGGTCGGCTGGTCGGCCGGTCCGCATGAGTGAACTTTTCGAAAGAACAGGATGACGTATTGTGTCATTGCGTTTAGAATAGCACCAAAAGCTGTTTTTAGTGACACTTGAATGCTTGGAATGCGTACATTCCATGGTGCACAATCCGTTTAGATTACCACCAAAAGCTGTTTTTACTGACACTTGGATGCTTGGAATGCGTACATTCCATGGTGCACAGTGCGTTTAGAATAGCACCAAAAGCTGTTATTAGTGACACTTGCATGCTTGGAATGATGTAAATAGAAACGGAACACTAATTTAGAGTTCTTCCTTTGAAACATTTCATCACTTGAAAGGTTACACAATGCCATTTCCTTGAAGAATAACAACCAAATGCCCACCTTCTTGAGAGAAAAACTTAATTTGAACGAGAATTGCTAATACAACTTTTAATTTGAAGTGGATAACACCGTGTACAAAATTTAATTTAGACTGGTTTATCAAAGTTACGTGATTGTATGAAGCAAGACATTAAATGGCATAACGTAAGACTACGAGGAAACTTGCTATGAGTTTGGCGACATCTTGAGTTCAAAGATACGTGATTGTATGAAGCAAGACATTAAGTTTCATAACGTAAGACTACGAGGAAACTTGCTATGAGTTTGTGCGACATCTTGAGTTCAAGGATACGTGATTGTATGAAGCCCCAGCCAGACACGGAATGACACGCAAAAAAGAGAGCAGAAAAGGACAGAAAATGGGAATTTAAACTCTACACCTCTCCAGCTATGAGTAAGGTTGTGGAGGAAGAAGAGGCTAGCTCAGATGCACTATCAAAGCACAACACCCAGAGTCTCAGGATCATAGGGAAGCAACCAGTCACGAGGGCAAAGCTTGGAGGAGTGACCATTTACCATCATTGGGTTTGCCATGATTGACATGCGTCTCACTTGCTGCTGTAATTTTTCGTTCATCATATGAGAGATTGCTCCAAACACGTGGTAACTTGTATTTACACTTTCTGATACTGCCAATTCATTACACTCAGTCATAACAGATTCGACGCTGTCCTCCAACGGTATTTCAACAAAGTTGCCCTCGTCACCTTCAGACAGTTTAGTAAAGCACAGCGTTATTTATGGAATGGCGCAGCAATTGGGTTACACTCTTATTGTGGGTGTACTTTGTTATGATATGTACTGGCAGCCATCTTTGATAGCTGCCATCTTGCGTCAACCTACAATCGAACTGTGTCACAGGAGTATGTTTGTAAGTAAACCCACGTGTTGTATCTTTCTTCCTACTGACGGCATGACGGCGGAAACTATTTGACATAGTTTGCATACACTAGATGCGTACGTTCCATGGTGCACAAAGCGTTCAAAATAGGCTAATAAGGCAGTTTTGACATAGTTTTGATACACTAGATGCGTACATTCCATGTTGCACAACGCTTTCAAAATAGGCATAAACGCATATTTGACATAGTTTGCATACACTAGATGCGTATATTCCATGGTGCACAAAGCGTTTTTATTGGATACGCCGAGTCACCTACTAAATGTGATGACATGATTTTATCGCCCATATCGAACCAGCATTAGGTCGTTTTCTGCAGCACCGAACATTTCAATTAGTCTGAGTTCGACTTTCCGCGTAAATCATAGATTTAATAATAGCTTCGCTAGATAAACGGAAGTGTCACGTGATGCAGTGCCAACAAGGAGATTCAAAATGGTTGGTCCAACTTTCACTCCCATATGTAAGCACTGGAATTACATAACAATTAAGGACTCTGAGCCTGGTGTTCAGGGAAGGAGTTCGGTTTTTCAAAATCTTAGACATTCGCCGAAATACCTCCTCTGCTGTTGCAATTCTTTTCCGTATTTCTACCACACATCTTCCGTCTGATTTAATCATACTACCGAGATAGTTAAATTTATTTAACGCTAGTTTCGCTCCCTATTCGCTCCCTGTTTGCCCTGTTTGCTGTAGCCTTAAATGCTACTTGTCTCGTACCATGCCATCACTGTTCAAGTCTATTTGAAAATAACTTTCTTACAAGTAGTAAGGCAGACGCTAGTTTCGCTCCCTATTCGCTCCCTGTTTGCCCTGTTTGCTGTAGCCTTAAATGCTACTTGTCTCGTACCATGTTTGCTGAGACTCTGTCACACAAATTTCCTCAAATTACCGAAGTTAAAAATTAAGTTAGTGCCATGAATTGTTGAGTGAGCATGGTGCTGAACTAAGCATGTTGACCTTACAGCCAGTAGGGATTGTGGGAACAAAAGTTTAGTATCACAGCTTTGAAGGAAAATTATGAGATTTTGTATTTTAGTGTAATTAACACACTTAATTTTAGTCATTGTTGAAGTGCAAGAGCAAATGTAATTTAATATTCCGTGCAACTTACCTTTCTAATTGAGTGTTGAAATCAGATTTTAGGTTGCAAGTTGGTGAGTTTTAGTAGCAGATCTCCTTGTTCTCTGTTTTTTTAAGACTGCATTTGCATGACTAAAACCAGCTTCATCCATATTTGAAGTTGAAAAAGCGAGTAAAATCGGTTCGTGTAGTTATAATTGGGATTACCACTCAGGTGTAGTTATAATTGGGATTACCACTCAGGTGTAGTTATAACTGGGATGACCACTCAGGTGTAGTTATAATTGGGATGACCACTGAGGTGTAGTTATAATTGGGATTACCACTCAGGTGTAGTTATAATTGGGATTACCACTCAGGTGTAGTTATAATTGGGATTACCACTCAGGTGTGCTCATTTCTGGCATGTTATCAAGCACTAAGGCTTGGAGAAGTTGAAAATATTGGTCACGAAAAAAGGTCCGGCAATAATGTTCTTTATAGGTTTATAATGAAGATTGATGGCCTGCAAAACTATTCCGTGTGAAATTAAAGTCTAATTATATATAGTTTAACAGATACGGTAACATAGGTAAGTTGTGTGTTACAGGCTCATTTCTCGTTTTGTGCACCATGGAGTGTACGCATCTAGTGTTACAAACTTTGTTAAATATGTGTCATGAGTCTATTTTGAACGCTTTGTGCAACATGGAATGTACGCATCTAGTCTATACAAACTATGTTAAATATGCGTCATTAGCCTATTTTGAACGTTTTGTGCACCATGGAATGTACGCATCTAGTGTTACAAACTATGTTAAATATGCAAAACTAAAACTTTTGACATAGGAAAAGAGCCTTTAATCACATTCTTTACCATGTGCAATAATAAAATAGTCTAATACCTTCATTTTTCGAACATACGTAGCTATTACCCTCGAAAACCAAAATTTTTTTCATAGGAAAAGAGCCTTTAATCACATTCGTTACTATTTGCAATTATAAAATAGTCTAATATCTTCATTTTTTTCAACTATAATCCTTTTGCATATATTGTTATATAAAATGCTCAAGCTAACTTCACCTTATTGCTCAACAATTTTTTTCTTTTTTTGTGGAATTTCATTTTTTTACTTAAAAATTTGTTACTACGAAATCGTCAGTACAAATTCAGGAAAGAAAACCTAAGTTTAAAGATATAAGAATCATGTTTTTCAAAGAAAAGTAACAAAACAGAAAGGGTCCTTGTTTGTACCTCTTGTTTTGTTTGGTTGTTCATTATTATCATCTCTTAAGATTTACACTTTTCGTATATTTTACAGAAAAATATGGATATGAATTGAATTGCGATCTTACTGTTTCGCAGTTCGAAGCATCATACAGTGAATTATCCTTTCAACATAATATTCTATTTTAAGTATGAAATCTCGGAAACTGTGAAATCCGTGTGCCTTATTAGCCTATTTTGAACGCTTTGTGCACCATGGAATGTACGCATCTAATATATGCAAACTATGTCAAATATTCCTTATTAGCGTATTTTGAACGCTTTGTGCACCATGGAATGTACGCATCTATTGTATCCAAACTATGTCAAATATGCCTTATTAGCCTATTTTGAACGCTTTGTGCACTATGGAATGTACGCATCTAGTAATTGTAATCATGATGATGGTATTAAAGGTAATTGTAATCATGATGATGGTATTAAAGGTAATTGTAATCATGATGACGGTATTAAAGGTAATTGTAATAATGATGATGGTATTAAAGGTAATTCTAATTATGATGATGGTATTAAATGTAATTGTAATCATGATGATGGTATTAAAGGTAATTGTAATCATGATGATGGTATTAAAATTTTTCGACCTATATTTTTCTTGAGAACAACAAAGAAGTCAACAATTTATCAAATCCTGCCCAAACAGGTTTAATTTATTTAAAGTGTGATGTCACTAGATTAATCTCTCTCTATCTCTCTCTCCCTCCCTCTCTCTCTCTCTCTCTCTCTCTCTCTCTCTCTCTCTCTCTCTCTCTCTCTCTCTCTCTTTTTTTTTTTTCTTTTTATATTGTACATTTGAAATTTGGAGGCTGTCAGTCGAATGCCGTGCTGATCTCGTTTGTTTTGGTCAAGTTGCTGATTCATACCACAACTTCACCAGTTATCGCTTCGAAGACATCGAATTAAGACAGTTAGCCAAGGATTTGCTGCAATCGTATGTAGTTGTCTAGTTGTCTCCGTAATGGATACCCACGGGAAGCAATGTCGATTTTAAGTGGACCCAAACTGGTACGGATAGCAGATCCAAACGAGTTCGGATCCACCAGGTCCCGTGTAAACGCGAGGCCGCTCCGTACCAGTTTGGATCCGTACGAGTTTGGATCCGTACCCGTGTAAACAGTGTCAAAATATAGTGTATTGCGTGTTATAATAAGTAATGAAAACATTGATGGATATTGCACAGCAAATAATGTAAACGCATGAAAAGCTGAATTTATTCCCTTGAAGTGATGGCGTGGTAGGAAAATCAACATTGTCAGAGAGTTAAATGAGTATAGAAGAAATATAACATCCTAAAAATTTTATTTATAGTTCGGACAAGCAGGATCTTTAGATTCTGGGTTTTGTGTTAGATATGCTACGTTATGCTATGGAGCCGAAACCTATACGCACAACAAGTTTCGGAGAAGAGCTTATAAAGAAATGGCAACCAATTGATTTGGAAAATGAAATATCTGTTAAAAAAAGAATGGATGAGTTAAAAGTAAGTTGTTTATTTTCTTTCTGCGGTGCTCATTTTTTGTCTAGTTTGAAACTAGTTTACAAATAGTACACACCGTATTTATGTTCACAAAGTGTTTGCAGTGGTGAAGGGGTTGTTTCACTTATGCGGTCTTTTTCCATTCTAAATTTCTTTCAGTTAATTGCTAGCCAAACTTGGGATAGGGAAGGGGATGATAGAAACTCAAAGAGTAGAATTTATCCTGTTCATGAAAGGAGCTGCCACTGCCTCAATACCACTCTCTTTTTCCATTCTAAATTTCTTTCAGTTAATTGCTAGCCAAACTTGGGATAGGGAAGGGGATGATAGAAACTCAAAGGTTAATAATGGCGGATGATAGCTGCGATAGAAAATTGCTCTTCATAATTGTGGTCATAGAGTAGGGAAAGGGTTTATCGAAACTACATCATCGTTTAGTTTGTATTTACAAGGCTACAATTAACTCTACGGACTAAATAGGAACTTCAGGGCAACTCGACGAATCCTGCACAGTTTGTGAAAGTCCCTGAAGTCAACTGTTGTTTTGGGCTTTTGTCATTAAATTAAACATAAAATGCGTAGATTGGTTAGTTTAAAAATGTTCAATATGGCAAAGGGAAATCCATACTTGATACCTTGTAAAGTGTTGAAATAGGTGCCTATGAAGTATCCCCCCCTGAGCTGAAGACTTCTATCGAACATTCTAGGAAAATCGTATTATGATTCATTGGCGAAATGAAGAGAACTTTCTTGAATGTGGCGTATATCAGGATCAGAGGCACCAGATAATTTCTTACGCATGGTAACTTGACACTGTATATACTTGGTTGTGATATCAATTACATTTAAATTAATCCAAATTTATTTTCACTTTGAAAAACTATGTCCAGAGTAGCAGACGGGCGCATCTCAAGCCAAAGGCGAAATGCACTATGACATTTTAAATCAAGAATGGTTTTTTGGAGCAGTGTATGGCCACCTACGCCCCTTTGCTTTCATAAGACCATGAATATATGGCCTGTCAAAGATCCACAAACTAGACGTTCCCCTTCATCCAAATGAGTGGTCCCTGTTAACATGAACTTACTCTTTGGTTGATTGAAGTATTGGTACCATTCCTAAAGCACGAGTGAATGTATTGTGTTGCTGTTTCCTTCACTTTTGTGGGTAACCTTGATCGTTAACTATAGGAGCGACTGGTTAGGCTATATAAGAGCGTCAGGCCTTACTAGATGCGGATATATAATTGGGCAGAGCTTAAGCTTATGCGAACCGTAACGCTACGGCATATGCCAATATAGGTATGTGAGTATCGCGCTGTTTTGACCGGTGATTTTTGGTCGAGCGGAAGTGCATCCCAATTCGCGGGGCTGGTTGGATGTAACTGTTGTAATTCTTTCTAAATCGATCATTCGTTCAACTCCAAGAATAAGTGGTACAGAAAGCTAACCCGCGACTTGTGTCACTTGTTGCTTCTTGTTGCGCCCGACCGCCGTCACCCTTACATTTGGTGTCAGAAGTTTGGGTTACATGAACTGTGGTGCTGGAATTCTTCGTCCATTACGAACCCAGGAAGCAAGATCTTAAAATTGGCTCGACTAAGACAGAAATACTTTAAAGACGAAAGAAAGCATAAAGGTTCTCCTACAGGACAGTTTAATTTTTAAGCCTTAAACTCAAATGATTAGCCTGTAAACTTCAGTGATATATATATAGCTATTAGCACCAATTGAAGGAAAATTTACCGTTTTCTTTCTAGAATGACAAAATTTCATATGATATTTTAGTGATTCTGAACTGACTCATCTCAAACAGACATCTTCTCTTCAACTTCGCGAATTTCCTATTCCATCCTCACCACACACCATCCTTTGCGACTTTTCCACAGGTAATCCACGTCCATATGTACCCCCATCTATTCGCCGCCAAATCTTTGACAGTTTGCATTCACTTTCTCATCCCGGTATTCGTGCCACTCAGAAACTCATTTCTCAAGCAGCGCTCACGTCTTAAACCTTGCACTAGCTTCATTTTTGGAGGGAGGGTGGGGGGCGAGCTTTGGATTTCCCGATAGAAAACGTACGTTCTAAGGTAGTGAATATCCGCACACATTTAGTTCCAAGAGGGTAAAGAAAGTTTGGCTTTGGAGTACCTCCCCCCCCCCGAGTAGAATAGGGTACAATATGATAGTATCTTAAATTTGAGGCTCGAGGAAATGAACATTGGAGTGTACTGTAATGGTGCCGAAAAATCTCACCCATTTTCTCCCACCGCTGGATATTACAATCAAGGGGAAAATAAAACAGATGGACAGAGCAGCACTTAGCCAATACCTAAAGCCGAATTTCCACTAGACGAATTTGTTAGCGCGAAGCGATTTTTTTCGTCCCTAGGCATGCGCATTATGTAAAATCGATTCCGTGCCAATCCTCCTATTCGAATTGATGCTCCTATGGCATTACAGGCGGCTGGAATAATTGTTGAGACTGTTAGGCCATATCGAGACAATATATAAGCGGCGGGGAATCCAAGAACAACTGCAGCAGCATAAAATACAATCGCTGTGTTGTCTATTTTCACTGCACTGACATTGTAGTACTTTTGAATTATTGGTGCATGAAATACCAAATGATGGTTGGATCTTTGATCTCTTTGCTTGATACATTATCAACAGTGTGATATTTGTTATATATCAACAGTTCGTAATCAATTCGTAATGAAAAACCTTTCTTGATTTGTTTTTCAAGCGTTTTAAAAAGTGCCCCTCCTGAATTTGAGGCCTTTAGTTGCTCAGCTTGTTACTTAGATTTTGGACCAAATCGATATTAGACTATTTTATGATTGCAAATTGTAAAGAATGTGATTAAAGGCTCTTTTCTTATGTCAAAAGTTTTAGTTTTTGAGGGTAATAAATACGTATATTTGAAAAAATGAAGATATTAGACAATTTTATGATTGAGCATGGTAAAGAATGTGATTAAAGGCTCTTTTCCTATGTCAAAAGTTTTAGTTTTCGAGGGTAATAGCTACCATTTTTCCTTCGACACACCACTATTGGGGAGCTCCATTCATTTGCTTCAGCACGTTCGATGATATCAGCTTCTAATAGCCTATCAAGTTCATCCTTAATTTCTGTTCTTAATGCTTCCGGAACACGTCAGCTGTTTGCACAATATGGTGTCGCCCCTTCTTTTGTCACGATCCGATGCTTGTAACCTTTGGCACGACCTAACCCCTCCATGGTGCACAAAGCGTTCAAAATAGGCTGATAAGGCATATTTGACATAGTTTGCATACACTAGATG
>JAAAKM020721499.1:260304627-260772127 GCA_010016025.2 Alatinidae sp. Z8VKAUB7J3
ATGAAACTGAAACTGAAATTAGCTGAGATGAAAAAAACTCTATCAACCAATGATATGACTGTTCCTTTTTTACTGAAATTAGCTGAGATGAAACTGAAATGAATTAGATGTACGCATACCAAGCATGCAAGTGTCACTAAAAACAGATTTTTGTGTTGATCTAAACGCATTGTGCACCATGGAAAGTACGCATTCCAAGCATGCAAAGGTCACTAAAAACAGCTTTTGGTGCTATTTTAAACGCATTGTGCACCATGGATTGTACGCATTCCAAGCATGCGAGTGTCACTAAAAACAGCTTTTGGTGCTATTCTCTGTGAAATCCGTGAAGTTACCTTGTAAAAACCCAGCCTAAACATAAATATTTATAAAAAAGAAAAAAAGAAGATACGTGAAAATCGTACTATCAAGCGATGTTTTCCTACCAAAAATCAAAATTGTAAGGAAGCCCCTCCCTGACCCCAATGGAGGAATTACGCACAGCCGTTTGACCCTATTGTTCTACGGGAAGTGAGTACTGGATTGGTTTTTAAGGAGTTATCTCCCAAATGCAAGTACAGAAAAGGAGTTCTTGCAAATGCATATTAGTGGGAATGAACTTTTGGCAATCAGTAGACCGACTGTGTAAATAACCTCTTTGTAAGGGGATTGCATCAAGTACACCACAGACCCGTAGCTAGCCTCGCCTAATGGGGGTTCGGTGAGCTATCAGGGAACTGGCAATAAATTAAACACATGCAATAGACTCAGTGGATCCATATCAGTAACTGTGGGTACTTACAATAATAAGGCATGACGGACTAGGCTACCAGCTTACTTACCGTTTAGATTTTAACGAAAAAATGTTACCGTTAATGCTATATTAAGGCACTTGGCACCCTCACGATCATATTTTAAGCTCAAATAAACACATGCAATAGACTCAGTGGATCCATTTTCTGATAATATCGATGATTCTTAGAGCCTGCTCTCGCTTATAAGTAATGCCGCAGTCGATATCGGATTGAACACTAATGAATCGAAAACAGTATTTACCAGGAGTGCAACTAGAGGGGGAAGGGGGAAGCTTCCCCTGCCCTAATTTTTCTACCGAAAATTGTGCCCTCATCTTAAGCACAACTAGAAGGGAGGCCTTGCCCTTGACGCCAAATATAGAAACTTTATTGACAACGTTTCGTCTAACAGACTTCTTCAGGTCACTACTGAAAACTGGCTAAAGGTACAGGGTGTGGCGTGCAATTAGTTTGGTCTTAGATGACCAAAAAAAAACTAAAAAATTAATCTTTCAATCTCTTTGGCGATCGGAGGAGCGAGAGGAAGAGCAATTGTCTGATAAAGTACTTGGGATACACACCACACCATAGGTATTCCAAATCTTAAGTGACGATTTGCCTCCTTGTTGACCCGTGCATGAAGCAAGCTGTAATAAATGGAGCAAACAGCATGGTAAGCCCATGGATTTCCTTGATCTCCCACGGGTTTGCAAAATATGCCAGATAAGCCTTTTTAATAAAATGTGACATCTCTCTTTGAAGAGTACGTAAACGTTCCACAAATCAAAAGTTATAGTTTTCGAGGGTAATAGCTACATATGTTGGAAAAATGAAGATATTAGACTATTTTATGATTGCACCTGTAAAGAATGTGCTTAAAGGCTCTTTTCCTATGTCAAAAGTTTTAGTTATTGAGGGTAATAGCTACGTGTGTTGAAAAAATGAAGATATTAGACTATTTTATGATTGCAAATTGTAAAGAATGTGATTTTAGTATGCAAATTAAATAAGAACTTGTATGGGCTGAAACAAGCGGCAAGATGATGGAATTTGTCGATTAATGAATTATTTCATAGTTCAGGCTACGAGCAAAACAGTGCAGATAATTGCATCTACATTTAGAAGAGGAACAGTAGTTTTATAATGCTTTGTCTATTTGTAGACGATCTTGTGTTGGCTTCAAACAATAGATCTATGATTTTGCATACACTAGATGCGTACATTCCATGGTGTACAAAGCGTCCAAAATAGGCTAATAAAGCATATTTGACATATTTTGCATACACTAGATGCGTCCATTCCATGATGCACAAAGAGTTCAAAAGAAGCTAATTAGGCATATTTGACATAGTTTGCATACACTAGATGCGTACATTCCATGGTGTACAAAGCGTTCAAAATAGGTTGTGATTGAGTAATTGGCAAAATAGGCCAGAGGACGACGATCTGAGACGTGTATACATGCAGATGATTTGTTGATGACAAATGTCAAAGACTATTGAACACGTGAGGGAAGATATTGAACACGTGAGGAAAGAGATGGAAAGTCCTGTCAAAGTAAACGTCAAAAGACGAAATGATGGTTAGGAAATTATCCCTATAGCTGTTGCACAGTTTTTCCTGTATTTCTGACTCTTATTTGCCTTGAGTAATGGTATTCAAGTCTAGTCATAGGCAAGAAACTCATTGATGGAATTCAGTCTTTTGATCGCTGTCTTCTTCTTGTTCTTCTTCTTCTTCTTCTTCTTCTTCTTCTTCTTCTTCTTCTTCTCACCATCCTCCTATTAGATAATTTGTATCTGTCAGCTTGGTGAATATTCCACTTGTTGGGGCGCTTACATTGACGGGAAAGCAATCTTGATGTAAAATCTATTTATGGGGCGTTTACCTGATATGACGCTTATTTTATGGGACATTTACTTGATATGACGCTTATTTTATGGGACATTTACTTGATATGACGCTCATTTTATGGGACATTTGCTTGATATGACGCCTATTTATTTATGGGACATTTACTCCATATGATATAACAGAAAATTAACGTCACAGTTTATATAATCTCGTCATATTTTCTTTGACGTTTTCTTCAGAAAAAGCGGCGCAGTGACCTGAATTACGGGCGTCTCATTTTACAACATAATGTACATGTGGACGTGTAGGGGTTCTGTGACGATTTCCTGCAACTTCGAAGACGGCATTTTGCATGACCCAAGGGCCTCAAGGTAATTTTCCCATCTGATTTCTAGTCAGACGCCTTAACCACTCGGCCACCACTGCTTCAACGATAAATAGACTTCATATGCCCTCATAACTAATATGACTTTTTGACAATCAGAAAAGTTTCCCCACATATATCATACCTTAAGACGCCTTTATCAACGCAGTGGACAGGATTCGAACCTGTGCGGGAAGATCCCATCTGATTTCGAGTCAGACGGCTTCCACTCTACCAACTGAGCTAGGTGACCTCCGATGTTAACATATTCTACTTCTCTAGTCGCCACATTAGCTCCCAATCACCCAACGGTGGACATCGACATCCAGCTCAACACAATTGGAGACCAGTCTCTCTATGCAATATGACGTGCCTATATGAAGGCCATCTTGCCCGTCATACTGTTCAAAGCCCGTGGAAAGTAAAAAACTGAGCAAAAGAGAGAGTGGAACAAACAAATAGCAACCTTCATCGATGGGGGTTGTCTGGCAGCCAGTCCTTGTGGTAAATCAGACCATATAACGATTCATCCTTCAAGACTGTAAATTGGGTCTGAATTACTCTAATCAAGATCGTTTAGAAGCAAATCATACAACCCATTAATGAACCAAGAGGTGGAGTGACAAGATATGATGCAACTCCTATTGTAGTAGTGCCGGCCTATTTTTCCTTTATGGCCTTGACTTTATTTGCCCTTGAAATACGGATGCGGTGCTACAAATAAGCAGGGAACACAAGGGGGTGGCAGGCCACGCCCCTTACAAGGGTCTCCAATAAAGTATTATTTTGTAATTTTGACTAAGGAAAGGCTGATTCGGGAGTTTGGTTTGCTTTAAAATGTTCTTTCTTTGTTTTTCTTACCCTGGTGCACTCTTTTGTTATTCTTTGCTTTCTTCGTTTTTCTTACCCTGGTGCACTCTTTAATAATTCTTTGCTTTCTTTGTTTTTCTTACCCTGGTGCACTCTTTAATAATTCTTTGCTTTCTTTGTTTTTCTTACCCTGGTGCACTCTTTCATTATTCTTTGCTTTCTTTGTTTTTCTTACCCTGGCTTTGTCACTGACTAGCTTAATCATTGGATAACTTTGTCATTTACTAGCTTTGTCATTGACTAGCTTTTTCAATGAATAACTTTGTCAGCGACTAGCTTTGTCCTTGAATAAATTTATCATTGACTAGTTTTGTCATTGACTAGCTTTGTCATTGAATAACTTTGTCATTGAATAAATTTTTCATTAAATAACTTTGTCATTGAATGTAAAGCTTACCGTGGCTCTATTAAAACATGCAGCAAAATTTCCAAGGAAAAATGGATATGTATAAAGCATTTGCTCGTCCGTATAATTGATATCCTGAATCAGAACGTTCTATTTCGAAGTTTTTAGCACCCTTAAGTGGAAAGTGCCCACTTTTCTGTGTACCAATGCAGCTTAAGATGGTCCATACGTGTGTGCAGTTAGATTTTTCTTATTGTGATGGCCTGGCCTATATTCTATGTCAAAGTCGTAGGCCTTTAAAGTTTCTGTCCATCTAGCTAGCCTGCCTTCAGGGCTTTTTAAGGTAAAAAGCGACTTAAGAGGGTTATGATCTGTCGCGTCGTTGGGCTAAAACAGATCCAAAACCTTTGTCAGATGCATCAGATTGTAAAATAAATGGCAATGTAAAGTCTGGTACTACAACTGGACAGTATAACACTCTGTCATAATCTTACGTTAGAGTAATAAGCGACAACTGCAAACTTAAATCGAAAAGGCGTTGCACCAAGTAACGGTCAAACAGTACGAGAACACGCTACAACCTCACACTGCAAACGACACTGCAAACGACACTGCAAACGACACTGCAAACGACACTGCAAACGACACTGCAAACGACACTAAAAAGGATGAGATTTCATCTCGAGCTGGGATTGTCATGTAAATACGAAATGATTCCCCCTCGAGATGAAAACCGCAGGACAAAACAAAAGAACACTATTTATGGAGGTGTGACTGGATGAGAGTGATGAAATCATCAATTTGACCCAAAGGAAAAACCCATTGTTTGCGTCAATTTCATCTCGAGCTGAGATTTCCACCTCTCAGCCATGGTGCACAATGCGTTTAGAATAGCACCAAAAGCTGTTTTTAGTGACACTTGCATGCATGGAATGCGTACATTCCCTGGTGCACAATGCGTTTAGAATAGCACCAAAAGCTGTTTTTAGTGACACTTAAATGCTTGGAATGCGTACATTCCATGGTGCACAATGCGTTTAGAATAGCACCAAAAGCTGTTTTTAGTGACACTTGCGTGTAATAGGTGGGATGGCTCTTGAAAGCAAACCATTCTCATCCATGTTAATCAATCTGTCAATAACTAACAAAGATGATGTTTTTTTCATTTTTTGCAAAAGAAATAAGGAATGGCCACATCAAGTTGCGCAATTTATGTAGAGAAAAAATATATAGCATTGAAGTTTAAACGTGATGAATTTGTCACGTACGAGTTCCTTTCCAGTTTAGAAAAGGTGACCTAAACATCGCCTGTTTGTCAGTTGGTCAGTTACCTCCGGCTGACGACTGTTACAATCAGCATGTTCAACATGGGAATCAGGAAATTAAAATATAGCTTCCCTCCCTCAAAGACTGCTTAACATTAGCAACAAGACCTCCACTAGTGGATGCTCAAACACATGGACCCCGGGAACGATTGGAACATGGTGCCACCAAAAGCTGTTTCTAGTGACACTTGCATGCTTGGAATGCGTACATTCCATGGTGCAAAATGCGTTTAGAATAGCAACAAAAGATGTTTTTAGTGACACTTGCATGCTTGGAATGCGTACATTCTATGTTGCACAATGCGTTTCGAATAGCAACAAAAGCTGTTTTTAGTGACACTTGCATGCTTGGAATGCGTACATTCCATGGTTAAAATAGTCTAATATCTTCATTTTTCCAACATACGTAGCTATTACCCTCGAAAACGAAAAATTTTGCCATAGGAAAGGAGCCTTTAAGTACATTCTTTACCATGTGCAATCATAAAATAGTCTAATATTTACATTTTTCCAACATACGTAGCTATTACCCTCGAAAACGAAAACTTTTGAAATAGGAAAAGAGCCTTTAATCACATTCATATTTAAGCTGTTGCACGGCTATTGCGTTTCACTTATCACTGTCATTAGGACCAGATAAGTCCGTTCCAAAAAAATTGCAGATCATCACATGGCAACCGATCTGGAGATGGTTGTAGTTACTGCCCTTTTTGTTTTGTTTGTTTCAATGGAAAGCGATTTTCGATGTTAGTTGCGGTAAAAATTCAGAACTACCAGTTGTTTGTCTTCACGATGCTGATAATATTTTGGTTCTAGATGAGGTAAGAGCAGACAAGCTTTACAACGCAACACAGCCTTACTTCAGTACACGTATTTGTACAAGCAAGTTAGATTTTAATCAAAGTCTCTAGTTGCGTAATTTTCACGGTGGATCTGGTACTAAAGTGGCCTAAATGGTTGCTTATTGTTTGTACAAAAGTGTTGGTTTTGAATGTATTTTTACACTCTTGTTAGTTTGTATAGAAAGAATGGTCATAGAAATGAAGAGTGGATCGATTCTTGAGGATATTGAAATTTCCACTGCCCCTTTTGAAAGTGCCCTTTTCCAGTGCCTCTCGTGTATTTTTAAACTCTTGTTAATTTGTATAGAGAGAATGGTCATGGAACTAAAGAGTGGATCGATTTTAGAGGATGTTGAACCAGATAAGTCCGTTCCAAAATATTGCAGATCATCCCATGGCAAGCGATGTGGACATAGTTTGTTAGTTGCTGCCCGCTTTAGCCCATTTTGCCCCATTTAGCCCGTTTAGCCCGTTTAACCCTTGATGTCGGTTTATGACTGTTCAGTTGTCATGTCATTGTACATACCCGTTTTGTTTTGTTTGTTTCAATGAAAAGCGATTTTCACTGCACAATAGGCAATCGAAGCTTTAGAATAATGTGAATATATATCGATTTACCAAGGCTTTTACGGAAGATGCATTTGAGCTGTAATAGCACTTTTTCCAACTTCGCAAAAGGCAATCGAGCCTTTAAAATAATATGAATATATATCGATTTACCCAGGCTTTTACGGAATATGCATATGAGCTGTAATAGCACTTTTTCCAACTCTAGTACGTCAATGATTGCAATGGCCCATTCTCTTCGACGAAGGTACCGTGTTGGACAGAAAAATATCGTAGAATGTGTGTCTTCTAAATATGATTATGTTTATCCCACATGATATAACCAAATAGTAGCATATCAATACTATGAACTGTCCCTATACAATCAAAGGCTGCGTAAGGTCACGGATAACTTATCCTTTGAATCAGTTTTTAGTAGCATATGCCGCAGCCAGAGTTCAAAGACGTTCCACATCTGAATTTATGGTGACAAACTTTGAAATTTCAAGCACAAGTCTATAGGTCTGAGGAATATTGATATTTTTATGGAAATTTATAAAGTATCTCAATTTAGTAGCATATGCCGCAGCCAGAGTTCAAAGACGTTCCACATCTGAATTTATGGTGACAAACTTTGAAAGGTTACTACGCCAAATGATTGATTAAAACATTGCGTAAGTGAATTGAAATAAACAAGTTATCCATGTTTTAATGTCAGTGGAGGGTTTTCGGGAGGGGGGCAAACGTTGGTAAATTGCTGTCAATTGAGAATAGATCAGTCCCTGCAGCAATCTCAATGACGATCCCCCCCCCCAGGGAAACCGCTTTCCCTTTTGGAAAGAAAAGTTGCATGGCTTCCGCATTCACAAACAAAAGAATAGCAACAGGTGAGCGCTCTAGCCCAGTCTTCTTCCTCTATGGTCTCATGACGTCACACAAGGACAATGGGAACCATTTTAGGACCTGAAAACATTCCTCAAAAGTCAAAGCTGCGCAGCAAAGAGCAAAACAAAGGCAATTTTGTGAGCTAGCAGCTAAAGAAATAGTTTAAGATGCTGGTAAAATTACAAAAAAGGATCTACTATCATATGTTCTTCAGGCAGGTTTGTGAACTTTCTTTTATCACATTTTTTAAGTTGAGAGTTAAAATGTGACACACATGATAAGTACCAGGAAAATATTTGTGCTATGGAATTTTGATAACAAGGCTGATCTCGTTATTGAGCACAGAATATCTGACAATATCTTTATTCTGCAATATTCCCGCTCGTCGAGGTTATGAAAACAACAAATGAATCTGCCGTGATCAATCGCCTGGAAAAGATCTGGTCATTGTTTGGTTATGTGAATTCGTGTCGTCATGACAATGGACCGCCCTTTAACTCACAAGGATTCTAAAATTAACCGAATACTTACCGTATGATGGGTAATTTGGATTCCATTGACCTGTGACTGCAAGGAGAGTAGTTGACATAGTTTGGATAAACTAGATGCGTACACTCCATGGTACACAAAGCGTTCAAAATAGGCTAAAAATGCATATTTGACATAGTTTGCATACACTAGATGCGTACACTCTATGGTGCACAAAGCGTTTAAAAAAGGCTAATAAGGCATATTTGACATAGTCTGCATACACTAGATGCGTACATTCCATGGTGCACAAAGCGTTCACGCCCCGCGAATTTGGATGCACTTCCGCTCAACCAAAAATCACCGGTCAAAACAGCACGATACTCACATACCTACCTATAGGCCGATATCTGCATAACTAAGGGAATCAACACAATTCTATTTTAAAAAATGCTTTTAATTGGATCTTTATATATGTAGGCTAATATAAGCTTACTATACCTAAACCACAGACTATAGTATCCGGTAACAAGAAATAACGAAGTGGACTACTCCCTCTGGTACATTCCCTCAAGTTCTATTCCAATATCTGTTTACCAGCAATTATTTACACTTTTGTTGCATTAAAGGTGACGATTACTGAAACGTTACTTCCACAGTAGATTGATATTGTTAGATCCCCTTTATGAGCTGTCTATGAAAGCTGCGGTCCTATATTGTCAATAAAATACAATTGGTTTAGGTCTTGGTGCATCAATCGTGGCACATCTAGTGGACCAACTCCCAGAAGTACCAAACTCCAACTACCATGTGGTGATGGATATTTTTTCAGCTCTTCTGCGACATTCAAGTTCCAGGGAAATAGCGGCCACTGGAACAGTGCGGGCTAACAGAATGGAAAATGCCCCGTTGATGGATATGAGGAAGATCGACAAGGAGAATTTTTGGTCGAAATAAAATGTCGACCAGTATGACATGAACACTACAATGGTCTCTTTAAAGTTCGAAACATTTTGTTCTATTTCTTTGTACATAGTTTATTTCGAAGGATTATTTCATGCAAAAATGCTGTTTCTGTTGTTGTGTGAACTGTTCTTGTCTGTGTTGTTATATTGGCACAAAGACTAGGCGCTTAATTAGTAATTGTTCTTCAGTGGATCCATATCAGTAACTGTGGGTACTTATAATGATAAGGCACGAAGAACTAGGCTACCGGCTTACTTAACATTTCGATTTTAACGAAAAAATGTTGCCGTTAACGTTATTTTAAAGCACTTGTCACCCTCAGAATCATATTTAAAACTCAAATAAACACATGCAATAGACTCAGTGGATCCATATCAGTAACTGTGGCTATTTGTGACAAATTTCAAAGTTAATTATACCTTATTTAAACATTTAAGTTAATTTACGAAAGTCACACCATGCTGATCGCATCTTTAGTGTATTATTTCTATCAGTGTGGCTTCAATCGTATCATTTAATTCTATTTGTTACTTTTTTAAGGGGTATACCAAGTTTTGGTTTGTCCTTACCTCCTGCCCTACCTCCGAAATATATTCTTAGATTTTGAGAAAATTATTTTCCAAAATGTATGAGATTTGAAACGACCGAAATGATTGCTCACTTATAATCAACCGCTTTTTAATTATTTTGAGCATTATGACTAAAAAATAGCATCCAAACATCAAACATATAACTCTTAATTTACTGTTGATACAATATTCATCTAAAGATGTGATTTTCTTATAATCATTTTGCATATATTGTGTTCAATTTAATAAACTGAACGAAAGAATTAACTACAAGAGTAAATAGCAATGGGCTTAGACAATCACCTTGCAGAGCACCTCTACCAACGTGAAAAAATGCCTTGTTTAAGTTCTCAGGTGCAAACAAAGTGTAAAAGTTAGAGTAAAGATCTTTAATTATAGTTGATACATAATCAGGTATATGGTGATATTTAAGTATTACAGGAACAATATAGTGTACCTTTTCCATTTCCTTCGTCGAACGTAATCGTGAATGCCCTTCTGTTTATGGTATGCTCTGTGACACAAATACGAAAGAAAGGCAGTTTCAATCACGATCTTTGATATCAAAGTGAGGTCTGAAACTCGAACATTCTCATGCTCGAGAATGCTAAAAAATCCTTGAACACATCTAAGAATTCGAGGCCCGTATTGACAAGCAAATGTGTAGCAGTCTCTTTTGCACGTTATCACATTGTTTGTGTCAGAGAACGACGTCCTGATAGAGTGTAGTTTTATCTCGTTTAGTACCACCTTCAAAAGGTACAAATTATTTGATATCTCTTGATAAAGAGGGATAATTTCTTTGTCTTTAAGTATGCTGCGTATGTAATTTCATGACCCTTTAAGCACTTTCTTTACGCTTTGTGCACCATGGAATGTACGCATCTAGTGTATGCAAACTATGTCAAATATGCCTATTTAGCCTCATTTTGAACGCTTTGTGCACCATGGAATGTACGCTTCAAGTGGATGCAAACTATGTCAACTATGCGTTATTAGCCTATTTTGAACGCTTTGTGCACCATGGAATGTACGCATCTAGTGTATGCAAACTATGTCAAATCAGTTCATAATTTTATGAACTGAGCAAAATTAACAGTGTTTCCTTAAGGCCTTTTCCAAAATCAAACAGCCGTTTCTTGCAGCTGAGAAGAGATTTGAACGCGATATTTTGCATACATGCATCTGGTGGCAGGGTTAACACTGTGATATGATTATAATTGCGATTTCTCGAAAAATGTTTTTTGTGACGTCATCACTTTAGTACTCTTCATTGCTCTGCTACAACATTATACCCACGTCTTCTTTAAAAGGGGTTAATGGGCCTGAGTCTTTATTACAATGCCAAATGTCTGAGAGGTGCCGGTGAATTTGTCATGCTGAAGGTTGACTCTGACAGTATAATCAAACTCGTCAACTCGCGGTAACGAAATATGTTCGGCGGCGACTGCCATAAAAAATTCCGTCACTTTACGGGGTGTTTCTTCGAATTTTTTCGAGTTTCTTCAAGATTCTTCGAGTTTCTTTGAGTTCCTTTGAGTTTCTTTGAGTTTTATTGAGTTCCTTCGAGTTTCTTTGAGTTTCTTCGAGTTTCTTTGAGTTTCTTCGAGTTTCTTTGAGTTTCTTCGAGTTTCTTTGAGTTCCTTCGAGTTTCCTCGAGTTTCTTCGAGTGCTATAATGCTAACGTAGAACAATAGGGTCAAACGGCTGTGCGTAATTCCTCCATTGGGGTCAGGGAGGGGCTTCGTTAAAATTTTGATTGTTGGTACGAAAACATCGCTTGATATTAGGATTTTCAGGTATGTTCTTTTTTTCTTTTTTATAAATATTTATGTTCAGGATGGGTTTTTACAAGGTAACTTCACGGATTTCACAGTTGCCGAGGTTTCATTCCTTTTGTGACGTGGCCTTGCAGTTCTGATTATCATTTAACCAAATCCTATCCTTAATAGGTCATGGACCGCTTGAAGCTATTTGTTTGTATGTTTACAGTTTGTATGTTTACAGTTTGGTCGCATTGGTTCGTTGCTGTTGTTTTGTTGTTGTTTGTTATCTACGTATTTTCATTAAGGAAGATGAAGAGCCAATATAATTTGGATCACGAAACATTTGATTGTGGTCATCACAACCAGGGTAAACAGAAAATCCTGATTATATTGACTCATATTTTACTATCTGGCTTAGGGGAGAGGAGTAGATAGTAGGTACGCAGGCAAAGCTAGCCTTTGCAAGCTAGCCTGCAGGGTCCGTACCATCGAACCGTATTGTTATTAAATTACACAAAATCTCCCTGTGGTGCCATCATTATTATCATGGTGTATTTATAATATTTTAAAAATAAAGTATTAAGTTGTGACCAGGTTGAAGTGTAAGTCGAAGTAATCGTGATGCTGATTGCATTTTAAATGCATGTTGTAGCTAATATGTAAGACTCAGTAATCGTGTATATCTCTTAGCTTAATGAAATATATATCACAATGTTAATACAGTAAATTTCTAGACGATGAAGAGTGTTTTTAGTGACACTTGCATGCTTGGAATGCGTACATTCCATGGTGCACAATGCGTTTAGAATAGCACCGAAAGCTGGTTCTAGTGACACTTGCATGCTTGGAATGCGTATATTCCATGGTGAACAATGTGTTTAGTATTGCACCAAAAGCTGTTTTTAGTGACACTTGCATGCTTGGAATGCGTACATTCCATGTCGCACAATGCGACATAGGCACATAGGCACATAGGCACATAGGCACATAGGCACATAGGCACATAGGCACATAGGCACATAGGCACATAAGCACATAGGCACATAGGCACTGAGGCTGAGATTATCATCCAATGGCCATAGTCTTTCGTAGTGAGCCCAAATATTTGTAGATATCTAAAAGATAACCAAGACGGGATATTTCAAGATAACCTTGGAATGAAGAAGAAGAAGAAGAAAAGCAAAAGCAGTAAATAAGCTTAAACATGGTACATTTAAATAAATTAAAAGATCCTTTTTTGCAGCGTAGGAATCACTAAAAAAGAAGTTATGTACTTTCTTGAAAGAAAACAAGAAGAAGAAGAAGAAAAGCAAAAGCAGTAAATAAGCTTAAACATGGTACATTTAAATAAATTAAAAGATCCTTTTGGCGTCGAATCCATCACTAGTTTTAACTACGGCCATAAAAAGGCTCATAATAAATCACGACATAAAGTCGGTTGTTGCTCCGGCCTAACGACCCAGTGAAATGTTTGTTTATATCCTCCGATACGCACTACATGTGAACGTGGTCAAACAACGTCCTATAGCCTTGCTCGCTACTTTCGATGTTTTGGTTCCTATTTTGTCCATTCTCTAAACATCCCCTTTAGTGCGCTAAAACTTAAAATCCAGATGAACAAATTCCTCTTTAACCTCTAACATCACTCCTCCAAAATCAAATCAACCTCAGAATCTACCTCCCCTTTGCTCCCAAATACTAAATCCCTAAATCCTTCTTTTCTAAATTTTATTTCATTACATCTAATTGCTTCTGAAGATTCTCTCCACCATTAGAGCTATTTGAGAAGCCACGGCCTTAGTTCCAAATTAGAGAGATCCTACTTTCCAAAAAGTTATTGTTGTAAAAGATTTAGAGCTAATCGCTCTTTGTTGAGAAGCGGCAGGTTCGTTGCCAAACCAAAGAGGACCTAATGCGCCTACAGTATTTGAATACTGAATAACTGAACAGAGAATGTTTTAAGATGTCGCCACTGCGACCCAAAGAAGTTCTTGCAACCAAAATACCTTCACGTCTCTGTCACATCTAACTCCCCTCGTATTGCTTTCCATCTTTCTTGCGACCAAAATACCTTCACGTCTCTGTCACATCTAACTCCCCTCGTATTGCTTTCCATCTTTCTTGCAACCAAAATACCTTCACGTCTCTGTCACATCTAACTCCCCTCGTATTGCTTTCCATCTTTCTTGCGACCACTTCCATCAATTCGATAAAAACTTCTTCAGGGAATTGGGGAGGGACAAGGTTACCTCTATACAGTGCATCCGCGAATTTGCACGCTTATCTGTCTCTGTTTGTGTGGAAGGGTACTCATCTTTCAACGTTTTTGGATAGGCCGTAGATTATCGACTCAAGCTAACGTTGTGTAGTTAGACAACCGAATAGAGAACAAAATTTGTCTCTGCACCATGGAATGTACGCATTCCAAGCATGCAATTGTCACTAAAAGCATCTTGTAAGGTTATTGTGAACACATTGTGCACCATGGATTGTACGCATTCCAAGCATGCATTTGTCACTAAAAGTGCCTTGTTAGGTTATTTTGAACACATTGTGCATCATGGAATGTACGCATTCCAAGCATGCAATTGTCATTAAAAACGCCTTGTTGTGCACCATGGAATGTACGCATCTAGTGTATGCAAACTATGTCTATTATGCCTTATTAGCCTATTTTGAACGCTTTCTGCACCATGGAATGTACGCAGCTAGTGTATGCAAACTATGTCAAATATGCCTTATTAGCCTATTTTGAACGCTCTCTGCACCATGGAATGTACGAATCTAGTGTATGCAAACTATGTCAAATATGCCTTAACATATGCATCTTTAAAATGGAAACTCTACTATACTTTGTCTGTTTGCCCTGTCGATACCCTTATTCCCTGTAGATACCCGTATTCCCTGTCGATACCCTTATTCCCTGTAGATCCCAACGTTTGCAGGCTTTCCAAATGTGTATCAACGAAATCATAAATCGCCATACTTTCGCGCCAAGTCGTCTAGCAAAAATTTATCTTTGTATAAACAGACTAGATTAGATTAAGAAAGTTATGGTGGTGTGTAGTTCTTTCAGTTATTCTGGTTCACAGTACAACACTATCCTTCATACCACTATCCTTCATACTACTATCCTTCATACCACTATCCTTGATATTAATATCCTTCATACCACTATCCTTCATATTAATATCCTTCATACGACTATCCTTGATAATACTATCCTTCATCCAAGAGCTGGTCATCTCTGGTGTAACGGACTTGGATTCACCACCAATGATTTTCAACTAAATGTTATGCCTGAAGATAATAAAAACACCCGATGTAAAACGGTCCTTAATCATCAATTTTGTTGGTTCGAATCATGGAGGAATTAGGCTGGAGAGATCGCTCCAATGAAAAGACGTGACCATTTTTTAAAATCCATAATGGTAGCATCTTTTCCTATTTCAAAAGTTTTAGTTTTCGAGGGTAATAGCTACGTATGTTGAAAAAATGAACATATTAGACAATTATATGATTGAACATGGTAAAGAATGTGATTAATGGCTCTTTTACTATTTCAAGAGTTTTAGTTTTCGAGGGTAATAGCTAGGTGTGTGGAAAAAATGAAGATATTAGACTATTTTATGATTGCAAATGGTCCTTATTAGCCTATTTTGAACGCTTTGTGCATCATGGAATGTACGCATCTAGTGTATGCAAACTATTTCAAATATGCGTTGTACGCCTATTTTGAACGCTTTGTGCACCATGGAATGTACGCATCTAGTATATGCAAACTATGTCAAATATACCTTAATAGCCTATTTTGAACGTTTTGTGCACCATGGAATGTACGCATCTAGTGTAAACACAACCCAACACGAGTTTTGTGCGGTGGGGAAACTGAAGGATTTTGTTGGGTTGGTGGAGGAAACTAAAAAAAACATCTGACCCAACAAATGTTGCCTCAGATGTTTTTCTAGTTTCCCCCGGCCTTTACTCCAAAAGAACTTGATAAGGCAAGTATAAAACAAGATATTGAATGTTTTGCTCGTAGACTGCGTTTGAAATGGTTCAAATTAAAGTTGAGCCAGGTAATTTGTGTGCTTCGTTTCAATTAATATTCCTTACCAGATATTTAGAAGAGACCATTAGGGAAAACCAAGTGTACAATCTTCTTTTACATTGTCATGCTTCTTCTTATGCTTCTTCTTCTTCTTCTTCTTCTTCTTCTTCTTCTTCTTCTTCTTCTTCTTTTTCTTCTTCTTCTTCTTCTTCTTTGACAAATTGGAAGGAAATAGGTGTTAAAATGCATCTTCTCAATACCTATATAGTTGATATGTGACGTTTTCAATATTACGTTGATCCCTTTCAGCTACATAGGCCTAGCCTTTCACATCAGGGAGGTGCATCACGTATATATAAGAAATAACAATAATGGAATATCATACATGTCTTATTTGTGTCTTATAAGTTGATAAACATAAAAGATATTAGACTATTTTATGATTGCAAATGGTAAAGAATGTGATTAAAGGCTCTTTTCCTATTTCAAAAGTTTTGAAATAGGAATTAATTTTGAAAAAATGAAGATATTAGACAATTTTATGATTGAATATGGTAAAGAATGTGATTAAAGGCTCTTTTTTCCTATTTCAAAAGTTTTAGTTTTCGAGGGTAATAGCTACGTATGTATAACTATGCTTCCTTCAGGAGATGTTCCAATTGGTTAAATCACCAGTGTTCCCTTTACTAAAAAAACGACTACTTTAGACAAGTACTTTTGAATTTGTGTTTCATTTAATACTTATCGACCATCAGAGGAAAAACAACCCATGGTAATGACAAACTAAGAAAAGCGAAAAATCCATCAACATTGTTTTTGCACAAGCACCGAGACATACATAATGCGCATGCCTAGGGACGAAAAAAATCGCTTCGCGCTAACAAATTCGTCTAGTGGAAATTCGGCTTAAATCAAATAAAAAGTATAAGATAGACAGGATCTTGTTATACTAGAATCATACCATTATTTATACACCAATCACAGCACGTTGTTTATCACAATTGTACCCAGACCCTTCTAGTTTTACGTTGAGTAGCAGAACCAAAGAATCAAACATAGCGTGCGATCCAGTTATCTCCCTACAGTCACTCAGACCAAATGAAAAGGCTAAGCAAGACTCGAATGATAAACCAAGAACACGTTTAGAACAGGGTAAGAGAGTTGGTGAAATAGTGTCATAAAGTAAACAACACAGAATATTCCTTTTCCAAATCTATTTCTAACAATAATCAACTGAATCCTAACGTCAAAGCGTGGGTCACGGGTTCGATCCCCGGTGGTGACATACTTTTCTATTTCTCTAGAGTTCTGTTCAAAACTGATATTGTTTTAACTTTGAACGAATCGGTGATAATTTTCCTTTAATAGAGGACTCCTAAATTGTTCTCCTTTTGCTTATTGTTCAAATTCCATTGCTCTTTCTTTGTTATGGTACTTAATTAGCGATACTATTATCGATAGAGTGTTAACTGAACAGACGTACGTATGATATTACCTTTTTATCAAGCTAGGTGGTATGATGCATAGTATCGTTATAAGTGTACATAATTTTGGTTTAGAAATACAAGGCAAATGTAAACGTACATCAGAGATTGTAAAGTTTTCAGATGGGATAGTCGAATTCAGATCGTTAGAACGTTGAGATTGTTTTTTAAGATAGATTCTTTAGGAGCAATATTCTGGTCACAAGGGACACTCATATCAATAAGGAGACAGGTCTTTTCTTTAAAATCTTTAATTATTATGTCCGGCCTATTTGCCTGGATAGTTCTGTCAGTATGGATGGAAAAGTACCATAGTAGGGTAACATTTTCACCTTCAACAACTGGTTCAGGTTTGTGTTCGTACCAGTGCTCACACGTTTTAATATACGAACAATTACTAATTAAGCGCCTAGTCTTTGTGCCAATATAACAACACAGACAAGAACAGTTCACACAACAACAATAATGAAGTGAATTGCAGAAGAAACGTAATCGATATCACTCTTACTGACGCAATAAGAAAGGACAGAGTACTGTAGATGAAACAGTCATAAACGAGCAAATTGTCAGTATGTGTGCCTACCCAAAACACATGCGGTCAGATTTCCGAAATGACATCGAATTTACCCATTTTCTATTTCCCTGAGAACAATAGAGCGTAACAGCCGTGATTAAAAAGGTTCAGAAGACCTTGTTTCCATAATGGTCCCTTGATGCAATGGCACTTTGCCATGGGGGAACACTTGCTTGAAAACCCAGACTGTGACAAATCGCAGACAACCTTGCTTCTTTATCATAGGTGACATTCTTGGGACGTCTATGTCAATGGACTATATTCTAGTAAACATCAAGCGAAGAGTTGACAACTTGGACTTTGCCCCATCAGTAACAACGACTTCTCAAAGCAATAACAAATGACATTCTTGGGGAGCCAGTGTCAACAATAGTCTACACGCAAACAATAACTAACGGTTTGAATCCTATTCTGCAATTTTTATTTTTTATTTAAATTTTTTGATATTTTGTTCGTTTTCTCTTGAGGAATCGAACTGTTACTTTGGTTTTCACCGTACGCGCACCTGTACGTCAATATACGTGATTCTTTAACGGAGTTATGCTAGAACGAGGCTACTTTTAACGTCACAAGGTACAAAATCTACGTCACAAGGGACAAGGAAGCTAGATGTTGTTGTTGCTGTTGCCCATGATATTCGATCTGAGCATGCGTACTAATAGTTTTGACCCCCCTTGCAACACCTATGGATTAAAGCACACAAGGCACCGCCAATACGCTACTAAACCACAACGTAGAACGGCCTTGGTTACGTGGTGGTAACGACATGGTCAGCACAGTATTTTCTGCGAGGCGCTTATGATATTCCTATAGATTTAGAGTTCTCACCTATAAAAGAATTCTCTCTGGTTGTGAAAGAGGAGTTCTTTTTATCGAGAATCAGTGTTTTTTGGTGTTATTTCTGCTCAGCAAAAGTTTCATTTTTAGTAGTGTTCTTATATTTCTAGTGGTATAAATACCACTGCCTTACTTATTACAAAATATAGGTAATGATATAGGTAATGATATATAAAACAAAAGAAAGTCTGAATATCATTTTGATATTCAACATACACCAGAAGTTTAAGTTAGGGTGGTGCAAGATATGTATAAAGACAGTGTGACAATGGTGAGCAGTGCAGCAGACAAAAACGGATGAATTTAGGGCTGAGGTTGGATTGCATCAGGGTTCGGCTTTGAGCTACGTACTGGAAAGAAGAGGAATGAAAGTCTGCAGAAGTAAAACCAAGTTTATGTGCTTGAATGAGATGGAAGATGAGGGGCTAATAAGGCATATTTGACATAGTTTGCATACACTAGATGCGTACATTCCATGGTTCACAAAGCGTTCAAAATAGGGTAATAAGGCATATTTGACATAGTTTGCATACACTAGACGAGTACATTGTATAGTGCACAAAGCGTTCAAAATAGGCTAATAAGGCGTATTTGACATAGTTTGCATACACTAGATGCGTACATTCCATGGGCAGCTGGTTACTAAGGATAGGACACCCTTCAAATTGGCTGTCAATCATTTATAAATGCCTTGGTTACTATCATTAAGCAGAAAAGCCTTTCAAACTCTTCACTAGGGTTATGAGAATTCTGAAATGATAGACAGTTTTAAAAGATTTGTCACTCAAATGTATGGCAGCTGGTTACTAAGGATGGGACACCCTTCAAATTGGCTGTCTTGATCATAGTAACTCGACTGAGATAGCGTCGTGCAAGCAACGTTGGTCCAGGAATTTTTATTCTGTCGTAGTAAGAGATGGCGAAAATGGCTTCTATTTGAAAACGTAAAGTAAACTATGTTGTTTTGCCCCGATATGTTCTGTTTAGATTATATAAAAGATACATCCCTATAAAATAATGGATAATTACGATAAGAGAAGCTCAAATATTCCACTATATGCACGGTAAAGCTTTCGATTATTGATAAAAGGAAAGAAAAGAAAACCCTTCCTGGGTTCGATCCCACTCCCTGTATTTGCAAAATGTACGCTGCAACGATCCACCTTGATTATATTATAGATTATAAATTAGCTTTTGAGCTCCTCTTATCGTAATTATCCATTATTTTATAAGAACGTATCTTTTATATAATATGCAAAGGCGTATGTAAAGAGAAGGATGCGAAGGCGTATGTGATGAGAATAATACAAAGGCGTATGTGATGAGAAGGATGCAAAGGCGTATGTGATGAGAATAATACAAAGGCGTATGTGATGAGAAGGATGCAAAGGCGTATGTAAAGAGAAGGATGCGAAGGCGTATGTGATGAGAATAATACAAAGGCGTATGTGATGAGAAGTCAATTACGTCTGAACTACATAATTCTAAGGGATGCAATCTACTTAAAACCTCTGGTTTGCCATTATGACAAACTCTAATCTTCATAACTCTAACCACACCATCCTTACTCTTCAAATACCCTTTCCATCGTCCATTGTGCCCTCTTGACGTTGTCTTCTTTGATCATTCTACTCCAACAATAAGAGATTACTTACCTGCCTTTCGTCGAATGGATTTGTGGATGCTGCCAAGTGAATAAGTTATTTTGCTGGCCCTGTTTATTGTTCGTAAACGGAGAAAAGTGTGTGGACAACGACATGTTACCTGATTTAAACAATTTAAACACAGCTTGTAAGCTTCATGAGTTAAGTAAGTAGCATCTCCCCGCATGAAAACAGCTTCGTACGTTTGGCATGGCTCGTATTGATACTCAAACGTGGTAGGTCCTCCAGAAGGCAGAAACTCCTGAAGAGTGTTCTCTTCCAAAACGAGTAACCTCTTGTGAAACAGGTATCCATAGCCATTGAGTAATAAGGACGAAACCTCCTCAGGTACTTTTAAGCTGCGTTATCATCAAATCAAGCAAACTGTACATAAAGCTCTCAATAAAATTTAGTCATAATTAAAAGCGATCGGTTGGAAAGCGTGGGTCACGGGTTCGATCCCCGGTGGTGACATACTTTTCTATTTCTCTAGAGTTCTGTTCAAAACTGATATCTTCTTTTGTAAATCTGGCAAATCCTGATATACTTGAGATCAAATTTATTCCAAATCACAATCACAAAGGAATAATGGACTCAGGCTCAGAGCCTATATATCCATCTCTTCTGTAGAGTGTTCAGTCAGTGCTTCCTCCTCCGTCACGCCAACCACCCTCATGTCCTCCCTCACCACATCCATGAACCTTCTCTTTGGCCTCCCTCTATTTCTCCTACCCAGTATTCCCATCTCCAGCAACCTCCTTCCAACATATCCCTCATCCCTCCTATGCACATGGCCAAACCATCTCAGTCTCGCCTCTCTCACCTTATCACCCAACCGCCTTACCCGGGCTCACTAAGCAACGATATTTGTTGATACACATTGATTTAAAGAGTTGTTCACAATATATGCCTAAAGAAGTAGCATTGGGCTCCTTACACAAAGAGTCCACTCCCGGGAAAATCAACCTTCACGTACCACTGTTCGCCTAATTCTTTTTAAAACTGCCTATTCATAAGTCAAGCAACAGTTGCCTCCCACTAAGCAACGATATTTGTTGCAATTTTTGCAAAATTGGCCAAGGCGCACGCCTTGGACAAAATCTCATTTTAGGGTCACTATCTTCAAAGGCTCATAAATTGCTTAAAATGCTCTAAAATCACTGGCAGTAAGCTGGAAACACGTTCAATGGACTTGGCAAGTATGATGGAACTGGTTTTGATGGTTGTCAAAAATTGACCAAATTTTGCAAAATCGACCAAGGTGTTCTTTTCAAGTTGCCTAATGAGATTGTCAAGCCTTTTGTGACATAGATTCTTATTATCTGGCAAACGAGAAGGCAGATTTGGTTTCCACGGGAGACGAACTTCATACCGTGATTTCTGTGGCATATACTTCAAGGATGACTCAAAATAATTAAGAACTGTATCTTCATCCTCAAGAGAAATGCCAACTGTGTCACTTTGCCAGAAAGAGTGGCCCCAATTGCTCGTGGTGCTGCCAGCGACCCTAATTGCGTGCCGTGCCCGCAGTGACCTAAATTGTTCGTCTTGCTCCCAGCGATCGCAATTGCTCCCTGTGCCCCCAGAGACCCCAGTTGGTTGCTGTGCTTCCAGCAAACCTAACTGCTCGTCTTGCTCCCAGAGATCCCAAGTTATTGCTGTGCTGTCAGCGACCCCTTTTGCCTTATTTCCTAATCATAAAGCGTCTAAAATAATAATGCTAATATCTCATAAAACATAGGAGTGGACATGACAAGCCCATTATCCTTTAGTCAGAACCAATAAGGAAGGTGTGTCACTTTGATTGGCATGCCATTGCTGTATTGAATAGCATCAGATGTTTGTGAAACTAGAGAGCACTTTGGTACTGGCACAAATAGTAAATGGAATTTTACATTCTTAGGATTCCAGCACTTTTCGCAGTATTCTGGCAGTTCCTAACAAAGCAGTTTTCTGGAGTAACAAAGCACATTGCAAGTTATCTCGAGTTTCTTGATTCACTTTTCAAAATTCTTCGTCACAGCTCCCAGGGTCCCTATCACCACTGGCACAACTTCCACCTTTTTCAACTTCCATAATCGTTTAATTTCTCTTAGCCACAGTTACTGATATGGATCCACTGAGTCTATTGCATGTGTTTATTTGAGTTTAAAATATGATCGTGAGGGTAACAAGTGCCTTAATATAACGTTAACGGCAACATTTTTTCGTTAAAATCGAAACGTTAAGTAAGCCGGTAGCCTAGTTCTTCGTGCCTTATCATTATAAGTACCCACAGTTACTGATATGGATCCACTGAACCCAGTTATTTACCTATCGATTGATATGTAAATTATATATATAATAAAATTTTATGCCTATTAATTTTTATGATATAAAGTGGTACCGAACTTCAAAAATCCGCCCAAAAGGAGATAGGTCATAATCCAAAGGTGAGTTTAGAGTCCATTTTCGATCAACAGTTGAAATTCATACGGTACCATGTGAAAATGATCACTTTGTCAATGTAGGAAATTTTCAAGCACATGAACTAAAATCAACTTAGCCATTTACTATTTGTGCAAGTACCAAGATCAGATTCAAAACGCTCTGTGGTTTCACAAACATGTGATGCTTTTCAGTACAGTGACAGCATACAAATCAAAGCAGCACACCTTCCATATTGGTTCTGACCAGGGCTATTTAGATAGCCCTGGTTCTGACTCAAAGGATAAACAGCACTGCATGAAAATTAATTTTACTGCTTTACTTCCACCACATAACACCTACCAATTGCCCCTCACTGCTTCTGAAGTCCAAGTAATTGATATTGAAATTGAGAAGTTACTTGCTAAAAAGGTTTCATGTACCTGTAGCAGTGAACCTGAGGACTTTTTGCCATCGGTTTTTACCGGGCAGAAAAAGGATGGGTCCTTCTGTATCGCACCAGTTATTACATTTTTTGTAGAAAGGATAAGAAATGGACTAATCCTGAGTTACTTATTTGGTAAATAGAATTCTTTTCTTTCTTTTTTATTGTTGTAGTTTCTGGTTTGTTTATTTTTTATTTTATTTTTTCTCTCTCTCTCGATGATTGAAAGTATTTCTTGTTACTAGGGTTGTATATCGTAACAGTATTGATATGCCTTGTACGCATCTAGTGTATGCAAACTATGTCAGATATGCCTTATTAGCCTATTTTGAACGCTTTGTGCATCATGGAATGGACACATCTAGTGTATGCAAACTATGTCAAATATGTCCTATTAGCCTATTTTTAACGCTTTGTGCACCATGGAATGTACGCATCTAGTGTATGCAAACTATGTCAAATTTGCCTTATTAGCCTATTTTGATAGGCTAATGACGCGTATTTAACATAGTTTGCATACACTAGATGCGTACATTCCATGGTGCACAAAGCGTTCAAAATTGGCTTATGACGCGTATTTAACATAGTTTGGATACACTAGATGCGTACATCATATGGTGCACAAAGCGTTTAAAATAGGCTAATGACGCATATTTGACATAGTTTGGATACACTAGATGCGTACATTCCAGGGTAATAGCTACGTATGTTGAAAAAATGAAGATATTAGACTATTTTATGATTGCAAACGGTAAAGAATGTGTTTAAGGCTCTTTTCCTATTTCAAAAGTTTTAGTTTTCGAGGTTAATAGCTTTGTCTGTGAAAAAATGAAGATATTAGACAATTTTATGATTGCCCATTGTAAAGAATATGATTAAAGGCTCTTTTCCTATTTCATGAATCAATCTCAGTTTTTATCCAAGTAATATTGATGTCACAGATTGTCAGGTGCCATGATATTTTTGGTAAAAAAATAACGATAATAATAATAATAATAATGATAATAATAATAATAATAATAATAATAAACTTATCAAAATCAAACGTGGAATTTTTCAGGGTGACTCTCTTTCCCCACTCCTCTTTTGTTTAGCGCTAATACCAGACAAACATGGATGAGTTAGTCGCATTACTTGTTGAACAGTCCATGTTACATGCGTCACAATCTGGGAGAACCTTTGTGACTGATAGGGAGGAACTTCAAACGTTCCTTGGAATAATTTTCTCTATCTTAATAAATAAATTGCCATCAATTGACATGTGTTGGAGATGTGATTCATTTGTTGGGAATGAAGGAGTAAAATGTTCCATCAAGGGGACTTAATAGTCGGGAGGTAGATATAGTTCAGTAGTCATTTTAGTTTATAGTTGTTTCTTCAAGAGTCAGGCAGTTTCTAGAGGTTTTGGTTGTTGTTCTTTCATTGTTTCGTCATTTTCGCCTTTCGTTCTATGTTCTTTTCTTCTTTGTCGTTAGGAGCCTCTTGGTGATTGTAGTTAATGTATTTTTATTCTTTGTATATTAGTTTAGACAGCTATCTCACATTTGAAAATTCTGATTAGCCAATTGAATAGCATCTATGAAAAGAAAAAAGAGCGTAATTTTTAAAATGAAAAGTCCAACACAGCTTTTTATTCCTCAAGCACATCTCCAGCAGTAGAGCAGAAGATAAGATTGAGTGGATAAAACAGATGTCATTAGTTTAGACAGCTATCTCACATTTGAAATAATAAGGCATATTTGACATGGTTTGCATACATTAGATGCGTACATTCCATGGTGCACAAAGCGTTCACAATACGCTCATAAGGCATATTTGACATAGTTTGAGTACACTAGATGCGTACATTCCATGGAGCACAAAGCGTTTGAAATACGCCAATAAAGCATATTTGACATAGTTTGCATACACTAGATGCGTACATTCCATGGTGGGGTTATTCCAAATCTTCATTGATAAATTGTATAAAGACGATGCTTTTTTATCAATTTCCTGGCTTATAATTTCTTTTAACTTTTCCATTTTGGTCAAATCTTCTCTTCTCTTGCTCTCTGCTGGAATGCGTTCAAGTAAATGAAATCATTCTTAACTAAAAACGTCAATAGCAGTACTCAAATGTGTCTGTATATTCTCAGTAACACTATTTTGAACGCTTTGTGCACCATGGAATGTAAGCATCTAGTGTATGCAAACTACGTCAAATATGCCTTATTAGCCAATTTTGAACGCTTTGGGCACCATGGAATGTACGCATTTAGTGTATGCAAACAGTGTCAAATATGCATTATTAGCCTATTTTGAACGCTTTGTGGACCATGGAATGTAAGCATCTAGTGTATGCAAACTAGTACAAAGTTGTGGACCTGAGATATGACCTTTCCAACAATATTATATTTTATCGCTAAATCTTTAAGGACAAGAAACAAAAAGCTGGTGTTTAAACCCCTATTGCAGTTGCACCTTTTTCAGTTAGTTCCTAGAAATAGATTTCACTCTTCTGTCGTAGGTAAAGAAGGTGAGCATGCCAGTGGTTTGTCAAATCCGGAGTTAGCAGTTATCTCGAACTTTCTCTATCTCGAACAAATTTTTTGGTCCCTTGCGAGTTCGAGATAGAGAGAGTCTACTGTATTAGTTTTATTCCTTACATCGAAGTTTTAAATACAATTTAACCGAAAATTTGCATAATAATAACAAGAATTTTGTACACACTCTTACTTATTTTCTTACCGTTTACTCCTAGAATTGCTCTCTAGAAAGGGATCCAATCATCCACCGGTGGGCTTCCAACGCAAGACAATTAAAGACCAGCCTCTCTGCGTCATGTTACTTGACCAAGGAAGGAGTGCCATCCGACCCGTCATACTTTCCAAAGCCCCTTGAAAGTAAAAAGTATCATCGAGAACAGAGGATTTGATTTATCAGTTTTGAAATGAACACTAGAAAAATCGAAAGTATGTCATCACCGGGGCTTTCTTTTGTTGCAAGCTATCAAATCCACTTTCGAGTCTTTTCTGTTCCTCATGTAGGAGACGCGCGATAACAAACTCATGCATTAAATTATCTGCTCGAGATTCCAAGCCTGTTTTGAGATTGCTGTATGAATCTGGCAGACTACACAAAAGTGTGGCCACCTGATCATCTTTATTGACCTTAGCTTCGACTGACTCGATTTGCTTGTATGCAAACTATGTCAAATATGCCTTATTAGCCTATTTTGAACGCTCTGTGCACCATGGACTGTACGCATCTAGTGTATGCAAACTATGTCAAATATGCCTTATCAGCTTACATTGAACGCTTTGTGTACCATGGAATGTACGGATCTAGTGTATGCAAACTATGTCAAATATGCCTTATTAGCCTATTTTGAACGCTTTGTGCAGGGTAGAAGTAGTGTAGTTAGGGCGTAGTTAGTCGGTGGGTAGTTACGAGGTAGAAGTAGGGTAGTCAGTGGTAGGTGGAAGTAGTGTAGTTAGGGCGTAGAAATAGAATAGTTAGTGGTAGGTAGAGGTTAGAAGTAGTGTAGTTAGGGCGTAGTTAGTCGGTGGGTAGTTACGAGGTAGAAGTAGGGTAGTCAGTGGTAGGTAGACACCTTTCATCTTTTACAGAGACCTTACTAGACACCTTACACAGTCACCTTACCAAATACCTTTCACAGAGACCTTATTAAATACTTTACAGACACCTTACAAGGACATCTTACACCTTACACAGACACCTTACAGACACCTTTCATCTTTCACAGAGACCTTACTAGACACCTTACAGACACCTTACACAGACACCTTACACCTTAAGTATGATTACACCCTATTCAGTGTAAGTATGATTACACCCTATTCAGTGTAAGTATGATTACAGCCTATTCAGTGTTAGTATGATTACACCCTATTCAGTGTTAGTATGATTACACCCTATTCAGTGTTAGTATGATTACACCCTATTCAGTGTAAGTATGATTACAGCCTATTCAGTGTAAGTATGATTACACCCTATTCAGTGTCTGCTTTGGTAGGCCGTTTAATGCTGGCAACGGTCGTCGAGAAATATCCAGGGCATGCTGCGGAACTGCTTTGGTAGTCCGTTTAATGCTGGCAACGGTCGTCGAGAAATATCCAGGGCATGCTGCGGAACTGCTTTGGTAGGCCGTTTAATGCTGGCAACGGTCGTCGAGAAATATCCAGGGCATGCTGCGGAACTGCTTTGGTAGTATATCAAAGCAACGTACTTCTAGGACAAAAATATGAATGATGATTGAAAATTGTTTTTCCCGTGCGGGGAATCGAACCCCGGCCGCGGCGGTGAGAGCGCCGAATCTTATCCACTAGACCACACAGGAAATGACAATCTACAGCATGCTGCTAATCTTCATGATTTGTAAACGTTGCAAAGCCTTCATCATACAGTTTGGTCTCCTAACGCATTGTGCAACATGGAATGTACGCATTCCAAGCATGCAAGTGTCACTAAAAACAACTTTTGGTGCTATTCTAATCGCATTGTGCACCATGGAATGTACGCATTCCAAGCATGCAAGTGTCACTGAAAACAGCTTTTGTTGCTATTCTAAACGCATTGTGCACCACGCAATGTACGCATTCCAAGCATGCAAGTGTCACTAAAATTTGGTCATTGTCAAAATTTGACCAATTTTTGCAAAATTGGCCAAGGCGCGCGCCTTGGACAAAATTTCATTTTAGGCTCACTATCTTCAAAGACCTATAATTTGCTTCAAATATTCTAAAATCACAGGCAGTAAGCTTGAAACATGTCAACAGGACTTGTGAAGCATGTTAGAACTGGTTTTGGTCATTGTCAAAATTTGACCAATATGGGTTTAGAATAGCACCAAAAGCTGTTTTTAGTGACAATTGCATGCTTGGAATGCATACATTCCATGGTGCACAAGGTGTTTAGAAATCACCAAAAGCTGTTTTTAGTGATACGTGCCTGCTTGCAAAACGTACATTCCATGGTGCACAATGCGTTTAGAATAGCACCAAAATCTGTTTTTAGTGACACTTGCATGCTTGGAATGAGTCACTCAAACTTGGGTGGCTGAAAGCTTGCTGATTGTCTCTGTTAACAGTTGATTAAGTCACTCAAACTTGGGTGTCTGAAAGCTTTCTGATTGTCTCTGTTAACAGTTGATTAAGTCACTCAAACGTGGGTGACCAGAGGTCTTCTGATAGTCTTAACCGTTTCTAGTAGGCAATCTCTCTAGCAGCATAAATTGTTAGGTAACTTAAGTTGATTAAGCGATGTTTGAAGTTCGAAACAAACTAGCAAGAACACAAAAAAAGTGTTCTGTTGTCGTTTTCCTAGTTTAAATTCTTCACTCACCTTTCTTCTCTGATGACCCACATCACGAATGTTGTAAAACCTTTCATACTTTCGACCTGTATTCAGTTCCAGATCCTTTTGTTGAAATGTTGCAGTACACGTCAACTCGTTCGTGTAAAATTTGTGCCAGGAACTTCTGTTAAAAAAATTGCGTCGATCTAATAAGTCATTGATACGTATAACAAACCTAATTGTACTATAGAAGAAAGACGACAATTTTTTCAATCAGCTTTTTAAACCCTGCCGGATTGACATGAAAGTTTGAGACTTTTCCTAAATTTTACTGAGAATTCTTATGATGAATAAATGTTTTTGATCGCGGATTATGGAAAGCATCTGTCATCAATGAGAACAGATACTACATCCATTCCTTGCCAAAAGGCCGAAAAGCGATGATGCGGTTCATGAAGTCCGTTAGCACAATGGCAAACCCCTTCAGCATTTCCGCATTTCAGCAACTATGCCTGAAGGCCCTGCAGCCTTCCGAATCTTCATTTTCTTTATGGCATCCTGGACCATCTTTATAGCCCCTAACTGAGTTCACTAAATGTCCCAAACTAGCACAACAGCATCAAACGTCCATGTGTACCCATACAACCACAACAACCATATATAGGTAAATAATGTATGCTCTGCCCAGACGTGATATACCTTATAAGGATCTACTTTCCTCTCCTTTTTTTTTCATACCCACCAATGAAGACTCGATGAGAACAATCCCACAAATAGCCTAGATAATGATTCCGAGTGAATTCAGTGCCTGATATCGTATAGTTTAGAAAATATAGTAAGAAATGTAAGTTGATATTGAGAGGCTGATTTCTGGCACTTTGTAGGTCATCAAGGCTTCCAGTAATGGAATAAATTGGTCAACAAAAAAGGTCCTTCAATTATGATCTATATGTGTTTATTATGTTAATTGATGGCCTAGATAACGTTGCATGCTTGGAATGCGTACATTCCATGGTGCACAATGCGTTTAGAATAGCACCAAAAGCTGTTTTTAGTGACAACTGCATGCTTGGAATGCGTACATTCCATGGTGCACAATGCGTTTAGAATAGCATAAAGAGCTGTTTTTAGTGACACTTGCATGCTTGGAATGCGTACATTCCATGGTGCACAATGCATTTCAAATAGCACCCAGAAAATCCTGATTATATTGACTCATATTTTACTATTTGGCTTAAGGGAGAGGAGTAGATAGTAGGTATGCAGGCAGATATTAGGCATCCCAAATGATATAGGTCTGAGGATAGGGATGGTGTGTTACTATACGCTACTAAACCACAAGGTAGAACGGCCTTGGTTACGTGGTGGTAACGACATGCTCAGAACAGTATTTTCTACGGTGCACAAAGCGTTCAAAAAAGGCTAATAAGGCATATTTGACATAGTTGGCATACACTAGATGCGTACATTCCATGGCGCACAAAGGGTTCAAAATAAACTAATAAGGCATATTTGACATTGTTTGCATACCCTAGATGCGTACATTCCATGGTGCACAAAGCGTTCAAAATAGCCTAATAAGGCATATTTGACATAGTTTGCATACCGCTTTGTGCACCATGGAATGTACGTGTCATGTGTATGCAAACTATGTCAAATATGCCTTATAAGCCTATTTTGAACCCTTTGTGCACCATGAAATGTATGCATCTAGTGTTTGCAAACTATGTCAAATTTGCTTTATTAGCTTATTTTGAACGCTTTGTGCACCATGGAATGTACGCATCTAGTGTATGCAAACTATGTCAAATATTTATAATTATATTTTGTGCAATGAACAATTTTCATTTTCTCCCAAAAATGTCCACTTCACCGTGGAATCGCCCTAAATGTATCAATGTCATAATTTATTCGTCAGTGTTTCCAAATATGGTATGCAGTATGGTATCCAAATTTGGAATTTTCTTATCTTTTTACTCTTCCCATTACGATAGATATTCGGTTAATCGATCCCTTGTTTGACATAAACGTCAAAAAGTAACAAAGTTTGATACTTTACCTTAGTCTAAGCAATCTAATAATAAGCTAGAGGAAAAAATTCATGATTCAACGTGTCAAGTGATTCTTCGGTCCTACCTGTAAATGTGACGAAGTTATCGCTCCCTATCTTTTGAGATTTTTACGTGAGAATTCTAAACAAGCTAAAATGTGAATATTATGCCCTTGATCACAGCTAGCGTTTCATGAGGCATCGAGGGTGTTGCCATACAATTGTATTCACGCAGGAACCTTGCCTAATTGTGACGTCAGAGTCCACTGATAATCGTTGATGTTCCTCCCGCTAAGATTTTCTACGGCCATGTGGCAGCAAAATAAATGAATTGAAAATTACCAATTTATCGTATATAAGAAGAAAAAGAAACTAAGAAACAAATTCCACTTGAATTTGGAAGAAGTTGTTGAAGAGCAACAGTTACAAAGAAACAGAGCATTTCGTCACTGGCAATGCATATTTGTGCGTTGCGTTGGCAATGCATATTTGTGCAATGCATATTTGTGCGAATAACCACTTACTAACTGGCGTTGTTTTCAATGTAATAATGGGAAAGTTACAAAGTCATTGTTTGAGAATTTGGTTGGCCCACTTAACTGATGAAATTGCCAACTGATGAATTGCCGTTAGCCAACCAGCAGTTGGCTAATGGTGCCAGTAATGTTTAGTTTTGAAAATATCCCACAAAGGGCATTGTTTTTGTGCTACTATCGTTTGCCCACTTAACTGATGAAATTGCCAACTGATGAATTGCCGTTAGCCAACCAGCAGTTGGCTAATGGTGCCAGTAATGTTAACGAACTCTTTTTGTCTGCATAGTAAAGGTTTTCTTGCTTTTATGTGGACTGACTCCAGAACGGCCAAATGAAAACTCGAGGTGGTTGTTTTCTTTTAGGAGTAGATTTACGATGGTACATGCTGCTTTATTCGGTCAACCAACCTCAAAGTCGTGCGGCCAACGTAGCCAGCGTCACACTAGCATGAAAATTGGTAAACTACAGAGTAAGATTCCTTAAACAATGGGAGTAGACGTCAAACGGAATTCCGTATTTCCTTTGTTAAGCATGGGAATCTTACAATGATACGAATAATTAAAGTGTTAAGACGGGTAACATCTTATCACTGTTAGACGTATCTCGTAATGTAAGATTCCTTAAACCATAGGAGTGGACGTCAAACGGAATTCCGTATTTACTTGGTTAAGGATGGAAACAGCTTTTGGTGCTATTCTAAACACATTGTGCACTATGGAATGTACGCCTTCCAAGCATGCAAGTGCATTCTAAGCGCATTGTGCACCATGAAATGTACGCATTTTAAGCATGCAAGTGTCACTAATAACAGCTTTTGGTGCTATCCTAAACGCATTGTGCACCATGGAATGTACGCATTCCAAGCATGCAAGTGTCACTAAAAACGCTACAGTGGTGAGGCCGGGTGGATGCCTGTGGGAGTTAATTTGCCGGCAAAAGAAGAATTCCATGTAAGTTTTTTGGGATGAAATACACTTAGATCAAGCACGGAGCCAGCTCCACTGCTCTGGGGCGGCAAAGAAAATAATTCTCAAATTTTTTCTTCTCCTTATGTCCTATTTGCAAACGGGAAATTACTCACCTGCCATTTATAACTGATTATTTCGTTTGAGAAATTTCTCTCTTGGAAAAGGGAAGTTGGATTCTTCTTTTCGGGTTACTGAAATTTTCTTCAAGTGTGATGGAATCTCGCAGATCATACATGCCGTAGCAGCTCGTAGTTTGAGTTGCAACTACGGTGTTTTTCACAAGTGTTTATTGCTTGTGATTCGTGTAAAATTTATTGGGGAGTGAGGGTCTGCACGCTGGAATGTGAGCATTTCAATAGTGCCATTGAGCGTAGTTACACTCTTTGAACATATTGGGAATGCGTTCACCACGCTGGAATGTGAGCATTTCAATAGTGCCATTGAGCGTAGTTACACTCGTTGAACACATTGGGAATGCGTTCTGCACGCTGGAATGTGAGCATTTCAATAGTGCCATTGAGCGTAGTTACAGTATTTGGATTGCATTGGATTGCATTGGATTGCATTGGATTGCATTGGATTGCATTGGATTGCATTGGATTGCATTGGATTGTATTGGACTGCATTGAATTGCATTGGATTGCATTGGATTGCATTGGATTGTATTGGACTGCATCGGATTGTATTGAATTGCATTGAATTGCGTTGGATTGTATTGAACTACATTGGATTGCATTCGATTGTGCACAATGGAATGTACGCATCTAGTGTATGCAAACTATGTCAAATATGCCTTGTTAGCCTATTTTAAACGCTTTGTGAACCATAGAATGTACGCACCTAGTGTATGCAAACTATGTCAAATATGCCTTGTAAGCCTATTTGGTACGCGTTGTGCACCATGGAATGTACGCACCTAATGTCTGCAAACTATGTCAAATATGCCTTATCTTTACTACAAACATTATTGCCACATCATCAAAAGAGCTGACAAGCCCTCTCCTAGAAAGTCATTGAAAACTGGAATGGTCCCCGACCTCTTAAAAATTGCTAAAGTTACACCGGTATATAAAAAGGACGCAGCATACATAATATCCAATTATAGACCTATATCTATACTCCCAGTATTCTCAAAAATCTTGGAGAAAATTGTTTATGACTACCACCGTTGTCTTGGTTTTACTTTAGTACGGCAAGTATTTAGTACGGCAATTTAGCCATTGTTGAATGGGCTGCCACCATCGTCTTGGTTTTACTTTAGTACGGCAATTTAGTCGCTGTTGAATGGACTACCACCGTTGTCTTGGTTTTACTTTAGTACGGCAAGTATTTAGTACGGCAATTTAGCCATTGTTGAATGGGCTGCACTGTTTTCCAAGTATCCAGAACATTGTTACGAAAAACAAGCATCAATGATATTCTTCTTCTTCTTCTTCTTCTTCTTAGCCGTTCACGCCACTGCTTGCGGATGGCCTCCATAACTTGCTCCACGCTCTTCGATCCTGTGCTCTTCTCATCCATGCGCTGCCTGCCTTCTCCTCGATCTCATCCCTCCACCTTCTCTTTGGTCTGGTAGTTCTCTGATAAATTGACCGTGCATTCTTTTCCCCATCCACTTTTCAATAACTTCTCGTTCATTCTGTGCCTTATTATTATTATTATTATTATTATTATTATTATTATTATTATTAAAAAAAAATCTTGTTGACATTATTGATGGCATTTTATAAATTACTAGTATATCAGCGATATCTATTATCAAAAATATCTTGGCATCTCTGTTTTTAGTGACACTTGCATGCTTGGAATGCGTACAATCCATGGTGCACAATGCGTTTAGAATAGCACCCAAAGCTGTTTTTAGTCACACTTGCATGCGTGGAATGCGTACAATCCATGGTGCACAAAGCGTTTAGAATAGCACCAAAAGCTGTTTTTAGTGACACTTGCATGCTTGGAATACGTACATTCCATGGTGCACAATGTCGTTTACTGGGATCATTACAGATATGTTATGGACGCGACGTGCACAGTGGGAGAAATCGACAAAACATCACCTTGACCAGGAGCATTTGTTATCCCAAAGCAAAGACGTGAAACACATTGTTGAGAATCGAAGATTAGCGAAAACAAATACGAGCATCAAGGAAAAGGGTGCTTTTAGGAAACTCGTCAACTCCTTTTCTTCTAAATAGCAAAGAAAATTAAGGACCTCATTGGAAGCTACGAGCCCCTAATTGAAATAGCCAGAAGATGAAAGCTGCAATGGATTCGGACTTGTCACCAGAAAACCAGGAATTCTGGCTCATACGATTATGCGTGGATATGTGGCGGGCAGAGGGCTAGAGGCTGACCCAATCACAATTGGCATGCTGACATAAGCAAATGGACCAGTCAATTGGCACGGATTGAAAGTTTATTCTCCAAGCGGGATAGTTTTTTAGTGACTTTATCCTTTTTTCCCATCTTGATTCAGCTAAAACACATAAGCAACTTACAACTTTAGTCATATTTGAAACAGACACCTTTAGTCATAGTTGAAACAGACAACTTTAGTCATAGTTGAAACAGACAACTTCAGTCATAGTTGAAACAGACAACTTCAGGACAGCTACCGCATGAATTAGATATTCCTTTTGTCAGATTAGAATATGGTGCCAATGTTAGTCCGTATACACCCGCTCCTTGTACTGACATGGACAGATATTGCAATATTCAGCCTATCTTTTCGTCTATTATGAGACCCTGTTTACACGGGTACGGATCCAAACTGGTACGGATCGGCCTCGCGTTTACACGGGACCTGGTGGATCTCCCGCCCAAATCGTGCTCGCTCCAGAGAATTGTGGACTAAGTACACGCAAAGTTTCTGTAGAGGACTGCATCTTGTGTTACATTTCCACTTCTAAATAACGATGCAATTCCATGAAATATCAACAATGAATACAGCTTCGAAAATGAACATTTACGACTATCATTCCGACTCGACACAACACGTTAAGACCTTCAACCTACTCAACGAGGTCTTCAGGAACGGAAACTTCATTCAACCTGTGAGTATTCTTTTCAAAGTCATTTGAAACTTTTATAGTTGCATGTAACTACAGCCGGTTTCTATTGCATGCAACTACAGCCGGTTTCTATTGCATGCAACTATAACCGGGTCAAAAATATATTTTTCAAAATTACTGAACTGCGAGAAATCTGCTTTTAGTTTCATACAACGTTGCTTCTTGTACGAGGACCATTTAGTCTGAAGAGTTACGGGTAAGATTGTAAGGTATGGTGTTTAGGGTCCTGGGATAACTGGAAAAGGAGCTTTTGGATGAGAGAACAAACCGGGAATTGTGGAGTTTCATGATCGCCAAAGTTGCTAAATACGTCACTTTGAGAAGAGAAGAAGAAGTGTCGGGTAAGAAACTCCCAGGATAATTGCCGTACCATTGCACCACGGAATCTTGATTGTGAAAGGGTCAACTGTTTGTGTTGAATATTAGAGTAAAAATATATAAAGTAAACAGCCAGTTTGATATTCTGCTAAATTTCAAGGTGTTGGAGTTGCACGCAAAAGATAATATGGATTTAGTGCTGCAAATAACCCCGACGTGATTCAAATACGCAGCCTTCTGATCTGGAGTCAGACTTTTCCAAATAAAAGACACGGGAAGCAGATAAGACCTTTCAGAACAGTGAGCCAAAGCGTCCTTTCAAACCAACTAAACTTTTCCAAATAAAAGACACGGGAAGCAGATAAGATCTTTCAGAACAGTCAGCCAAAGCGTCCTTTCAAACCAACTGCTTGCATTGAATACCCAAATTTTATACTGCGAGAGTGCCTACAGACGTCTTCGATTTCACAGTTCGTTATGTGAAAGGTGAAACAAATTTTCTGCCAGACACACTATCTAGATTGCATGGGGCACGGAAAGAATACGAGGAGGAAGTCGGCGATGATGACGAAGTTATTGCCGTCATTTATGATGTTTTTGCCTCCAGCATAGAGCCAGCGGAATTAGTTGAGAAGACTCAACAGGATGCGGTGCTTGCCACAGTCAGTTTGGATACACTAGATGCGTACATTCCATGGTGCACAAAGCGTTCAAAATAGGCTAATGACGCGTATTTATCATAGTTTGCATACACTAGATGCGTACATTCCATGGTGCACAAAGCGTTCAAAATATTCTAATGACGCGTATTTAACATAGTTTGCATACACTAGATGCGTACATTCCATGGTGCACAAAGCGTTCAAAATAGGCCAGCGATTGCTCAAGGTATGGTTCTCAAATTTGGCCAGGTTATCTATGCCAACAAGAAGAAAGCGATCAGTCCAAAAATTTATCAAATTTCTAATATTCATTAAATCGTGACGTCACACTTAAGTACTCAATTACCTTGAGAAACGGACTCGTTTTGCTAAACGTTTTCGCCAGACACTGTTCATGACAATCGTCTGACGTGAAGTAGTGTACCAATCTCTCCATCATCCAATTGCCTGGTTACCTCCTTGTTATAATCTTTCATATCTCATACTACAACTGCTTCCCCTTACTCACTAGCTTCACCATTACACTTTGGTCTTATTGACTTTTGACTACTACTAGCTCATTCTGATGTTGATTACAAAATTGATACTATTTTGACAAAGTCAGCATCGTTTTCTCTTAGTAAATAACGCTTTGTGCACCATGGAATGTACGCATCTAGTGTATGCAAACTATGTTAAATATGCCTTATTAGCCTATCTTGATGGCTCTGTGCACCATGGAATGTACGCATCTAGTGTATGCAGACTATGTCAAGTATGCCTTATTAGCCTATTTTGAACGCTTTGTGCACCATGGAATGTACGCATGTAGTGTATGGAAACTATGTCAAATCTCGTTTCCGGTATTCAGTTGTTGATATGTTTCCGAAACCATGTTGCACATACCTGCTCCCTTTGTGTGGATGGGGCCCAAAAACTTGTGGTTACTGTGATGAAGCTGGATATAGGTAACGAATCACTGGTTGGACTTTCCTAATATTGTGTAGCTTGAAATTCATCTCTCTTGTTGTTATTCCCTTTCTCGTTTCCGGTATTCAGTCGTGGCATGGAAACGTTTCACTTCGTTTTGAAAACCAGATCAAAAAGGCCATAGGGAAGTGTTTCGGCGCAGTCGCGAAACCTATCAACCAACCACAAAGATCGTGTGCCTTGCACAAATTCAAGCTCTCTAGTTTATCAATTTTCGTGCCAGTGTGAGGCTGGCTACGTTGGCCGCACGACTTTGAGGTTGGTTGACCGAATTAAGGTCTGATCCAGAACTTTTGTCATGGTAAGAGGTGTATACCATACCCATTCCAGTATGCCTTATTGTAAGTGATTACTTGGATTGTATGCTAATTAAGACATGAATAGATTGAAGTTTGAAAAAAAAATTATTATATCTTGTAAACATTATTACTGTTACTGTAAATTTACAGAAAGAGTAAATGGCATTGAAGTTAAAAAAAAAAATAAGCAACTTGACTGTCTTCAGACCAAGTGGTTAGTACAAAACTTGGATATTGAGAACATAATCAAGGAAATAATTTTTGAAGGTAGTAATGGGGTCATTCCATGTAAAAGGAGGACAAAAAAAGGGAATATTTTAACCCACCATCTCAGATTTTCTTCAAATTTGCACCATTGATATATATCATTGAAACTAGAAATACTGCAAAATTATTTATAGAGGACTATACAGTTTACTTTGAGGCAAGTTTTCTCAAGGTATTTATAGACGACTATACAGTTTACTTTGGGGCAAGTTTTCTCAAGGTAGTTATAGAGGACTATACAGTTTACTTTTGGGCAAATTCTCTCAAGGCATTTATAGAGGACTATACAGTTTACTTTGGGGCAACTTCTCTCAAGGTTTTTGTCGGTAAACAATGGGTAGAATGTACCTAAAGCAACCTCAAAACCATACATGCCTACTGTAGTAGTAGAAGCAGGTGGTAGGAATATAGGATGCAGTAATATTATTATTATTATTGTTATATTGTAGATATATTAACAATACGCTGCCCACATTATCTAATCTTTCTCTTTGGAAAAAGATAGATAACAAGCAATGCTTTTCTTGTTTAAGCACTCAAATAAAGTTGAGGACAGCCCTTGAGAAGCAGGTTGTTAACTCTGCCTATTCTACTTGATCGTTGATAAAGACTGACTGTTAAGTGTATACCCCCCTGATTCTTGCCGCTGGCCAGGCACCGTGTCTGACCAGGTATTTATAGGCCGCACCCAGTTTTTGGCGGCAGTTCATTTAGTTTGGAATTTGGAATTGCGATATCAAGGTTTCGAACTGGTGTGGTTACACGAAACCGTACCAGACGAAAGTATGGAAGGGTTACCACGTCGTCTACTTTGCCGTACAACAGGGGGGGGGGGACATGTTGTTTGATCCTCTCAATCAGTCTTAAAGACGTCCTAAATTTGACGGAAGCCGTTCCTATCCATGGAAGGCGTAGGTAAACAGGGCACTTGTCCTGCCCGATCACAGGAGTGTCGGTAATACTTCTGTTGACATCTTCACTCCACCACCAGGTCTGCTTGCGCCACTGCCCCTTCCTTGACATGCCACAATTCTTCTCTGCTGCTTGACACAAGGTCTGACCAGATCTCCTCCACAGAACCTTCTGTTGGTAGTTCCCCCTGGTGTCAGGGTCCTTCAGCTTCCATATGCGGGGTCTGGGCTGGAAGTGGTGCTTGACCTGTTTCAAGAAAGGGAAGATTTTTGGCTTCGTATTATGAACATCAATGAACAAATTAAACTTTCATAGGTTGTTAGATATTTTTGCTACGATTTAGATTTGGTTTGTCTGTAAAGCTATTAATGCTCATTTATTTTTTTGATTGTCTTTTTAGTTCTTTCGATATTTTGATTTTAATTGGCGATGAAAGGGGAAATATGGGCAGTCTATTGTGCAGATGAAAAGCAATTCAAACAAAGCACAATATTTCATGTATTTTGAAACTTCCTCAATCCTCCATGTTATTCTATTCCTCAAGTGAAAAGGTTTACACAAGCAATTGAAACTACAGAGACAGAAAGAGAAAAATGCATTTCAAATTAAAATTCTAGAGACTCAGCCCAGTTGCAACCTTTTGACCTGTTGTTTACCAGAGACAAATGAGTACCACTGGTCAAAATGTTTGCAGTGACCTACCGTCCGATATATCGGACGTTGTGCGTTAAAGGGTTAATATGAATTTGATAAGATACGGTACTCACTATTCATTGCTACACAATCATTGTCAATAAAGGGATGGTTGCTAGCAGTTGACTGTACCTAATGGCCATGCCTTGCAGATTGCAAACATCATATACTTATATTTCCACGTTAGTTAGAATACATTTATACTTCCACGTTAGTTAGCATACATTTATACCTTTACGTTAGTTAGCATACATTTCTGTTTTCACGTTAGTCAGCATACATTTATGTTTTCACGTTAGTTAGAATACATTTATGTTTTCACGTTAGTTAGTATACATTTATGTTTTCACGTTAGTTAGCTTACATTTATGTTTTCACGTTAGAATACTGCCGATATGCGACGAAGCTTGAAGACTAGACGAATAGGGGGCTTCAGCTTCTCTGGCCCCACTGCTTATCAGGGGGCTAAACTGAGAGATCGCTTCTCGGCCTTTTGGCAAGGAATGGATGTACTATCTGTTCTCATTGATGACAGATGCTTTCCATAATCCGCGAGAGGCTGTCCTACTGGGCAGTTGAGCCTGCTTCATTGCTAAACTAGAACAAATCCTCCTAATACGAAGAATTTGGCTATATGGTATGGCCTGTTTAGTATGATATGGATGACGAGAAGAATGGTGAAGGTATTGCTAAGTATCTGTATCTTTTGTAAATAGACCCAAAATGAAGCCAAACCATGGGTCTAACTACACTAGAAGCAAACATCCTGGTTTCTAAGCCATTTGTTCCTTTCTGTTATATGCCTTATTAGCGTATTTTGAACGCTTTGTGCACCATGGAATGTAAGCATCTAGTGTATGCAAACTATGTCAAAGATGCCTTATTAGCGTATTTTGAACGCTTTGTGCACCATGGAATGTAAGCATGTAGTGTATGCAAACTATGTCAAATATGCCTTATCAGCCTATTTTGAACGCTTTGTGCACCATGGAATGTACGCATCTGGCCCCTCTGGGATTCGAACCCGTACCCTCTAGCATAGAAGGCAAGTGAACTATCCACTGGACCACGGCGGCTCACAGCGGCTATAGGAATATGTGTGAAATTCCCCAACTGTTGCCTTTCTCCCTGCACTCACCCATGTAATAATTGACCAAACGAGAATATTAGTTCCTCACCACGTCAAAGTCTCCAACATTGTGTCTGGTAAGTGTATTGAAATAACAGTTTTGTTTCATTTCCCCCTACTTTTATGTCAATTTTTAAAAACCTTTATAGCCCTCCCAACCATAAAAATGACCTGGCCCCTTATACCTCAAATAGCTACCCCTCCAAGTTTAACACAAAATCATTCTAGCTACAAAAACTTTTCTGTAAATTAATTGCACACATACATTAGACATGTGTATTTGTTCACAATTTTATGATTGCAAATGGTAAAGAATGTGATTAAAGGCTCTTTTCCTATGTCAAAAGTCTTTGTTTTCGAGGGTAAGAGCTACGTATGTTGAAAAAATAAAGATATTAGACTGTTTTGTGATTGAACATGTAAAGAATGTGATTAAAGGCTCTTTTCCTATTTCAAAAGTTTTAGTTTTCAAGGGTAATAGCTATGTATGTTGAAAAAATTGTATTAGGCTACCCAGCTCTGAAATAATTGCTGAAGGTGTATTTGCCTGTAAAATTAGAAACAGGCCCAAAGCCCCAGCCTCTTCCTTGTCAGAACTTCACATAGCATTAAAGCAATAATATAGGTTTACATGTGAAAAATGTTGTTATTCTCGTAGTTATTCGTGCCGTTTCAAGTGACACGTGGCCAGATAAGTATTTGTACTATCACGAGTTTCCTTGGAAGCCTTGGTAGCCTTATGAATGGATCAGGATTGTCTGAACTGCTGTCTGGTATATAGTTTGTTTGTGGTACAAAATAAGAATATTGCACGAAATAGCGAAAACATTGTGTACTTAAAGTGTACCTCCAGTGGTCAGAAATTTTTTGATATTTTGTTCATCATACTTAACTGATATGCCTCCGTCGAGCTTTGTGCACCACGGAATGTACGCATCTAGTGTATGCAAACTATGTCAAATATGCCTTGTCAGCCTATTTTGAACGATTTGTGCACCATGGAATGTACGCGTCTAGTGTAAGCAAACTATGTCAAATACGCCTTATTGGCCTATTTTGAACGCTTTGTGCACCAAGGAATGTACGCATCTAGTGTAAGCAAACTATGTCAAATATGCAATCAGTTATCTCAATCTTGTCTCCAGTGGAAGTGAGTCTAAGTCAAAGTTTGAATCCATGACTGAGTCAGAGTCTTGAGTCAAAGTTTGAATCCATGACTGAGTCAGAGTCTGAGTATAGGAAACCTTGCTTGAGGAAAGTGATGCTGTTGATGATGAAGAAGTGCTTATGTTATAAGACATCATGTTGGAGACTTTGACACAGTGATATTAGACTATTTTATGATTGCAAATGGTAAAGAATGTCATTAAATGAGAAAAATGAAGAAAAATTTTAGAAAAATGAAGATATTAGACTATTTTATGATTGCACATGTTAAAGAATGTGCTTAAAGCCTCTTTTCTATTTCAAAAGTTTTAGTTTTCGAGGGTAATAGCTTTGTCTGTGGAAAAAATGAAGATATTAGACTATTCACTAACTAATATGTAGATCGCAGTAAAGTTGAATGCCAAGTATGTCAAGTCAAACTCCTTGTCAAGCCATTGCAAAAGGTACCAACATTAACTAATATGTAGATCGCAGTAAAGTTGAATGCCAAGTATGTCAAGTCAAACTCCTTGTCACGTTAATGCAACAGGTACCAGCGCAAACTTGAATGTAGATCGCCGTAAAGTTGAATTAAAGGAAATGTGATATTACTAATTGGTACTACTTATTTATTTTTACGGTGCAATTTAGCAATACGAAAGGAATTGTGATGTTATAACTTGGTTTTGCTAATTTATTTTCACGGTGCAATCTAGCACTACTAAAGGAAATGTGATATTACTAATTGGTACTACTTATTTATTTTTACGGTGCAATTTAGCAATACGAAAGGAATTGTTATGCCTTATAAGCCTATTTTGAATGCTTCGTGTACCATGGAATACAGGCATCAAGTGTATGCAAAATATGTCAAATTTGCCTTATAAGCCTATTTTGAATGCTTCGTGTACCATGGAATACAGACATCAAGTGTATGCAAAATATGTCAAATATGCCTTATTAGCCTATTTTGAACGCTTTGTGCACCATGGAATGTACGCATCTATTAGAATAGCACCAAAAGCTGTTTTTAGTGACACTTGCATGCATGGAATGCGTACATTCCATGGTGCACAATGCGTTAAAAGTAGCACCAAAAGCTGTTTTTAGTGACATTTGCATGCTTGGATTGCCATCATTCCATGGTACACAATGCGTTTAGAATAGCACTAAATACTTTTTTTAGTGACACTTGCATGCTTGGAATGCGTACGTAGAGGCGGAGAAAAGAAAATGGTACCTCAAAGTGGTCTATTTGAACACTTCCTAGAATCGAACCACAATGGAATGAGTGAGGTCAGAATTCGGTGTGTGTTATGTGTTATGTGTTAGTGTTACAGATATGTTACAGATCTGTAACACGAACAACCAATTCTGACCTCGATACAAACACCGCCTTAACACCGGTGTTAGTGTAACATTTCGCATTCATCAGTAGAATTTGAGGGGACACAACAAGTACTTGGAAACATGATAACTGCAAATACGAGACCTCTCGTCCGTAGGCATCCGCAGAATTTTTCTGGCGAGTGGATGGAAAAGGGGACAATGGTGAATGGCCAAAATTGGACATTTTTTGCCATTATTGAAAATTTTCAGTGCTTTTCAAGGAGAAGAAGTTTCTTTCGGTCTTGTAGCGCTTAAGAAGGCGTTGGAAGCAAGGGAAAATAAGACCGTTCCAACAAACACACTTATTTCCTTAGCTGGATTTGTACTACAGAATAACTATTTTGTGCTCGATAATGGTACACGGTTTCATCGACAAATTATAGGTACTACTATAGGGAGAAAATTTGCACCGTCTTATGCCATTATATTCTTGGAGGATCTAGAATTGAGAGTTCTGGATCCAAATGGATCCCATGCCCTTTATAGGGTGTTTATCGGATCCATTTGGTTCCGTATCAGTTTGGATCCATACCCATGTAAACAGGGTCTAAGTGCCCCTGTTTCATCCAAAACTCTTTCATCCGAGTTGATTATAAATTACTTTTAAATTTGCTTAGCAGTCAATCAGTTTATAAAAATATCCAAATATGATCTTCTGGAAGCTTTCCTCTTGCCTAAAATGTGCTACCATCTTTGCTGTCCATGCTTGACAAATAACAACAAGAGGAATGATTAGGTACCAATCCCTCCAGCCTAATACCTCCATGGTTTTGACAGACTCTAACAAGGGTCCCTGTAAAGTAGGCCTCCATCAGCTTTGCTCCATCGGCTTTGCTCAAACAAAGACCAAGGATTTTGTCATCAATTATCAATGGTGACAATGTGCAGTTAGTTAGGTAACACGCAACATCTTCAATTTTTCGATCATAACGAATCTCCTTTGTACGTGTTCGGAGGTGTAGTCTTACGGCAGAATCGAAAACTGAAACTCGACATAGTCATCCAGTGGCAATTGGCAATGGGAATTATTTGAATAAACGAGCAGTCACTCTTCCTTTCATTGACTATCTTATACTCAATGCTGTTTTTGACTTTGGTATTAAACTTCTTTTACTCAGAAGTGATGAACGTGAGGTGTGGAAGTCATGACAATTTGGACTTAATTAAACAGATAAAGAAGTAAAAAACAGAAGTGCTAACCAAAATAATCAGGGATAATATGGTTTGAGAAGACTTTAGAACAGGGGCCTCAAAGTTGCGGTCCGCGGGCTAAGAAGAAAGTCAAGAGAAGAAAGTCGAGAGAAGAAAGTCGAGAGAAGAAAGTCAAGAGAAGAAAGTCAAGAGAAGAAAGTCAAGAGAAGAAAGTCAAGAGAAGAAAGTCAAGAGAAAAAAGTCAAGAGAAAAAAGTCAAGAGAAGAAAGTCAAGAGAAGAAAGTCGAGAGAAGAAGGTCAGGAGAAGAAAGTCAAGGGAAGAAAGTCGTGTCGTCCGGTCCCTTCTAAAAGGCTTTTCGTTTTTTCTTCTTTAGGGATGGTTGTTCGCCTTTTATCTATAGCAGCAATCTCTCAGTGCAGCCCCCTGATAAGCAGTGGGGCCTATATGGCCCCACTGCTTATCTATAGCAGCTCACCCCTCTTATATGGCCTTTTGTTATTTGTGTTATTTTTCTCTCGCCCCCTAAAAGCTCTTACAAGAAGACTGCTGACAGGAAGACTGCTTACAAGAAGACTGCTTACAAGAAGACTGCTTACAAGAAGACTGCTGACAGGAAGACTGCTTACAAGAAGACTGCTGACAGGAAGACTGCTTACAAGAAGAATGCTTACAAGAAGACTGCTGACAGGAAGACTGCTTACAAGAAGACTGCTTACAAGAAGACTGCTTACAAGAAGACTGCGCGTTATACGTGCAAAGTGACGGCCATTTTTGGTTACGCATGCAGAACAATAGAGTTATCCTTCCAGACTTTTTATGTATAGTTCAGTGGCCTGTAGTAAAGAACGTCATGAGCTAATGTAAAGAGTGGCATGGTGTGATAAGATTTCCTGCTTCTGAGTAGTTAATGCATTTTCAAGTAGTGTGCTTAATGTTATAATGCTGTCTGTTTTTTGTGACACTTGCATGCTTGGAATGCGTACATTCCATGGTGCACAATGCATTTAGAATAGCACCAAAAGCTGAATTTAGTGACACTTGTATGCTTGGAATGCGTACATTCCATGGTGCACAATGCGTTTAGAAAAGCACCAAAAGCTGTTATTAGTGACACTTGCATGCTTGGAATGCGATTATTCCATGGTGCACAATGCGAGATGTGCAGAAGCGTGACTGTAAACAGAGCATACACTGAAGCTGTCGTACTGTTCTTGCCTAAAACAACCAGTTGCCAGACGGGTATTCGCAGATACTTGACTACAAGAAAGTATTGAAAAACAGTTCCTAGAGACATACATTCAAGCGAGGTAAGTTAGTCATATTTCTGGTACCATGTTTGCATCATTTGCGATGGCACAAGTCGAGGGAGTGATTGACCACTGGATTCGATCACGCTTTTGGCTTAAGAGATGGCACATAAAAGAATTCTGCCACATATTATGATCATTCATTTGACATTTCTGAGGCCAATACTTTAGGAATGCTATGCTCAAGGGCATACTCTGGTAGAGCAAAGCGGTACCATTTGTTTTCGAAGACATGTAAATATTGAAGTACGTAATGGCTTTGGTGTAACTACGCTCAATGGCACTATTGAAATGCTCACATTCCAGCGTGCAGAACGCATTCCCAATACCTTCAAATAGACTAACTACGCTCAATGGCACTATTGAAATGCTCACATTCCAGGGTGCAGACTGCATTCCAAAAATGTTCAAATAGTGTAACTACGCTCAATGGCACTATTGAAATGCTCACATTCCAGCGTGCAGAACGGCATTCCAAATATGTTCAAATAGTGTAACTACGCTCAATGGCACTATTGAAATGCTCACATTTCAGCGTGCAGAACGTATCCCCAATATGTTCAAATAGTGTAACTACGCTCAATGGCACTATTGACATACTCACATTCCGGCGTGCAGAACGCATTCCCAATGTGTTCAAATAGTGTAACTACGCTCAATGGCACTATTGAAATGCCAATGTGTACGTATCTGAAGATGATCGTCTGAGTGTCATGCACAGAATGTCAAGACACTTTAGCAAAGTTTTCCTGGCTTTTATTGTATAGCCCAATAAGATCTACTAAAATAGGCTTTAGGTCAAAAACAAAATCGTTGCAGGAAATGTACTTGCTTCCCGCTGGATAAGTGTTGCCTCTGCCCATGTTAGTATTCATGTTTTCATGGTCTAGAGGGCAGGGCGAACCATTTGACTTCATCCTCCTGATAGCTTGAGTTATTTGCTGATACGTAGGAGGATCCTGATTAAAAATGATATTTGGACTATCAAATTTAGGGATCCAATCCGGTATGATGAAGCAACGTTTAGGAATACAGCCAGTAAACACTTTGCGAAAATACTGTAAACATGTTGCAACATTAAATGATGGTTCATGGAATGTACGCATCTAGTGTATGCAAACTATGTCAAATATGACTTAATAGCCTATTTTGAACGCTTTTTGCACCATGGAATGTACGAATCTAGTGTATGGAAACTATATCAAATATGCCTTATTAGGCTATTTTGAACGCTTCGTGCACCATTGAATGTACGCATCTAGTGTATGCAAACTATGTCAAATATGCCTTATTAGCCTATGTATGTATGTATGTATGTATGTATGTATGTATGTATGTATGTATGTATGTATGTATGTATGTATGTATGTTTTTATGTATGTATGTATGTATGTATGTATGTATGTATGTATGTATTTCTTTTGCCGTAAAAATAGTTACAAAAATAAAATAAAATAATACGTCAAAATTACATTTTTTAAGATTTAAATTATTTTACAAAATTGGCTGCTATAAGATTGATACACTGACCCCTGTCTACCCCTGCGCCTCAAGCAAACCAGACTTACCATCGAAGTTAAGCGGAGGATAGAGTATTTTCTCTATAACATAATAGATAGCTGTGTTCAATTGATCAGGTAGAAAGGATGTGAGCACAAATAGAAAACATTCTATACCCAACCCAACTACCCACTCAGGCTACCTTTAGTCAGTTTTTCTGTTTATTTAGGGTAGTTTCAATGTCGGGCCCACTGCTCATCAGGGGTCTTTGATTGAGAGACTGCCACCCTGAGCCATTCTTTGCAAATGACCTAGCCAATTTTACCTCCAGCTTTGAATAAAGTTCTTGATGCTTTGAATAGGTAACATGCTTCGTAGCTCACATAAACCTTTTCTTTCCCTATGCTGGTGTCCCTAAATTTTATGTTATATCATTTTATGTTATGTTATGTTATGTTATGTTATGGTAAGTTATGTTATGTTGTGTTATGTTATTTTATGTTACATTATGTTATGTTATGTTATGTTATGTTATGTTATGTTATGTTATTTTATGTTATATCATTTTATGTTATGTTATGTTATGTTATGTTATGGTAAGTTATGTTATGTTGTGTTATGTTATTAAACTACGCGTGGAGCGACTGCGCCAAAACATTTCCCTATGGCCTTTTTGATCTGGTTTTCAAAACGAAGTGAAACATTTCCATGCCACGTAAGTTTTAAGTATACAGGACATTTTTTAGATCCGAAGGGTTTTTCTTTGGAAAACTGTGAAATTTTAAATCTAATAGTGCTGTCAACGATGTCTTCGAGATAGCCATTAGAAAGACGGAGTGGAGATGCTAAAGGTAACAAGGAGAAAATAGATTTTTGAAGTTGAAAGCTGGTATAATCTATGCATATTCTTCTGAGGATTTGGTGAGTCAATTTATTTATTTATATATTAGCGACACGCTAAATACTCCTTTAAAGATATTTCCTAATCCATACCCTTTTTGTAGTGGAGGCCCTCGAAATCCCTTGATATTACTGCCAGCACTCATTCATATTTATATTTGCTTAACTAATATCAGAGGAGTACAACCGACTGTGGTTTGCTCAGCCACTTTTACTTTAATTTACCAAGAAGTTTGCTCAATCACTTTAGCTAGAATTCTCCGAGTAGTTCGCTCGTCCACTTCTACTATAACTCACCGTGTAGGTCGCTCGGTCACTTTTACTATTATTCGGCAATTAGGTCGCTCTTCCTTTTAAGGGCAGCTTTGAAATGCGGGCGCAAAATCAAAGTCCCAGCAAAAATTTGTATTAAACTCTGCATTTTAACTATGCATTTGAACTCTGCATTTAAACTCTGCATTTAAACTCTGCATTTGACGGGCAGCTTTGAATTGCGAACTACGGGCAGTAATCGGCAGTCCGTGGCCATAAAAACACTGTGTAATACGGGCAAAAAATCAAAATGTAGTTCAAAAAGTATGTTTTAAGGCCTTTTTACAAAATTTTTGAAATTTTTGAATATTGCGCAACTTTTTGTAGCCATAGATGACATCATTCACACTAAATTAAAAATGTTTTTTTTTAATTTGTTGGAAAAGAGTTAAACTATACACGTGCCAAATATCTATGTAATAGCAGTTGTTGATATAAAGTTATTGTGATACGCTAATAAGGCATATTTGACATAGTTTGCATACACTAGATGCGTACATTCCATGGAGCACAAAGCGTTCAAAAAACGCTAATAAGGCATATTTGACATAGTTTGCATACACTAGATGCGTACATTGCATGGTGCACAATATGTTCAAAATACGCTAATAAAGCATATTTGACATAGTTTGCATACACTAGATGCGTACATTCCTTCGCATTTACTATCAACGGTGACAGTAGTGAAATACTCAATAACACAACGATATCAAAGGTGCGCTTGAAAAGCGGGTGTGATAAACGGATAAGATATATCCTTTCAATACTTTACAGATACCTTGGCCAAGATAAGGCTTCGCAGAGTTTGCAGTCCTACAGCTTTATGCATTATAACACTCGGGCCCAAGAAACTGCCTCAATGTGAGCTTTGTTGATGGTGATTGCTAATCGAACATTCCCTGTGTCTCCGTCGTCATTTATATATCCCCCTGTGCCCCCGGCATCCCCGTTGTAGTTGTGTCCCGGTCGTCATTTATATTCCCAGTATCCCAGTCGTCATTTGTGTCCCAGTGTCCCAGTCTGTAATTTCTCTTTGAGCGTCCCGTTCGTCATTTATATTCCCTGTGTCACCAAAGAATGCGTAATAAACCAAGCTTTCGATGTATTCATCACATCCTTGCATCATCATCCACATAATGAATACATGGAAAGTGTGGTTCATATGATATTTGGTTCTGAATGTGTAATATTCTTCAATGTTTAAATAAATTGTTTGTGGTACAAAATCCAAAGATTGCTCTGAAAAGACGACTCATCGTTATTAGGTTGAAAAGCTCGATCGTTGTGACACGATATGCAAAGCAACAAAGGTCTTCACAGGCACATTACTATGAAACACATGAGCAGTGACACTGAATGGAATAGAACTCCCGAGTCAATATTACGTCCTCCAAAGATTAGGAGATTCATTGAGAGGAGCAAAAAGAAGAGCAAGGAAATTTGTAACGATGGTAGGACGGCTAGCAACCACAAACTTGTCGATACGCTGCTATGTGATGCTTTGATAAAAGTAGGATAAAATAATAGAAATTGGCGTCAGTAGTAGTGAAAAGTGTCAATACCGATACAGATTCCGACACTCAAAAAATGGCCGATGCTTGAGGTCGCTGATTTCTTGTACACCAGAGGCACAGGGTACGGACTCTTTTCAAAACATTCAATCTCCAGTTCAATTTTGCACGCTGCTATGTAAAAACTGCTTTTTGTGCTATTCTAAACGCATTGTGCACCACGGAATGTACGCATTCCATGTATGCCAGTGTCACTGAAAACAGCTTTTGGTGCTATTTTAAACGCATTGTGCACCAGAGAATGTACTTATTCCAAATATGCAAGTGTCACTAAAAACAGCTTTTGGTGCTATTCTAAACGCATTGTGCACCATGGAATGTACGCAAGTACCTACTCAGAAAATTATCATGGATGGGAGATTACTTAAAATTAATAGGCGCAGGAGGGCTGGAATAAGAATGTTCCGGGTGGAAAATCTTCGAAAAATTAATTTGATGTTGTTGGGGGGGGGGCGTCTATTCGGCAACCAAGAATATACAGTCACGGGTGTAAGGTAGCTTTTAGGAGCTTCAGCCCCCCTGTCTCCAGTCACTTGTTGCTTTACTTTGACACATTTGAACACCTGTGTGTAAAAATATTAACTACTGTCCTGTTGTTTATAATATGTATGTGTCATGTTATTGTAAGTTATATTTGTAAGTTGTAATTATTCCCAATGGTACAAATGTTTGTAATTTGTAGGTTTTTGTGATGATATTTAAGCAGATCCATGTTACTCTTGTAAAGTATACCTGACGAAGCTCATTTCTGGCATGTTATCAAGCACTAAGGCTTGGAAAAGTCGAAAAAATTGGTCACGAAAAAAGGTCCATCAATCTTGTTGTTTATAGGTTTATAATGAAGATTGATGACCTGCAAAACTATTACGTGTGAAATAAGAGTCTGATTGTATATAGTTTATAAGATACGGTAAGATAGGTAAGTTGTGTGTTACAGGCTCATTTCTTGGAAGAGGGAAGAGCAAGGGAAGTTTTTCTTCAACATGCGTTCTAGCGGCTTTTGGATTCAAGTATTGCAGCCGTAGCCCTTCTTCTTCTTCTTCTTCTTCTTCCTCCTCCTCCTCTTCTTCTTGTTCTTCCTCGTCTTCTTCAGGGTGCTATATCAACAACGCAATTGTACTCTTTGTTAGCGTTGTGCATGCTGCAAAAACTGTGTCCGTTTAAAGCGGTTGGCCTCCACTTGCTCGTTTGATTCATTTCTTAACCAAGCATTAAGAGATCGTCTGGTTTCCGGACTTCATCCTAAGATGAAAAAGACGCAGTGCTTTCTTTTGGCCATCAGAGATCTCACGTTTGAACTCGCCCGTGAGAAATGCTTGGCAGATGAATTGGCTACAAAGGCTAACAAGGCTACTATGGGTTGTGTTCAAAATAACCTAACAAGGCGCTTTTAGTGACAATTGCATGCTTGGAATGCGTACATTCCATGGTGCACAATTTGTTCAAAATAACCTAACAAGGCGCTTTTAGTGACAATTGCATGCTTGCTGCAAACCGTCAAGCAAAACGTTGCTATTATTGTTGTTACTGACATGTGGAGACATAGAAACTTGTCCAGGACCCGAAACTTATTAGTCTATTTTGAACGCTTTGTGCACCATGGAATGTACGCATCTAGTGTATGCAAACTATGTCAAATGTGCCTCAATAGCGTATTTTGAACGCTTTGTGCACCATGGAATGTACGCATCTAGTTTTCAAACTATGTCAAATATGCCTTATTAGCCTATTTTGAACGCTTTGCGCACCATGAAATGTACTTTTCTAGTGTATGCTTGCTTTGGGTAAGGGTGGGAAGTACATCCTTTTGGGCTGCTGGACAGAGCGAGCGGCTTGTAAAAATAACTTTCGGGTCGGCAGTTTCTGTAATACCTTCTGTAATACAAACAGGAGTGCTTTCGATTGCCATTAAAAAGACGTGATTCATGAAAACCAATGAAAATATTTGCTAATGTAGGGCCTAGTGGAGAGCCCATGGCCACCAAAATTCATGTTTTTTTGTTTAAGTAACAGTTTTACAAATACTTTTTATGTATTGGATGATATATCTCACTAAATATTACCTTAATAATATTTTAAAATCAGGCAAAAACGAAGGTAAGGAGAACTTTCAGTTTAATCACAAATTTTGTTATGTGTATTCTACATCTAAAAGGAGACCTTTTCCCCATTATGAAGTGTAAACAAAAGAAAGACAGTGCACCCACGTGCAACAAAGAAGCGGAGAAACAAGTGGAAGAAGAGAAGAGGAGGAATAAGAAGAAAAAGAAGAAGAGGAGGAGGAAGAGGAGAAGGAAGAGGAGAAGGAAGAGGAGGAGAAAGAGGAGGAGAAAGAGGAGGAGAAAGAGAAGGAGGAAGAGGAGGAAAAGGAAGACGAAAACACAACTTGTGGTATCATTCATTATGCTCAAAATAGATAAAAACCGGTGGATTATAAATAAGAAACCATTTCGGTAGTTTAAAAACTTTTTGGAAATAATAATTTTCTCAAAATCTAAAATATCTTGCCTAAATACAACGTATACGTGCAGAAATACCCTAGAGATACTAAAAGCCTTTAAAAATTCAAAATGTAATTCCAAAAGTATGTTTTAAGGCCTTTTAATTTATTTCATCGATGCTTCATAGAAATATGTACAGTGGCGTCTTCATTTTTATTGTTGCTAAAGACACCCACATCCCCCTCAAAATCAACGGTTAGTGTAGACACAATTTTGAAGCTTCATTTAATTGAATTTATTTCATCGATGCTTCATAGAAATATGTACAGTGGCGTCTTCATTTTTATTGTTGCTAAAGACACCCACATCGTTCACATAGGAGTAAAATCCGTCGCTAGGTCTGAGAGGAGGAGCAAGCAAGGAGATCGTTTTACTTTACTTCTGCTTTGCAAGCGCAGATAACTACAACGGAGCATTTCACGTCAGAATTTCGTTGACGGGGGTTTACATCCACCTTGTTGATTGTAACACTTTTGTCTACAGACTTCAAAAAATAATGATCACGCCCAAGATACATGTGAAGCTACTAGGTAGTCACTATAGGTATGCTCGACTAATTTCACTAATGTAACCGATCTCTCTATGTAGCTAGGTGGTATTCACCATAGGTATGTTCAGTTTATTTAATTAATTTCACTGATCTCTTTGTGAAGCTACTAGGTAGTCACTATAGGTATGCTCGACTAATTTCACTAATGTAACCGATCTCTCTATGTAGCTAGGTCAGTGCGTTTTAACCGGTCCAAAGTTTCTGCTATGTTCTTTGAAGCGGGTCTGTAAATGTCGAGTCGTCTGTCCGACATATACATTGCAGCATGGACATGTTATTTCATATACAACTCCGCTCCGTAACATTTTCTCCACTGGTGGTTTCAGTGAAGGCATTGTGGTTTTAAGCTTTCTGAGGGTCATGATGATCATACACGGTGCACCCGAAAGTGTGATACCGATGGAAAATGGACAGGGGAAACTCCAAAGTGTGAAAGTACGTAAGAAAGGGCTAATTGACCATTTCGGAAATTCAAGGATTTTTGATGCGCTATGCATTGTGGGCTTGGCTGGGGGACCGAAATTATGAAAACAAAGCAAGTCGTATACAGTTGTTACTGAGTTCGTATCAGTGCTGTAAACAATTCATGTACGTTTTATGCGAGGTGTACGTTTTATACCAGGTGTACGTTTTATGCGAGGTGTACGTTTTATACCAGGTGTACATTTTATGCGAGGTGTACGTTTTATACCAGGTGTACGTTTTGTGTGAGCTGTTTTTCGAAAAACAGTTGAGTAAGTGGTGGTCACATGGTATCAGATTTTGTATGGAAGAAGCGGTGTTGGCATTTTACGCAAAAACTGTTTTTAGTGACACTTGCATGCTTGGAAAGTGTTTCTTCCATGATGCACAATGCGTTTAGTATAGCACCAAAAGCAGTTTTTTGTGACACTTGCATGCTTCGAATGCGTACATTCCACTGTACGCAATGCGTTTAGAATAAGAACAAAAGCTAATTTAGTGACACTTGCATGCTTCCAATGCGTACATTCCATGGTGCAAAGGCTGTTCAAACAGTGCAGCCGCAAGAAATTTCGGAATCGACGAAAAAACATTAGAAGGTGGAAAGGTCAGTCGGCTTCTCTCCATAAAGTTATCAAAAAATGGGTTTTCCAAAGCCAAATAACTACTTGGTTCTGGCAGGCGACCACTTTCAGAGGACTTAGAGGAGCTTGTTTATCAGTGGATAGTATCTGTTTGTGGAATATTTGACAAATCTTTGTTGACTCTTAAATATCCACAGTTATGGAAAAGATCAAAGAGTAATGTATGTTTCTTGTGCCTGCTCTCTACCAGTAAGGATTATTATATTTATTGCGATGTTGCTAGTTTTTTTTCCCGTCAGTATTATCTGGAAATACCTTCCATCCTGACTTAATGATCAATAGGAACATTGTATTGCTAACTGGCGGATTAAGATCTGTGTTTTATGAATTCTGCGTGAACTCCATCTTTAGTATCTTTACCGCTTTTCAGTTAGGCCAATGCCTTGAAGACTTCTGCTTCACTGACAGGAGGGCCCATTTTTACAGGTGGAAAAGACCTCAATGAAGTATTCGTTGATAACTTGTAACTTTTCTATTTCAGATGCAATTAATTGGTTTTGTTACCTGAAAATAACATTGTCTTCACCAAAGTGGATGCTTAGTTTATTATCAATAAACCAGTCACATAGGGAATTGAAATTTCTGTTTAGACGATCCGTACCAGTTTGGATCCGTACCCGTGTAAACAGGGTCTAAAAGTTGCGTAAAAAAGTTTGCTTGCGATACAACACGGCATGAAAAAGCAAAGTTGGGTAGCAGCTCTGTGAGGGTGAGTGTCTTAGTCGCCATCTTCATTCAAATGTTTGTACCGGCTCGACATCACGTGACACGTTGATCAAGGAGTCTCAACATTCGGGCGGTAGCCCTTTGATCTCCAGGGAGCCTTCCCAACCAGTGAATTCGAGTTACTATGGAAAAATGGGGGAGTATAAAATCTTTTTAAAATGTAGGATATTTTAAGACTCTCATTTGAAAGAATTCTTTAGAGATGTGCTATTTTAGTTCCCAACTTTGAAGTGACAGAGATGAAAATGCTATGTGCCACCTTAGGAATGACCAGAGAAGACAAAAAAAGAAAAAAATATATCCTAGTGACAGCACATGTGTGAAGAATAGCTGTCAACCTAAGGGAAAGAAGGCTGAGATGGTATGGACATGTACAAAGGCAAGATGAGAACTACATAGGAAAGAAAGTGTGCTTTTATTGATAAGCAAAAGCAAGGCCATTGGCAAGCAAGAAGAAATAAAGCAAAAGTGAAGATGGAAGGGGATTGCTGGAAGATTTGGAAGAATAACTAAAACAAGATAATTGAGAACGAAAGGCCAAATCACATAGATTCTGAATAACATTGCAACGAGTAACATTGCCCCATATTCTCGAAGTGGATACATTTCCATATAGATTGAAAGTAGTATTTTGTTTGCTATGTAAATACCAGATATTATCAGTTTCTATGGAAATGTATGTCTTTCGGGATAAGGGGAGGGGGCTGATCAAGTCCAATACATCAAGCTGATGTATTTCCTAAGGTAGTACACTCCCATTAATCCCAAGAATTTTCTCCTATCTACCACATTTAAAGCTACTAAGGGTGAACTATTTTCTGACTTAGTATTATTTGTTTATATGCAATTTTATTATATTTTAAGGAAAGATTTTATCATTAAGAAAGAACTTGCTAGACGTTTGCTTGGATCATAAAGGGGTTTTTGAAAAACAAATCTATAATAAAATAAATAAAACGAAAAAGAGTTTCAACATTTTACTTGCTTGCTCTTTTCCAATACCGATGTGAAGCATGAACAATAGAACAAGATACATTTTTTTTCTGATAATAGTACTCTTTATTCTCATTTTGCTGGCAATTCTTCTCCAATTAAATGGTTACAACTTGCTGCTAATCTGGATCTCCAGGCAGCGAAAAACGGGTACCAGAGGTAGTAGGCAATTTTTAACGCAAGCAAGACCAAACCCATGTCTTTCAGTATGTATCACTTCCCTTTTCTCCCTCATGTTGACGTGGACGAGTAAACTTCAGTCTCTAGGTCGTAGCTTTGTACGACATAGTCCCACTGTATATGGAAGAGAGAGAGAGAGAGAGTTAAAAAATTATATATATATATATACCTACCCTTAAAATCTAGCACAGGCAGTAGATTTTTTCGATCTCATCTTTCAATGTTATGTCTTTAAAAAGCCAAAACGTATGGATAAACACATGGTATTTGCTCAAAGACAAATAAGTTCTAAATAGATGTACGGAGTACTGCTCAAGATTTTACAATTAGCACCCCAATGGAGATATTGAGGTACTAGACCTTCCACAAGTAAGTCATAAAGATACCGCACCTCCATTTGCACGTGAGGAAGAGGAGTTTTGTGAAGACAAGGCATTGTTTTATTGACAATGAAGCTCTCTAATTGGTCTCTCTGTTTCTTTGGTCCTTTGACAAGGAGTCAATGACAAAAGTAATGAATTTGGATTGATTGCTTTGACCTAGACGTAAATTAGTTATGAGTATTACTCAATCAAAAATCTCTAACTTCACTATCTGAAACCAACATCATATTAACATAATAGAAGGTGTTCAGGCCATCAAGACATTGTCATGTCCCCGTAACGCTACTTCAAATACTCCACAGAACACCTCGAGTTTCAAAGACCAAAAACGCCACTAAGCAATGTGACTCTGCCATAGGGCAGCACTTGCTTGGGAACCCAAACTGTGCCAAAGTGTACACGGACAATTGCTTCCGTATCATAGGAAAGGCCAGCTCTGCATTTCATTTGGCCGTTCTGGAGTCAGTCCACATAAAAGCAAGAAAACCTTTACTATGCAGACAAAAAGAGTATCGACCTTTGCCATTGGAGCATTCTTAGCTAATACGGCCACTCGAGAATACATAGTATGATACCATGAAATTTACCAGGCTTTAGTTAGCCTAAACAAGTCCTACGTTAACGTATTGACCTCTATCAACATTTGCAACTTACCCAAATCATCGTCTACATCCACTCGGAGGTTATTCAATCCAAGACCATCATCTAACCAAGAAGGTTTTGCTGTAAACGTACCAAAATCATCAGTTACTTGTTCCAGTCCTTAGTAGGTTATGGAACCATAGATAGCATTTGAGACTGAAAAGCGTCTTTTTCGTTTGAGACTCCCTACAGAACCTTAAGGTCTAAAATGTGTGCACGATATAAAAAGATGGTTGGTTAAGGAACGATGGACTTTCATAGATGCTATGGAGTGCCTTCAAATTGTCTTTAAGGATGCCTCTGTGTTAGTGTCTCTAAGGATGCCTCTGTTTTAGTGTCCTTGAGGATGCGTCTGTTTTAGTGTCTCCAACGATGCCTCTGTTTTAGTGTCTCCAACGATGCCTCTGTTTTAGTGTCCTTGAGGATGCCTCTGTTTTAGTGTCTCTAAGGATGCCTCTGTTTTAGTGTCCTTGAGGATGCGTCTGTTTTATAAATATAAAACGCTGTGTGCCTTTGCGCCACAGCTACTCCTTGTCAATCAAGTATCCTTTAAATGCCAGGGAGAACTTGGCGTGAGTTAGTTTTTTGAAGAGTTTTCGAAGAGTTGTCAAAGAGTTTCAAAAGAGTTACCAAAGACAATCTCAAGCAGTTTTCAAAGAGTCGTTCAAAGATATCAGCTTTATTAAAGTTATAATTGCAAGGGAGAGTGTTATTAGCTATTGGCCGTCTGCGGAGTTTTGCCAAATGCGTCATTTGAGTTTCCCTCTTTTTTTTCCACTGTTGTATTTCAAATAGATTTGGATTTCGGTTACTTAAAACGGTTTGAAACCACTGAACTATAAATAAAAAGTCTGGAAGGATAATTCTATTGTTCTCCCGGTATTGAATGCGTAACCAAACATGGCCCCATAATCCACGCTCCATAAGAACAAGCTTGATGTTATACTTCCAGCTTTGATAATTTTTACCGTTCAACGGTTCGATCTTCGTAATTTCCGCCATACTGTTACTTGTCTGGAAATTACCGTATCTTGGAGGATATAGTTAAATATCACCACACGGACTATCGTATCTCACAACATATATCAACTAACGTCCTGGGGCCATAACCTCAGAGTTGGCGAATCCGAGGTCACAAGATGGGGTCAAAGGACGGAACTGGGTCAAGGTAAGAAGAATTGGGCTAGAAACAATAGTGATCGCAGTGACAAACGTTATTATTCCTCCCAATGTTTACTGGCAAATCAATCATCAAGGCTGTCGCAAGTTGTGTCAGTTCGGTGTGGAAAGGGCAGGAATTGGTCCAGGAGAAGGGCACTGTGGCTATACAGTACTTTTGATAAAAGGGTACCTTGTGGTGACTCTGGCAAGCACAAAATTGATTTATATGAAAGGGCAGTCACAACTATTCTGAGAACTTGTGTGATGAGAGTAATGCTAAGGTCCTAAAGGCTGGTTTATAGTCCTGCTGTGCCGCATGATTGTACAGCATGCAACATCTTTGGTCATTCCCCACATTGTCGGAGGTTTTTCTGTTTATTTAGGGTAGTTTCAATGTCGGGCCCACTGCTCATCAGGGGTCTTTGATTGAGAGACTGCAGGAGACAAATGTATACAATGATGGTTGGATGAAGAGATAACTTCGCCGGTTAAAACATTACGAATGTCTCGACAGCTTAAAAGACTGTATTGAACGGAAGCTTTGAATGTCAACGGATGCTAAATTGCCGTCATTCCAAATATGTTCAAATAGGGTAACTACGCTCAATGGCACTATTGAAATGCTCACATTCCAGCGTGCAGAACGCAATCCCATTATGTTCAAATAGAGTAACTACGCTCAATGGCACTATTGAAATGCGCACATTCCAGCGCGCAGAACGCATTTCAAATATGTTCAAATAGTGTAACTACGCTCAATGGCACTATTGAAATGCTACTCTTGGGTTCCCAATAAGCGGGGGTTAGAAATACCAAATTTTCGTAAATTGCATGTTTGCCATATCGATATACCACGACATATTATAGCTGGAATTCACTGATAATGGAGCACTTTAAAGTACACATTCGAATTGCAGCAATGATGGTAGCCATTTCCAATATGAAACAATGTCACAAATTCAATCCTAAACGCTGAGTGCTCCATTCACCCGGCATAATTGGGACAGTGAGATTTATAGAAGTGGATAATTACAATAATAACGATAATAACAATGATAACAATACCAACAAGTTCGATAGTGGCGATAACCAATAACGAAAAATCAATACAAGTTAAAAAAGGAAGATAATGTCCTAATGTAAAGATAATTTACATTTTCTGGGCTTGTGCAAAGTTTGTTTCTTCGATAAAAATCTTACATGCTTCGAATGCGTACATTCCACGGTGCACAATGCGTTCAGAATAGCACAAAAACCTGTTTTTAGTGATACTAGCATGCTTGGAATGCGTACATTTCATGGTGAAGAATGCGTTTAGAATGTCACGAAAAGCTGTTTTTAGTGACACTTGCATGCTTGGAATGCGTACATTCCATGGTGCACAATGCGTTTAGAATAGTCTATTTGAATCCAAGTCTTCGCACTGTACAAATTACACAGACGATGTGAGACAAAACACCATTGTCGCACACCCTTTCAAAGAATAGTGCGTTCCGATTCAGTCACTGTAGATGTTACCATGGTTTCAGCCCCCCCCATGATTCTGGGGGGACCTAACTTTTTGAAATCTCTTATTTTATGGGGGGACCTGCGATTTTGGGAAAAATCCGCATAATCTGCGAATCGTATCACTAGCTACCTTTGTTGCTCCAGTTCTAAAACTTTGCTCAACTTTGATGAAGTGTTTGCAGTTTCCGAGAGTATTAAATTTACCAGGCAGTTCAAAGTTATACCACATATACTGCTCCCATTCTTTAATGTCGGAATAAAATCAAATGAGAACGCAATTTTCTTGAATTATAAACTCACTTTGAGTGACAACAAGTTGGAGGTTACCCTATAAAGTATGTAAATAAGTTACAACAATGAGTCTAAACCTCATGATATTTTTATACTGTCACAAAAACTGTCCAAATGTCCCGTACGACATGTATGGAATCGCCCTCTATGGTTTAATAAGGTCTGTTAAATGATCACAGGCCACAGCAAATCTATGCAAGTTAAAGGGTAAACTTAGAAATCCAAAGCCATTTTCTGTAGTTCGTGTGAAGCTTTTACAATAGTTCAATAGTAGGGAAATGACAAGGCTTGAGCTTCACGATCGCAAAACACCACACGCCTTTTGCCCCACCATATGCCCTTTGCTCCATCACACGCCTTTTGCTCCACCACATGCCTTTTACTTCACGATGGGCTTTTGCTCCATCACACGCTTTTGCTTCACTATATACTCAAGTCTCAGCCAAGTGGTTGGTGGAAAGGCCCGATCGTCTTCATGTAATCTATATTGTACGCAATTCAACGCAATCATCGCAACACGGTAGGAAGTCGAATCGAAGTACAACGCAATACAACGCAAGTTAACGTAGCTCAATTGTATATCATAAATCCGAGAGTATTCTCTATATTCGTCGTTTATTGCGCATCGTAATCGGTAATCTACATGTTAAATAAAGTCTTGAAAATGATTAGATCGAGTCTTGAAAATGATTAGATCGAGTCTTGAAAATGGTTAGATCAAGTCTTGAAAATGGTTAGATCAAGTCTTGAAAATAATTAGATCAAGTCTTGAAAATGATTAGATCGAGTCTTGAAAATGATTAGATCGAGTCTTGGAAATGGTTAGATCAAGTCTTGAAAACGCTGGAATGTGAGCATTTCAATAGTGCCATTGAGCGTAGCTACACTATTTGAACATATTCGGAATGCGTTCTGCACACTGGAATGTAATCATTTCAATAGTGCCATCGAGCGTAGCTATACTAGTTGATCATATTGGGAATGCGTTCTGCACGCTGGAATGTGAGCATTTCAATAGTGCCATTGAGCGTAGCTACACTATTTGAACGGTTAATAATGGCGGATGATAGCTGCGATGGAAAATTGCTCTTCATAATTGTGGTCATAGAGTAGGGAAAGGGTTTAGCGAAACTACATCATCATTTACTTTGTATTTATAAGGCTACAATTAACTCTAAGGACTAAATAGGAACTTCAGGGCAACTCGACGAATCCTGCACAGTTTGTGAAAGTCCCTGAAGTCAACTGTTGTTTTTGCATATGAGCTGTAATAGCACTTTTTCCAACTTCGCAAAAGGCAATCGAGCCTTTAGAATAATATGAATATATATCAATTTAACAAGGCTTTTACGGAATATGCATATGAGCGGTAATAGCACTTTTTCCAACTTCGCAAAAGGCAATCGAACCTTTAGAATAATCTGAGTAAATATCGATTTAACAAGGCTTTTATGGAATATGCTCTTATGTTATCAGGCTGACTTGTATCAAATACTAGGTAAGAAGCTATTTTGATTTTTTAGCTTTGATGTAGATCTATAACAATGAAGTGGTGGCTTGTGAAAGACGAGTCTCTGTGGAGCAATCGGTTCGCGGGTTCGGCTGTTAACCGAAAGGTTGGTGGTTCAATCCCACCCAGGGACGACACAACCTGCTTCCAACTGATGATTGGAATGTACGCATTCCAAGCATGCAAGTGTCACTAAAAACAGCTTTTGGTGCTATTCTAAACGTATTGTGCACCATCGAATGTACGCATTCCAAGCATGCAAGTGTCTCTAAAAACAGGTTTTGGTCCAGTTCTTAACGCATTGTACCCAATGGAAGTTACCCATCTAAGCATGCAACGGTCACGAAAACAGCTTTGGGAGCCATTATTTCACTACATCGGGAACTTCCTCACGGAGACGATAGGGCATTCTGAACCTGATGATATCAAATTTTCGACACCCCAGATTGGCAAAGTTTTGAAAAGGTCAATAGGTTTGTATCAAAATGATGAGTTCTCTGTTACTTTCACTCAAAACCAAGAACATACAGGTGATAAACTAGACGTGAAGGCGTAGTAGGGCTGAACTTCCAGTAAAGTATACCTGACGAAGATAATATCGAAACGTTGAAGAAAATGTGTATTTTTTGAGTTATATATATATATATATACTATATACTATACATGTACGAGGTATCAGTAATTTTGGTTCAGATGAGGGGGGACCTTGATGTAGTAAGATGGGGGGAGAAGGCCAAATGGGGGCGATAGGTGTCAGATGGGGGGAACCAAACCCGGAGGGACGGCTTTGTTAGGATTCGGTTTGATTATAGATCTTCTTTGTTGTTCGGTTACAAGCCTTGACGGACTTTGTTCTTCATAAGTGATGGTGACAAACGCCCCTTGACTCGGTATAATATTTGTTCTATTTTATGTCTCACAGAATTACCGTAAATAAGTGTGTGAGCGTGTGTGTGAGTCTGTGAGTGCGTGAGTGTGTGTGCCTTTCTGCTGCTACTACTACTATTACTACTACTACTACTACTACTACTACTACTACTACTACTATTACTACTACTACTACTGCTGCTACTACTACTGCTGCTACTACTACCACCACTACTACTACTACTTCTAACACTACTACTACCACTAGTACTACCACTAGTACTGCTCTTGCTGCTGCTACTACTACTATTACTACTACTACTACTAAAAACTTGGAGAGGGACATTCTCTAAATCATCATCAGTCGCCTCCTCTAGTTATTATCCAAAAGTAGTAGTACATATTTAAAAAATATCATCATTGGTGAAAATCAAATGAAGTAATTGTTATGCCAAACGTTTCGTCACTCTCAGTTTTTCGATTCATGCAATACTTCGTACATCAACCAATAATCCTGAATTGTCTATGAAAACATCTCATTGGGGATCTCAACAGGGGCGGTTTTGGCGGACAGGGCGGTAGCCCAGGGCCCCGCGCTCAAGAGGGGTCCTTCCGCTCAAGAGCGGTCCTGCACTCAAGAGGGGCCCCGCGCTTCACCTCAAATTTTTTTTACCTCCATTTCTCCTTTTTTAAAAAGCTTTTTCAGTAATCATTTTCTTGTGCTCACTAAACTTAAAACTAGGAGAGGAAAAATAACGATTTGACAAAAAGTACCCAGGGTACTTTTGGCATTCCAAATGTCAAACTCACCCTTGCGGGGTGGTGCCTTTCTCACTTATAACTCCACATTTGGTGATCAAGTACTTTGTTTGTGGTACAAAACAAGAATATTGCACGAAATAGCGAAAACATTGTGTACTTAAAAGCTTTTTTCATCTGACACTCCTCTAAATGTTTTTGATAATAATGGGGAATATGGAACAACCCACTGGTTATCTACTTCGATGGTGGTACCGTTACGCTTCCTTATTATTGCTGTTTTACCGCCATCTTCAGTAGATCTTCTTCTATATTGTGAGTAACCATCATTGCCAGTAATTGTGTTGGATACTAAAAGTCGAGGATATTGCTTTGTGCACCTTCCTTTGGCCATGCTCTGGTGAAAACTGGTGATGAGTGATGGATTGCTTGATAAGAGAACAGCTACCAACTGTAGTTTGGGTGTAAGTGGAAGCGTCAAGATCGTGGTGCTCACTGAAATCAGTACAGGGAACTTGATGAGATATTCTACTACAATGGAAACTATTGTGTGCTCCGTGGGGGTATAATGAATATCCCTGTGGCATGGTCTCTTATCAATTTAGTGTATGCAAACTATGTCAAATATGCCTTATTAGCCTATTTTGAACGCTTTGTGCACCATGGAATGTACGCATCAAATGTATGCAAACTATGTCAAATGTGCCTTATTAGCCTATTTTGAACGCTTTGTGTACCATGGAATGTACGCGTCTAGTGTATGCAAACTATGTCAAATATGCCTTATTAGCCTATTTTGAACGCTTTGTGCTCTCCACTCCAGTAAATCGACCGATGAAGTGGGTCTATTGTTGCTAAACTGTCAATTCTACGCAAACACTACTAGATGCTGAAAGGTTTGTAAATCGTTCTTTCCTTAAAAGATGTCAATGAAAGATTCAGAATACTTTGTACAACTAAAAAATATTCATCTTTTCTTATAATATTTTTTGGCAAACATATATAACGCCCTCCTTTTGGCCCCTCTGGGATTCGAACCCGTACCCTCTAGCATAGAAGGCAAGTGAACTATCCACTGGACCACGGCGGCTCTTCCTTACAAAATGGCATTTCCAGCCCACAAACTTAGGAGTATATTACTTTTCAGGACAATGCAGTTGGAAAGCCAAACATCAGTCCAAATCCTACTTGGCCTTCTTTTGACTATATTCATACCAAATCATTGCGGTTAGCTTTCAGTATCACTTATTCTTGGAGTTGAACCAATGATCGATTTAGAAAGAATTACAACAGTTACATCCGAACAGCGACTAGACCACGGCGAATGAAATCCTAACGACTCCGATTCTCCGATATAACACCGTGTCTATTCAGCAGCTGCCGTCGAACACAACTGACTGAAAGATACTAAATCACGCTGTACATATACAGGGAAAAATGCAACAAGCATGTATCCTAGGAACAGCAAGGATACTGAGGAAAGTCCTTGACACCTGAGGTGGCGGGGAGTCGCTTGGTTTCAGGTGAAAACCAGCAATAACATCAAAGCTGTGCGAAAATGAATAATAATTTTTTTTAAAACTTCAATTTATTGTCATTCTTCTTATACAATTCCAGTACTCTCTTACAAAAAGGTATAGAGGGTCTGATCCTATCGTAAACATTGCGAGGCAGACGACCTTGCTTGACTAGATTAAGTAATCGTTTTTGGATACATTGCTCGATTCTGGCTGTATTGTCGCTCTTTTCAACACTGCCTAATTTTTGTAATTCAAGCTCTGTAGTTTACCAATTTTCGTGCCAGTGTGAGGCTGGCTATGTTGGCCGCACGACTTTGAGGTTGGTAGAATTTCCTGTGTCATGGATGCCAACAATAAAGAAGCACAACAAGAAACAAAAACAGGGGACCAATGTTGTGGCGGTTGCTTTTGCCTCTTCACGGACAAGGTACATTAGACTCGTCTTTGTATGAATAGATAAATATCCATTTCTCTTAAAATATCCTATTTTATTGCGACAACGGGAGCGGTCCTGAGTTAGTATGTAGCTCTGTCTTCATACAGGTTTTAACTCTTCGTACACTTTTAACTCTCCCTACAAGCTTTAACTCTTCCTACAGGTTTAACTCTCCCTAAACATTTTAACTCTTCATACAGGTTTTAACTTTCCTAAACATTTTAACTCTTCATACAGGTTTTAACTCTTCGTACACTTTTAACTCTCCCTACAAGCTTTAACTCTTCCTACAGGTTTAACTCTCAAGCATGCAAGTGTCACTAAAAACAGCTTTTGGTGCCATTGTAAACGCATTGTGCACCATGGAATGTACGCATTCCTAGCATGCAAGTGTCACTAAAACGAGCTTCTGGTGCTATTCTAAACGCATTGTACACTATGGAATGTACGCATTCCAAGCATGCAAGTGTCACTAAAAACAGCTTTTGGTGCTATTCTAAACGCATTGTGTCTCGCGGATTATGGAAAGCATCTGTCATCAATGAGAACAGATACTACATCCATTCCTTGCCAAAAGGCCTAGAAGCCATTTCATTTAGCACTCTTTTTGCAGGTCTTATTGTCAAAACACGTTGTTTTTGTTTTAGATATGTTATTTTGCCAAGGTGTTGCTCAACAAATTGCACGGGCGCTAGAATAGTCGGCTTCGTTATCTTTGCTATCGTAATAAGGGTTATTTTGAATATCAAATTAAACACAATAAATAAAACAAAATATAGGAACACATTATATTAACATAAGCCTAGTTCTATCCATTGATTTATTTCATAATCCTATCCATATTGCATTTAAAAGCAAAGGAGTTAACTTTAAAACCAAAGAATTTTGAAATTACCAATAACCTTGTAACAACGTTTTTTCTCGTCAGGGTGGCAGAAAACCGGGGAACGCACGTACGCCGTACCCTCGAAGCGAGCTCAAGTCTAGCGAAGCGCGACCTCGACTGTATCACGTCGTCTAGCTTGATCGTCTAGCTTGATCGTCCAGCTTCTTTGTCTAGCTTCTTTGTCTAGCTTAATTGTCTAGCTTGATTGTCTAGCTTGATCATCTAGTTTGATCGTCTAGTTTGTTACACAGTTTTGTTGATGGCGGGTCAGATGTGGCACAACATTGGAAACTTTGATGCCAACTTGTCACTCAGTTTTCAATGATAGAGACTAATATTATGATATAAGGGAAACTAAGGCAGGAGATTTACCTCTTGGGCGCAAGAAAAGGGTAACATATAACATAGGAAGCATGTTTATGTGCAAAGTTGTACTTGAAGAAACACAAGTCTAGTTAAAGTTTTCAATTTCCATCAGCTATTTAACTACCCACTGCCCCTGACAGCTCATCTCCCCCAGCATATACCTAGCTTGATTGGCGTTCCTGGACACGTGCATGATAAACATTTCCATCTTGTTACCGGGGTCAAAGCCTTTCTCGCATTGATTAAATAACAACCTTTAAGAATGTTGGTTTTATTTTTTATGTGATTTTTGCCGCAGGCGTTGTAGTTTAGATTTCCTTAACATTACATAGGGAACTATTTAAGTTAGTAACCCAACCCCAAACCCACTATAAAAACTCTAAAATTTAAGAAAAGCGAAAACAAGAAACGTATCAAAATATCAATGGAAAGAAAATGTGGACAAATAGAAATAACTCAGACATTTTTGAATTCTTCACACATGATTCTTTTCAGTTCCTATTTCCCCCTCCTCTGAGTATACCAATTTAGCTACTTTTAATTTCATTTTAAAGCCTTGAGAGCAGGCACGCAGATATGGGGGACAGAGGCTGTACCCGCCACCATATGTAAAACTTGCCAACGTTTGCCCCCCCCAACCCCCCTATTGCATTAAAACGTGGATCACTTGTTTATTTCAATTCACTTACGCAATGTTTTAATCTATCCTTCACGCTGGAATGTGAGCATTTCAATGGTGCCATTGAGCGTAGTTACACTATTTGAAGATATTGGGAATGCGTTCCGCACGTTGGAATGTGAGCATTTCAAGAGTGCCATTGAGCGTAGTTATAGTAGTTGAACATATTAGGAATGCGTTCTACACGCTGGAATGTGAGCAATTCATTAGTGCCATTGAGCGTAGTTACACTATTTATAGAGAACGTAATATCCTGCTCTCTAGGCACAAGGTAAACCACGGTCGACCGGATCAGTTGTGCTGGTATTATTTGGACTTTTGGACAGAAAAGAGCTCAAGGAGCCGTTAAAGAGCCAGGTTTTGCAATACCGAGTCGCTACATCAATTGTAGAGAAATTAGATATTGGTAAAAGGTTTTTACAACGTACCGTGTTTTATATTTTATCTTGACGACCAACACATAGTATCAGTCTTCCTTCAAAGGGGGTAGGCGACATACCCCGGCCATCACCGTATTAACGGTAATAAAATATGTTTAACTTATTATCACTCCAATAATCAACGATTAGTCTATATTAGTATCACAGAGATACGCTCTCATATCTATCAACCCAAATGTCCACTTAATGACGCTTTTTTACGAACAACATTCTCTTACATCATCATACGTGGCCTACAATAGTAATCATTAATACTTCATCGTAATTTTCAAGCTCCATAAAAAAATTTGTAATGCCTCTTCCCTGATAGCTCATCGAACTCCCATTTGGCGTGGCTACCTACGGGTCTGTGGTGTACTTGATGTAATCTCCTACTTGATGCAATACCCTTACAAAGAGGTCATTTACACAGTCGGCACTATATCAATTTTAGTGGCTTCATTGATTGCAACAGGCTCTTATCGTGCGATTCTCACATTTTTGCATTCGCCCCCAGTTCCTGCCCCCAGCTGCAGGTTGAATAGGCCTGTAGTAAAGAACGCCATGGTGCCAATGCATCAGTGGCAATTAGTCTCCTGCCTCTACAATAAAGGATTTACAATTGCTACCAAGTGACGAATGGTTTGTTGACCCGCGCGACGGCCGATGCGGTATACACTTTGACTGTTATTCATTTTACTATAGAAATACGTTTTATTCTCTTCTAATGAGAGTCTATCTTCCCAAGTAAAGGAAAAAAAAGGATACCACAGTGAGAAGGTAGTTAAACCATCATACTGAAACCCAAACCGCAGTATGGGGTTACATCTACTCCGTCAACAAAACATTGATTTGACATTGTTACAAACTATTACAATCACATTGAAACGCTCCTGTCAAGGTTCAAACGTCAATAGGCATTTCGTAAGCAGTTGCAATCTCCCCGTCCCCCGTTGAAATCACGATAGCCCCTCTTAATTTCTAACTACCGGCATATGTATACGGCAGTATGACACTTGTTGCCTAACTTAAAACAAAAAATCTTCACTTAATATTTCTGCTTTCATTTCATATATGTATAGTAAACTATATACTGCAAATATATTTTGCCAGTTCTTGGCCATTCTATTCAAGTCTCATGTTGTATTATTAAGGAATTTAAATCATGAAAAGAGATGGATCTGATAAATGTCTGGCACTGATGAAGGCTCAAAGCCGAAACACAATAAATATTAATTAATTAATTTCCCCATACCCACTGACTGAGCTTAAGTTTGCTAGGTTTAGACCTGGATTTGCTGGACTCCAGCACTTTGGGCTTAGCTTAAGTTTGCTAGGTTTACACCTGGATTTGCTGGACTCCAGCACTTTGGGCTTAGCTTAAGTTTGCTAGGCTTAGACCTGGTTTTGCTAGCCTGCAACACATTGGGTTTAGCTTAAGTTTGCTAGGTTTAGGCCTGGTTTGCTAGCCTAACTTAGCGAAAACAGCGCAACAGCTCCCTGTATTTGGTCGTGCCCCACTATATGCAACCTATTAATTTGGTCGTGCTTGGATGTTGGAAGTGAATTCGCGGAGGTCTATTCTCGTTTATTTGATGCAACTTTTATATTCGAATGCGTTAAGCAACATTTTTCAGTTTACTTGAGCATTGGTCTCAATGTTTGGGCTTTCTTCTATACCCCTTGTTTATTACTTTTGAAATTATTTCCAACCCCCAGTTTATTACAGACCAAATCGTACCAGCATTAGCTATTTGTTTCACCTCTTCTTTGATTGATACCCATAACAATATCAACTATAGGAGGGGGGGGGGGATAAATGTATTATAATTCATGAACAACAAAATCCATTCCCACACTCGACGGTAAGATGGGATGTGTACAAATGTTAAGATGAGTATGAAAATACCATCTTATCACTGCTACACTTATCTCGTAGTGTAAGATTCCCATAACGATGGGATTAGGCGTCAAACGGAACTCCGTAGTCCCTTGGTTAACAGTGGGAATCTTACCATGATACGAATAAGTAAAGTGTTAAGATGAGTATGAAAATACCATCTCATCACTGCTACACTTATCTCGTAGTGTAAGGGGGGACCTAACTTTTTGAAATCTCTTATTTTGTGGGGGGACCTACGATTTTGGAAAAAAAGTGGGGGGACCTAAATAATGTCACCCACTTCTGGGGGGGACCTGACACAAAGAGTTGATAATTTACATAGGCACAGTGTTTTGTTGAGAGGTCCACTTTAACTGACATTTCATTGTTGTGTGTGGCCTTCTGCACCAAACAGAATTTTTAAGTGTGTGTTTTATAGAAAAAGGTGACTAAGAACATTATTTCCCTTAAGAGTTTGGTTGTAAAAGTCATTGTCATTATAATTTTGTTTGTTATTTTATGTTATCAATGTAATCTGTATTTAAGACTGATAAAGAATTACTTCGAAACGTCATCATGCTAGTGTTTATTTATTGATAGTCTATATAATTTTAATAAACATGATACCAAGATTCGAGACCAAGCAGTCCTTTACAAGTCAGTCGACACAGTTTTGGAACCAAATGAAGCGGTTAATTATCCTAATTCGATTAGCATTTGCAATCACCATTAACAAAGCTCAAGGTCAATCATTCGAAAAATGTGGTATAGATCTTAATATTGATTGTTTTTCCCATGGACAATTGTACGTTGCATGTTCGAGGGTCGGTAACCCTCATTTGCAAACAGGTTTTAAAACTAGGTTTTAAACACGGATAGGGGCATGATTATCGGTATGTATATTTTTGATAATTTTGAGGCATGCAATGCATGCGTTGCACTCACTGACGGCATGTTCCTGGTAGATAGATAGATAGATAGATAGATAGATAGATAGATAGATAGACAGACAGATAGATAGATAGATAGATAGATAGATAAAAACGAATAACCTTCCACGGTCTTTTTTATCTTTATAAGAAAATTGTACCCTGTTGTTGTACAGCGTACAAAATGTCACTGTTGGCAGTGTATGTGGGTACTCATCTTATGTTGTTATTGCCATAAGATGATCTGCTGCTATTGCCTTAACGTGATCTGCTGCTATTGCCTTAACGTGATCTGCTGCTATTGCCTTAACGTGATCTAATGGTTTGCACTTGGACGGGGGATCGACAGGCTTAAACAATCAATTTTCTTGAGGAATGTGCAATCGAGACACTGAAAATCGATCGAAGTAATCTGTGGATCCCACTTCCACGAACTGATGTGGTGACCGTTGTTGCGTATACAATAATTATGTTAATTTATTATAATTCATGACTTGCTCAAATTAGTATTTAACCACATTGCAGTGCTATTGTAAACGCATTGTGCACCATGGAATGTACGCATTCCAAGTATTCAAGTGTCACTAAAAACAGCTTTTGGTGCTATTCCAAACGCATTGTGCACCATGGAATGTACGCATTCCAAGTGTGCAAGTGTCACTAAAAACAGCTTTTGTTGCAATTCTAAACGCATTGTGCACCATGGAATGTACGCATTCCTACTATGCAAGGTTTTCTAACCTGTACCTTAGAGTAAGTTAGCTGCTTTGGTATTTAAGGTAAGTTTGGTACTCACACTAACTTCAGCCTAAACTCCATTTGTCAGCGCACCAGATGTTACTCCTTTGGCAGCCCAAGAAGCCGAGGCCACATAACAGATATCTTTCCCTTTATCAGATTACTGCTGGGTACAAGATTTCAGTCCCCTAGGGTGACATTGAAAGTTTTAAAGCAATATGATTAGTAATTAAAGAGCTATGAATGTTTTAAGTTAGGTTAGTGACATAACCAAAAATTGGGCCAGTAAAAGGCCTATGTAAGCACCAGTATGGAAAGGGTTAACTGCCGGCCACTGACAGTTTCGGGCGGTTAAATGGCCTGGGGAAAGGTACTCATTCTTATTTACATGAACTTGCTCAACTACGGGCAGGTTTTCTTGCATGCGAACGCTACTACTTGGCTGTGAAAGTTAAAATTTGATTGACATATGCCAAAGCAAAAGCCGTCGGAAAGTAACAAAAAATTCTCTTCCGACGAGTTTTCTCTGTTGGTTTTCACTTGAATTGCTGGCGCCTCTTTTGTTCTGACGCGGAAATTCTATGATGACGATGACAGGTGCAAGTTTTGACAGCGGAATGTACGCATCTAATGTATGCAAACTATGTCAAATATGCCTCATTAGTCTATTTTGAAAGCTTTGTTCACCATGAAATGTACGCATCTAGTGTTTGCAAACTCTGTATAATATGCCTCATCAGCCTATTAAGAACGCTTTGTGCACCATGGAATGTACGCATCTAGTGTATGCAAACTATGTCAAATATGCCTTATTAGCCTATTATTGCTTCTGTTTTTCTTTCTTCCCTTATGCCGGCGTTGCCACTATTAATTCGGTTCCCCCCCCCCCCCCCCAATTTTCCCCTCCCTTCCCTCTAGTTATGCTGTTACTGCTTTTCGAACTTCTCTTCTATTCTCAAGATACCATGCCACTCAAGAAAAGTCCTCTTCTATTCTCAAGATACCATGCCACTCTAATCTCTATCACTCTGACTGTATTATCAACAAATGTATTATTAACAACTGACTGTATTATCAACAACTGTATTATTAACAACTGACTGTACTATCAACAACTGTATGATTAACAACTGACTGTATTATCAACAACTGTATCAACAACAACTGTATTATTAACAACTGTATTATTAACAACTGACTGTATTATCAACAGCTGTATGATTAACAACTGACTGAAAGTCCAGTGGAGGCGGTCAACGGATTCGAACCCCTCTCTTCAAAGTCCACCGGGTATTTTTAGCGAGGTTATCCACTGCGCCACCTTTGTATGCCAGTAGTTAAAAGCAATCGAGTAGCGTATAAAACCCAAACAGTACATAGAAACACTGTGGTGCCACGTAAGAAAGGGTGATTGCGGACTTGCCCACAAAACCGTATCGCGAACTGAATTCTCCATTACTCTGGATTGTTGACCCTAAATACTTGAATTCATCCACCAATGGTGCTCTCCATGAACCAAATAAGAAGATTTAGACATACATCGATGCTGTTGACCATTCCAAACATCAATCATTTTAGTCCATGAGCTGGAGGGCCAAAATAAGGCGAAATGGCTCCGGCTGGGGGACTAATTGCCATTATGATTTTCAAAAGTCTTAATGACGTCGGTTATAGGGAACCAAAATTACAATATTGATGTTCTTATACATCATCATACTTAATTGTAATTTTCAACTTTCAACATGAAAAATGTATTGCCGCTCCCCTGATAGCTCATTTCACCTCTATTAGGCGTGGCTGTCTACGGGACCATAGTCTACTTGATGCAATCCCCTAGAAAACAGGTCATTCACACACCAAAAGCTGTTTTCAGTGACACTCGCCTGCTTGGAATGCGTACTTTCCATTGTGCACAATGCGTTTAGAATAGCACAAAGAGCTGTTTTTAGTGACACTTGCGTGCTTGGAATGCGTACATTCCTTGGCGCACAATGCGTTTAGAATAGCACTAAAAGCTGTTTCTAGTGACACTTGCATGCTTGGAATGCGTACATTCCATGGTGAAACCCAATACTAACACACGTACACATTTTCTTGAACACATCGAAGATCATTACCATTGCTCTCTACCAAGTAGTTTCATGTTTTCGTAGCTTTGGAGACGGGTCATGCTCTCCCACATTCGGCCTGACAAAAGCGGCCCACAGACGCTCAATGAAAATTGACAATTATGAGGACAGACCTTTATTGATGAAATTTCCGGTCCCCCAAAAGCTTTTTTCATTCTTAATTTTATAAGAGCTGTAACTTATCCGACTTTAAAGTTAATTGTGTCTGTCACTAAAACGTTGCAATTTGATGAAATCAAATTTGTTAACATCGTGTCAAATCTTTCATTTGAAAAATGTGTGTGAAGTCAATATTCAAGGAAAAGCTCTGCTTCAAACAGCAATTGAAGAGTAAAGTTATCCATTTTATCACTAAAAACGCCTTGTTAGGTTATTTTGAACCCGTTGTGCACCATGGAATGTACGCATTCCAAGCATGCAACTGTAACTAAAGACGCCTTCTTAGGTTATTTTGAACACATTGTGCACCATGGAATGCACGCATTCCAAGCATGCAATTGTCACTCAAAACGCCTTGTTAGGTTATTTTGAACACATTGTGCACCATGGAATGTAGCTTTTGGTGCTATTCTAAACGCATTGTGCACCATGGAATGTACGCATTCCGATTATGCAAGTGTCACTAAAAACAGATTTTGGTGCTATTCTAAACGCATTGAGCACCATGGAATGTACGCATTCCGGCTATGCAAGTGTCACTTAAAACAGCTTTTGGTGCTATTCTAAACGCATTGTGCACCATGGAATGTACGCATTCCAACTTTAATTAAAAAGGCAACTAGAACTTTTAATGTTTTACGAATCTTTTTATTAGTAAAAGATTTACGTAACTTATAAATAGCTAACGTAAATAACTTTTGTATTCTCATGTTTTTATTACATATATGAGGGAGTTCGCCCCCTCGTCAGTACCTCGCTCTTTACACTAAAGCTTAAATTTTGTCCCAATTCATTAAGAATGACCCCTGACAGGTCGCCTTGCATAATTACTGGAGACCACGAAAGGCCAGACATGCTAATATGCAAGGGTAACAATTTGTACATTCCCGAACTTACAGTTGGTTATGAAAGTAATCTCTTGGTTAATGCCAACAGGAACCGCGAGAAGTACCAAGAACTCTGTACGCGACTGAAGTCGTCGTATTCTACCAAATTTGTAAACTTAAGCATGGGTGCTTTGATCCCCGGTGGTGACATACTTTTCTATTTCTTTAGTGCTCTGTTCAGAAATACTATTAATATAGAAAATGTACTTGCTTGGAAGAGATTAACTTCGGGTCTGATCCCAAGTGTTTATGCAAGACCTCTTCGGGTAATGATTCAAATTGGTGCACTTTTATAAATGGACCCAAAATGGTATGGATAGCAGATCCAAACGAGTTCGATTACCAAGATCGAACTGCTGAGGAGCCCTGGTTGTTGCGGGCTCTTGGTTGTTCAGTTGTCCTGGTTGTCTAAAAAGGTTCTAGTTGAGGAGATCTCCCTACTGTTCAGGTCTATATGTGGAGATATTCGGTGCTCTGACTGTTATGATTTCCGGGCTTACAAGGTACCCTGATTACCAAGATCGAACTGCTGAGGAGCCCTGGTGCACCATGGAATGTATGCATCTAGTGTATGCAAACTATGTCAAATATGCCTTATTAGCCTATTTTGAACGCTCTCTGGACCATGGAATGTACGCATCTAGTGTATGCAAACTATGTCAAATAGGCCTTAACAGCCTATTTTGAACGCTTTGTGCACCATGGAATGTACGCATCTAGTGTATGAAAACTATGTCAAATATGTCTTATAATGATTTATCTATCTGTACTTCAATTTGCAAGTAACAGTTCTCATCAAGTACTAAGGGACTAATAACACATTATACATCCTAAACTTAAACTTTTCAGACCTTTGAAAAATATGTATATAGTGTCTGGAGTGATCATTTACTACTGTAAAGAATAAGTTTTGTTCCATGTTGTATTACATACATATAGGTGTCATTATTAGCTTATTTAAGGTAGGATTCCATCAGACAAAGATTGATGAAGTTGGCTAACATAAGTCAAAAGTTACATTCACAGAAACAGTCTGGCTTATAGTCAGGATTCAATTGATCAATGAAACAGAACTTTACAGGGAATAAACTCTCACATGTGACCCAGTCACTTTACACACAGAATGATACCCCTGTTATCCTCATGTTACCCCACTTGACCTAGCTTCTTGCTGAGCTTGTGATAGCAGATCAAAGTCAAGATGAGAGGGTAGTTGTAAGGAATTGATATCCATGCATGATAGGGCGTCAGCAACTACGTTTTCTTTGCCATGGACATGACGGATGTCTGTTGTAAATTGGGACACATAGTCTAGATGACGGATTTCTCTAGGTGAATATCTGTCTGGTGATGCTGTAAAAGCATGCGTGAGTTAAACCGGAAAACGTACTCGATATACCAAATAAACTTTGTTTTATTTAAAACTTCACATAATTTTCAGGTTGCAAGTTTTTCATGTTTATCTATGACAGGCAGCTGTCGCATGAAGATTTATCTCTTTATTGTGATATATTGTAAAAAGGACAGGACTTGAAAGTTAAGTTTTTGAAGATACTACAGAAATAGAAAAAAAGAACACTTGTAAAAGATACGTGTATTTTACATTATCATTTCCATCTATCTACTGTAGTTTTTACACCGCTACAAGTCGTAGAGTATTCAGCTTCAGCCTTCCCGTTCCTAAGATGTGCTGAAACATTACGACATTCAAGGGATACGTGGTTATAAATTATGTCCTTGTAAAAGATACGTGTATTTTACATTATCATTTCCATCTATCTACTGTTTTTGCTACAAGAGGATAACAGTCTTGCCGCTACCTTTGCGCCCAGAAGTCTGTATAGGTTATACATCACCACATAATCTATACTATGTCTACATATTGTCCAAAGATGATGAATTGGGCTTCAATCCAGATTTATTCATTCTATGTGGACATTGTCTCATATCTGGTCTAATCTTTATTCAATAACAGTCCAACTTCATTCCTTGCCTTTTTGATTTTTGCCACGCCACCCCATTTTGGCACTTTTTTGTACCGTGCCCAGACACACAAAAAAAAAAAAAAAAATAAACGTCATTTTCGGTTCAGTTTGATTCAATCTACACAAAACAGGTTTCCCTCTCAGTTCATGCGTAAAAGTGGTTCGACGGCTTTGAAGCATACTTATTGGCTTTTGGAACGTGATTTAGTCTGTTTTCAATTTTGATAGAGATGAAAAGTGGTTACGCAAAAATTGATATTTGGCAAATCTTTGGGGGACCAAGGCCCCCTCTACCCCCCTGTTTCCCCGTCCCTGAACCATATGTATTAGGGAAGTTGACTGACCCTGATCCATGTTGTAGCGTGTGGTTCGTATACCCTAAATGTTTAAAGAAAAGCCCCCTTGCCTTTTCAGCTAACTTATTTTGTTTGGAGCTTAGAGCACTTTAAGACCGGATGCCCTTCCTGTCGTCACCAATGGCCCTTTAGGGATTCGAACCAAGTGAACTAACCAATAGGCCACGGCGGCTCTTAATAAAATGCAGGGATTATTCCTTAAATTATGTTCTTTAGGAATTGCATCTATCCATGTAGTTTCGCAAGAAAGATCAAGAATTGTGAGAAAATTTTGTACTCTCGATAAAACAAGCTCTGAAGATTGATATAATGCAATTCTTTGCATCAGGAATTCGTATACATCAAAAACGAACTCTTCGACTGAAGTACACTTTTCAGCTCGATCAATTGGTAATTGGTACGCTTTTAGGAGGGGCAGTGATTTTACGGACGTCGGTGTAAATATTGGACGGCTAAGGCTTGTAGGTCTCTTGTAAACTGTTACAAAAGCTAATCGCCAGTATTTTTGTGCTATTTCTATGACCTTACTAATAAAAAAACATTGCTCGTTACTAAACGTATGTACATAAAAACTACCAATTTTTTGGTTATAAAGATGTTAAGTTGTTTGAAATCATTATCAAATATTTCTGTAGAATAAAACAAAGGAGGTCTAAAGCAGGGTAACGTCCTTAAATAATTTCTACAGAAGCCTCATCTGACACGCATCAACCTGTGCGGGGGTATGAGCCCCCAGGACCCTCCATACCTGTGAAGCTGCTCACGCTGTTGTAGGTGTGGCTAAAGGGGATGGCAAATCGACGCCCTGGAAGCCTAGCCCCTGGCACCCATGATTGATGCGTGAAAGCTCCTACCGCAGGATGCTGGAAGTAGTGGCTTTCATATTAGGGTTACCCCTCAGCATGTCACGTGATGCTAAACAATAACATGGTCTCAAGCACTTGCTGTCGATTCCAGACAATTCCTCCATCAGCTTTGGCTTAACCAACTTTTGACTATATGAGAAATGTGACTAAAATGGTGACTATTATTTACTGAGATCTCTATTGCAATTGAAAGCCCCTACAATCTCGGTCCATGACTGTATCTTTTGTGAAATTTGTCCTTTTGGCAAAGACTGGATCTAGTATCTGTTCTCATTGATGACAGATGCTTTTCATAATCCGCGAGAGGCGATCCTATTGTTCAGTTGAGCCTGCTTCGTGGCTTGCTTCCCTGCCTGGTAGCCTAAATTGAGGGGCGTTGCCCTTGGACGCCCCAGCTGCCCTTTATTTATTAGTTAGCCTATTTGGTGGTTTTTCTGTTTATTCAAATCTAAATAAATATAATATTTTTCAAAAGCTGTTATGTGAGTAGTTATTTAAGAAACAAGTATGGCCTGTCAGTATGAAAATCAACTAGAAAATACTCTATCCGCAGCCAAAATTTCAGTCGTAACTAATTGTCCATAATACCTGTATAGAGCAGAGGACCAAAACCAAACTTGATATGCATGTATATCAATATCCTGAGAATGGTCCATTTGAAGTTGTCCTTTGAAACAAATATATCCTATTTTTACTGAGTATGCAGGTAATTAACATACATCACTGAATCATTTTATTTCATAAAGACTGTTTGCTGGGAATTACAATCTTACGGAAGCAAATAGGGCATGTATTCCAGCACCCTACGATGATTACGCAATATCAACGATAGCTTTCACGCACAGGGTCGATGTCCCATTTTTGGATGAAGGTGGCCAAACTTTGAAAACTTGGTTTTAGGGCAGCCACCTCAAAGATTGGAGAGTATGCTTACGGAAGAAACATGGCAAGATAGAATTTCCCCACCATTTTTCATGCCATTTTACCATTTCTAGCCTGGCAAAGGATATATGAAAATTCTTTGATAAATTTTGTGGTTTTTGCATCAAGCACCCTTTTGGTGGAAAGAGTATACCCAACTGTATTTTGAAGGAGCCAATCAGAAATTGGACTGCCTGAATGGCTTGTGTTTTTGGACCGCTGTTGGCCACACGACTTTGAGGTTGGTTGACCGAATTAAGCAGCATGTACCATCTTACATTCGCCAAGCATCTACTCCTAAAAGGAAACAACCACCTCGAGTTTCAAAGACCAAAAACGCCACTAAGCATTGAGTATAAAACGTATTTAGTGCACCAATATATTCAAGATGAAAGTGTTTACTTTCTATATCAATACTTTAATGTTTAATCTTCAGTTCAAAGATAAAGTTAAGCGTAATTTATGAGTCGTATTTTTTACGCAAGTCATCCATACACTATTTAATTTATCATCTCTCAATTGAGTATAAAACGTATTTAGTGCACCAATATATTCATATTTTGAAGGAGCCAATCAGAAATTGGACTGCCTGAATGGCTTGTGTTTTTGGACAAATCAGCGTCCATTACAACAGGGTTAATTGAGTAGGTCTAGCGAGAAAACGAACTCTTTTTGTCTGCATAGTAAAGGGTTTTTTTTGCTTTTATGAGGACTGACTCTAGAACGGCCAAATGAAATGCAGACCTGGCTTTTCCTATGATACCTAGTTTTTGCGAGCGGAATAATATTGCAATGATTAGAATGTCGCGCGCAAAATTCCGCCTAGTGGAAATCCGGCTTTAGACCAGTGCTTCTCAACCTTTATTTTTACTTTCCTCCCCTGGGCCAAAACTGCTAGCTCATTTCTCCCCTTGGCTAATAAAATTGCAGTAACTCATCCGGTTGGACCCTGGGTAGAATGGATGGGACTTTGACATAGTTTGCATACACTAGATGCGTACATTCCATGGTGCACAAAGCGTTGAAAATAGGCTAATAAGGCATATTCGACATAGTTTGCATACACCAGATGCGTACATTCAATGGTGCACAAAGCGTTCAAATAGGCTTATAAGGCGTATTTGACATAGTTTGCATACACTAGATGCGTACATTCCATGGTGCACAAAGCGTTCAATAGGCCTAGCGAGAAAACGAACTCTTTTGGTCTGCATAGTAAAGGTTTTCTTGCTTTTATGTGGACTGACTCCAGAATGGCCAAATGAAATGCAGACCTGCCCTTTCCTATAATTCAGAAGCAATTGTCCGTGTACAATTTGGCACAGTCTGGATTCTCAAGCAAGTGCTGCCCTATGGCAGAGTCACATTGCTTAGTGGCGTTTTTACTAAACAGGACGATGTCCCAAAGCAAGGGTGCCAAAACACTTCATTTGCGAGAGAATCAACAATTACAGGAGCTTTCAGTCAATAACTCGAGGACAAAAGGTCCTTTGCATCACTATGATACTTCGTTAGGGCGAAAAGAGTTGGGAAAAGTTCGAAAAGTAGTAGTAACATTTCCATAACAAACAAGTGCGTGGATAGACAGAAATGAAACTGTAGCAAAGAAAATTAAGGACCTCATTGGCAACTACGAGCCCCTAATAGAAATAGCCAGAAGACGAAAACCGCAATGGTTTGGGCATGTCACCAGAAGACCAGGAACTCTGGCCCATACGATAATGCATGGATATGTGGCGGGGCAGAGGGCAAGAGGCCGGCCCAAACACAATTGGCATGCCGACATAAATAAATGGACTTTTTCAATTTTTTTGCGCCTATCAAACTGTACTGCTGCCAAACAAGCTGATACGCTGTTGTCCTTTCTCACGATGGCTATTTTTGATGCTGCCATCCATACACTTACCGACGAGGAATTAACGAGTTATGAAGCTATTGCTGCTTTCCTTCGACAACGATATGGACATATTGATCCACATTCCTTACGTTCGGAATTTTTATCTTGGATGATGATGGTAATGATGACGATGATGATGGTAAAAACGGTAGTGATGATGATGATGGTGATGATGATGATGATGGTAATGATAGGGGTAATGATGGCAATGATAATGATGATGACTATCATGGTGATGATGATGATGATGATGATGATGATGATGATGATGATGGTAATGATGATGATGATGATGATGATGATGATGATGATGATCTGACGTTAAGCCTACTTTCCACTAGGCGGAATTTTGCGAGTGACCCGATTTTTTCCGCCTCAAAATAGATGTACACCTGCGTACTTCATCTCCCAGGAAACACCCCTAACAACAACAGGATACTTCTATTTTTCAAACTGTGCGCGCGGAATACTCGATGAAGATGGCCGATCGGAGCTGTGCGTGTCGTAAATTTGGAAGAGTTTGCAAATACTGTCTACCAAAGGGGAAAACGTGCAATCGATGCCATAAACCAAACTATTTTGCTAGTGTATGCCAACAACTGGATCATCAATTAATGTGATCGATCGGAAAACAATTTCTAAACTCAAGAACACCGTTTTGAAACGAACTCACACGAAGGCATATCCTTACTAATCAAAGGATCCAGTAAGACATTTTGGAAATTCATGTTGTCCTCTACCAAAACCTAGCATGCAAACTAATAATTAACTAACTATTGCAACTAATTAATAATTGTAATAAAGTATAACTTTCCTTTTAATTTATACCCTAAAATAAAGAAAAACCAAAAAAGCTCTATTGTCCTCTACCAAAACCTAGCATGCAAACTAATAATTAACTAACTATTGCAACTAATTAATAATTGTAATAAAGTATAGAGAGGCTTTTATCTCCTGGTCGAGGATGGACTTCGCTACTTTTAACAAGATATCAGAAACCATACACACAATAAGTACAAGGGCACGCACTCTATTGTTTTGATGGCCATGGTGGTTTCTGGCATCTGATTTCTATTCGTGGATGTACGAACGCTTGTGCGCGTCAGTGAGGGTCGTGTCGTATGTCCGAGGCTTTGAGCCAGACCTAGTTCTTCATGCCTTATCATTGTAAGTAGCCACAGTTACTGATATGGATTCACTGAGTCTATTGCATGTGTTTATTTGAGTTTAAAATATGATCGCGAGGGTGATAAGTGCCTTAATATAACGTTAACGGTAACCTTTTTTCGTTAAAATCTAAACGTTAAGTAAGCTGGTAGCCTAGTTCTTCATGCCTTATCATTGTAAGTACCGGATGATATCTTGCATTTAACAAAATTTTCCTACTCAGTGGGTATCTTTCTTCGTCCGATGATGAGAACGATGTACCTCTAAGAAGTATACAGTCCCAAGGAAGTCATACCAGATGAGAATGTGTCATTCTCTCAATCAAAGACCCCTGATGAGCAGTGGGCCCGACATTGAAGCTACCCTAAATAAACAGAAAAACCACCAAACGGACCATCAACAAAAACTCATTACCATATAAAAGTTTACAGATACCTTTATTTGCAAGCTCTTTATCAGAATGTTCATTACTAATGCTTATGTGAGATGGTCGAGTAACACTTCGCCTTACGCAAGCTGAAAGTTTACTCGGAGCCTCTCACTATGCCCCCGGACTCTCCAATTATCGTCTTATGCAACATCATGTTTGTTTTTGTTTCTGTTTCAGTTGATGGTACTACAGCTTCTGTTGGTTCTGGAACTGTTGGAGAATCTACACTATCTGTTTGTGGTTGCAATGATCGTGTAGTTATTGGAACTTCATCTGGATGGTCAAATGCTATACTGACTGAATTATGTGATGGTGAATCATGAGATGTACTCTGGTCTGGAAGTAGGTGATCCACATGGACAAATCTCTTACTGGCACCAGGTCCATTGATCTCTATTCTACTTTCGTCATGTTAAGATGATACTCTCAAAGCGAGATAAAAGCCACCATCTGTTTATATGAACATGTCAGTGAATCTACTCGTGATCAAGTTTTGATTGATGTTCATGGTGCACATCGTGGACGTGATGCAACTTTAGCAATGTTACGTCATATGCAACTGGGTTGGCCTGGTATGTATCAAAGCTCATCAGATTACGTTTTGTCATTATGTTTCACCTACGCGCCTTATGCTGGGCACTTATCTTTATTATAAGAAGTTGTAGTTAAATCGGTTTCAAAACCGTTATAAGTACAACGGTTTCGACAACCGATGTTGGTGTGAAAACGGGTTATTTGTAGATCGTTTCCAGGACTTCGCACCGAGAAACTGAAAGTGTGAGTGTTTGTTGACAAGGTACGCTGATTTCTGGCATTTCTTCAAGCACTAAGGCTTAGAAAAGTGGAAAAATTTGGTCAAGAAAAAAGGTCCATCAATTCTGATCTTTATATAATTATAATGTAGATTGATGGCCTACGAGAGTATTCCGCGGGAAATCAGAGTCAAATTCCGTGTAGTTTAAATGATGTGGTAATAAGTGTAAGTTGACAAGGTATAATAACGCATAGTTGACATAGTTTGCATACACTACATGCGTACATTCCATGGTGCACAAAGCGTTCAAAATAGGCTTATAAGGCATGTTTGACGTACTTTGCATACACTAGATGCGTACATTCCATGGCGCACAAAGCGTTTAAAATAGGCTAGTAAGGCATATTTGACATAGTTTGCATACACTAGATGCGTACATTCTATGGTGCAAGTATGCAAGTGTCACTAAAAACAGCTTTTGGTGCTATTCTAAACGCATTGTGCACCATGGAATGTATGCATTCCGATTATGCAAGTGTTACTAAAAACAGCTTTTGGTGCTATTCTAAACGCATTGTGTCACCATGGAATGTACGCATTCCAAGTATGCAAGTGTCACTAAAAACAGCTTTTGGTGCTATTCTAAACGCATTGTCTATTAGTCTTGGCTTCTCCAAACTTCGTTGTCGTAACACTTGCTCTAGTCAAACTCCAGTATCTGCAGTATCCGCATACGTTGGGACAAACACTACTCTTACTTTCAAGATTCACAATCTCATACAATGCTATTAGTCTTGGCTTCTCCAAACTTCGTTGTCGTAACACTTGCTCTAGTCAAACTCCAGTATCTGCAGTATCCGCAAACATACGTAGCTATTACCCTCGAAAACTAAAACTTTTGACATGGGAAAAGAGCCTTTAATTACATTCTTTACCATGTGCAATCATAAAATAGGCTAATATCTTCATTTTTTCAAGATACGTAGCTATTTCCCTCGAAAACTAAAACTTTTGAAATAGGAAAAGAGCCTTTAATCGCATTTTTTACCATGTGCAATCATAAAATAGTTTGCAGCTTTTTCTTATATGAGTACTGTAGTCAGTGAATGGAAATTGTATGTGGGTGTCATACTGGAAATGTGTTCTCTTACTTTCTAAGATTTAACTTTTTAAAATGTTCTTTTACAATCTTTCTACAGTTTACTTTTTAAAATGTTATTTTACTATTTTTTTACGATTTTACTTTTTAAAATGTTCTTTTACTATCTTTCTATGAGTCTTTGATTGAGAGATTGCGAATGTTTTGGCAAGGAGTGGATGTGGACGCCCTAGCTGCCCTTTATTTATTAGTTAGCTTGTTTGTTGTTTTTTCTGTTTATTTAGGGTAGTTTCACTGCTCCACTGAACCACTGCTCATCAGGGGTCTTTGATTGAGAGATTGCGAATGTTTTGGCAAGGAGTGGATGTGGACGCCCCAGCTGCCACTCTGGTGAGCTTTGTTCCCCTAATGGTAGCAACTCGCTAATGAATGCAATAAGAGAAGATGTAACAAAACGTTGGAATCATCCTACTACTTTATTATCAAAGAAACTACCTCTCGGGTATCAACCCCTTACTCATTAGCGTAGAAGATGACGTCAACTTCATTGTGATGAAACAATACCTATTCTCCAATGGGAACCCATTGTTTATAGCTACATCAAAAGAATCGCATTTTAATGCTGGTTTTAAATATATAAGTTTCATCAAGTTTAGTCTTACCCATCACAAGTTACGAGCCTGAGAAAATTTGCGTTATTTTAGAAAATAGGGGGAAACACCCCCTAAAGTCATAGAATCTTAACGAAAATCACACCATCAGATTCAGCGTATCAGAGAACCCTACTGTAGAAGTTTCCTAAAACATCTAGTTCAAATATCATTTGTTCTCTAGTGTTTACTGCTAACTCCTCTTTGATACCCTTAAAATTTAGCTTGAAATATCAAGTGCAAAGATCATTTGTTCTCTAGTGTTTACTGCTAACTCTTCTTTGATACCCTTAAAATTTAGCCTGAAATATCAAGTGCAAAGATCATTTGTTCTCTAGTGTTTACTGCTAACTCTCTGGAATGTGAGCATTTCAATAGTGCCATTGAGCGTAGTTACACTATTTGAACATATTGGGAATGCGTTCTGAACGCAGGAATGTGAGCATTTCAATAGTGCCGTTGAGCGTATTTACACTATTTGAACCTATTGAGAATGCGTTCTGCACGCTGGAATGTGAGCATTTCAATAGTGCCATTGAGCGTAGTTACACTATTTGAACATCTTGGGGAATGATAATATTAAAACGCAGATTACAGAACGGAATGCTTTAATGATGATGGTTTATTCCTAATAATTTTAAAAGCTCTATTGGGAAAAAGTCTTCCATGTGATGATGATACTCCCATATAAGTTGACCAAGTCAACCTACTACCGAAACACAGACCTAAAGCAAAGAAGGAATACACACTGCAGACTCGACTCTGTACTAATTTTCAGTAGTGACCTGAAGAAGTCTGTTAGACGAAACGTTGTCAATGAAGTTTCCACATTTTCCGTTTTACTTAAAACAACAATAATTATTGGTGATAAAATATTCCGATTGTTGAGTTATTGATGCCCGTGCATTAATACAAAGAGCAAAAATCACCCAAACCGGTTAATAATTGACAAAATGTACGATAAAAAACCTGGGTAGTTATTTTGAACACATTGTGCACCATGGAATGTACGCATTCCAAGCATGCAATTGTCACTAAAAACGCCTCGTTAGGATATTTTGAACACATTGTGCACCATGGAATGTACGCATTCCAAGCATGCAATGGTCACTCAAAGCGCCTTGTTAGGTTATTTTGAACACATTGTGCACCATGGAATGTACGCATTCCAAGCATGCAATTGTAAGACTCGATCGCAGTGAAGTCATCGATAAATCTACATTGTTGGTTTGACGGTTGTTGCTAACAACATCATCGTTCGGTACTTGTACACTTTACGTGCCCACCCAGATAATGAATAGATCACAATTAAGATGTGCCGACACTTATGTTTATCAACTTATAAGACACAAATAAGACATGTATAATATTCCATTTATTGTTATTTCTTCTAAAAACTTCCTCATTTCTTACTCTGTCCATCCAAGAAATTCTTAAAATCCTACGTAGAAACCACACCTCCACAGCTTTTAACCTATCTTGCATTTGTTTACTTACTATCCATGTCTCACACCCATATAGTAGAACTGATCAGATGTATCTCCTCAAAATTTTTAACCTTGTGTCTAAACTTAGTTTTTGATTTTTAAAAATAGATCAAGTGGCATCTGACACAAAGAGAACACTGAAAGCCAAGGAGATCAAATAAAAAGTCGGCATCTGACAGAAATATCATACAGAAAACGAAGGAGATCAAATAAACAATTGGCATCTGACACAAAGAAAATACTGAAAACGTAGGGGATCGAATAAGCAATTGGCATCTGACACAAAAAAACACTGAAAAGGAATGAGATCAAATAAATGCGCTACAGAGGTTTAGTTACACTAATCAGTCTAGAAACCTGAGAGGATTTCCTTTAAATGAAAATGGACTACCCACATCACACACGAATGGGGTTACACATTGAATAATCGTATCATCAATAAACACCACTATAGAACTTCCAATAGTAACTTCACAAGATAGTGGCTGACTGATATTATGAAAATATCTATAACTGAAAGAGGGTTACATCATCCACAGCAATATGATCTAATGATTGCACGATAGGGATTTCCCCTCTCTCTGTCTATTTTTAACAATGAATGTAATTTCATTTCATGTCAACGTATATAAACACTCGATCTTGTAAATCCTGTACACACACTTTCACTTCGACTTCAACAAAGCTGTTGGTAATGATTTTAGTTGTATACGCTAGTTTCGTTGCCGCGGAAATTCAAGCTTTGACCGCTGAAATTCAGTCACAAGAACGCTCCCCACCACCTCAACCATCATCCACAATTCCTCGTGCTTCTCGCCACTCACACCATTCGCGTACATCTAGCCATACTCCACCTCACCTCATTCTACCCAATCTCACGATTCTCCTTCTACATCTTCTGATCTTTGCTGGTATCATTTACGCTTTGGGGCTCATGCCAAGCTGCCCCAAGCCATTTGAAAGCATTAACACTATTTATCTGACCCAATCCAGTGCCCAGAATGGTTTCTAGCATAGTTCATATATGATTGTGTAAACAGGGTATGACAAGGAAAGGTGTCAGAGAGGAACCTTTTTAAAGTCATAGTCACACTCTGATGTAATGAATAGGAGTAGTAGGACATTTCAGAAATTTAATGATCACTTATTGGCTTTCTAACATCGACTACATCAATCTTCAAAATTGCTGGCACATTATTCTCCAGAGACGTTGGCAACTTCGACTATTTAATAACTTATCGATTTTCCCCAGACATTCTGGAGACGTTCTTCAGCAAGGTACGGGGTAGATTAGGCGGGAACAATAACCCTAAAGTCCTTCAATTTAAGTACTGCTACTGCAAACTGCATAAGACTCGAGTATTCTCAAATTTATCTGGAGTTAGATCCTTTCTACTAATTCTCGATATCCATAGTGCCCTCCTTCCCTTAGACAGCTTTCTTGGGTCTTCCCCTTCATGTTCAATTACTTTTGGTAAACGGAAACGATTTAGTCCTGTCTCCGTTTGCTCTATTATAACTTGCATACAACACAGAAGTTGACCATCTTTTATCAGGATTTAGCCCTCAGGTTGAACTTAACGCATGTCATAGCAATCATTCTTGTTTTACTAGTTTACTGAGTTATCTTTTTCGCCAACATCGAATATAAATTGAGAGATTATTGATAGCTATTCGTCGCGTGATAAGTTCTGAAGATGAGAATTTATTGTCTTGATTGTGAATATCTATACTCTTGCTTAATGTTCTAGTACCCATAATGCAGTCATTAAAAAGGTTCAGAAGACCTTGTTTCCATAATGGTCCCTTTATAGAGGTATTAAGAAAAGATTTAGCACAAAAACGAAAAGAGGAACTAAGGTCGTAAGACTCATTGGGGGATTTCTTTACGTACTTTGATGTACCCAGCAGGGTGAACTAAAAGTAATGATATTGATTTTCTTCTCTTCGCTGGAGTGTTCTAAAAAATTCGTTGACCAGTCATCATTGGACAAGTCATCATTTGACAAGTCATAGTTGGACCAGTCATAGTTGGACAAGTCACAGTTGGGCACGTCATAGTTGGTAAGCCATCGTTGGATAAGTCAGTCAATGGACAAGTCATCATTGGACAAGTCATCATTGGACAAGTCATCGCTGACAAGTCGCCGTTTGGCAAGTCATCGTTGGATAAGTCATCGGGTTTCTCGCAGCTGGCACGAGATTTGAGCACAATATTTGGTATACGGGTATTTGGTGGCAGGGTTAACACTGTGATGTAGTTATAATTGCGATTCCTCGAAAAAAGTATTTTGTGACGTCATCACTTTAGTACTCTATTCAACCCTGGTCTGGAAGCTTAATTAAAAACAAACGGTGCCGCCGAGGATTTTGAATTGACCGCTCACTGACAATTGCATGCTTGGAATGCGTACATTCCATGGTGCACAATGTGTTCAAAATATACTAACAAGGCGTTTTTAGTTACAATTGCATGCTTGGAATGCGTACATTCCATGGTGCACAATGTGTTCAAATTATCCTAAAAAGGCGTTTTTAGTGACAATTGCATGCTTGGAATGCGTACATTCCATGGTGCACAATGTGTTCAAAATAGAATGTACGCATCTAGTGTATGCAAAGCATCGCAAATATGCGTTATTAGCCTATTTTGAACGGTTTGTGCACCATGGAATGTACGCACCTAGTGTATGCAAACTATGTCAAATACGCCTTATCAGCCTGTTTTGACCGCTTTGTGCACCATGGAATGTACGCATCTAGTGTATGCAAACTATGTCAAATATGCCTTATCAGGCTATTTTCTTGGCCACCACATCTCATCTCAAGGCATCACCCCTCTACCCACTAAAGTTCCAGCCATTCAAGACTTTCCTGCTCCTACTTCTCTCCGCAAACTCAGAGAATTTCTTGGCCTTGTCAATTTCTACTGACGTTTCATTCCAAACTGCGCTTCTCTCTTACAACCACTCACTGACTTACTCACCAAAAAGCATTCGAATCGCTCATTAGATTTTGGATGCCTCAGCTGAGTCCCTGTTGTGGAGTGAATATTTTACTCCAATGTTTGTGAGTTGAGACATACACATTGCCGTGCCTCACATCAGATGTAACAGTACTTTATGGTCACGGTGGCAAAATATTAGAGAGTTTCAGCTCTAGTACGATAACGGTAACGGTAACGTTAGCTGCTAAGGTTAAGGTTACCGTTATCGTTGAACAGTATCTGAGTTGAATTTTTCTGGATTTGAAGTTGAGCCAAAATAAGCATATGATAAGCATATTTTAAGCACGATATGGAGCCTTGCTGAAGTATACCCAAGCTGGTCTCGGAAAAATCATATGCTTATTAAAAAAACATGTAATAGATTCTTATTAAAAAAACATGTAATAGATTCTTATTAAAAAAACATGTAATAGATTATATATCCTGACGACCAACACATAGTATCAGTCTTCCTTCAAAGGGGGTAGACGACATACCCCGGCTATCACTGTAGGGGAGACCGGGGTAATCTGTGCCACATTTTCCTTTTTCCTTTCTAGCCATCATTGCTTTGGTCTAAAACCGTCGGCTGTTGCTTCAGAATGTGCATTGGGATGTTTACTTTACTTGATGTGATTGCCCAAATAGCAATCCATTTAGGCCAACGAGGTGGATCTTACAAGCAGAGAAGACAGTATTATTGAGGACAGTAAGGAATATATCTGGGGAGGAAGACGACACCTTCACGAGGTCCTCCCAGTCAGTACCAACATCGTTGGGAAGCTAACGTCGTCAAGGATTGCGAGCTGACAACCGCATAAAGAGGATTACCCTCTTCCACGTCTACCTTGCATATTTGACATAGTTTGCATACACTAGATCCGTACATTCCATGGTGCACAAAGCGTTCAAAATAGGCTGATAAGGTATATTTGACATAGTTTGCATACACCAGATGCGTACATTCCATGGTGCAGAATGCGTTCAAAATAGGCTAATAAGGCATATCTGACATAGTTTGCATACACTAGATTCGTACATTCCATGGTGCACAAAGTGCTTCGGAGGAACACACCGACAGAGACAGGGGAAGCATTGAAGCCCCGCTGGTGACATATTTTCTATTTCCTCTAGTGTTATTTTCAAAACGAGCATTGAAGCACAGGCTACTCAGACATATATTGGAGAGTGCAGATAGTGCAGATTGAGGATTTGTAAATTTAGGAACTCGTGTAGAGTCTAGTGCAGAAAGGCAGAATGAGGAAAAAGCCACAATCATGTTTCTTAGAGCACTAGAATAATCAAATGATACGGAATGGAAAAATTTAGAGCTGACAGTAAAATATCACCCGAACCTTATTTATGCACCTCAAAAGCACCAAAAGGCTCAGGGGGCACCAGATATGAATTGCTACAGCACGGAGAAATGAGCCAGACGAGTAAGGCGCTAAAACTCTTGGACATCAACAGAACCTGGACTTAAAGTGAAGTCAAGAATCAATGTCTTCACACTTTTTCGAGCCTTGTAAAAGGCAAACTTCATCTTTTTAATGTTTTTAATGTGTGCTTTCATATTTTGATAAAGATATTTTCTACTTGCCCGTCCTCAAAAATTGTCATGGGTGGGAGATTACTTAAAAATTAATAGGCGGGGGGTTGGAATAAGAATGTCCTGGGTCGGCGATGAAGCTACCGATCTGCTAGTTCTCCTTTTCTGGCACCGATGAAAGCAGGAGATACTCACCCCTCCCGCCTCACCCCTGTTATGTAGTACTTAGGTCTTAACGTATTGTTGATTGTTATGGTTTCCTATGGAACATGCCTCCTTGCCACATGCATCTACATGGCCTTGGTGCCTCTATCGCCTTCCGTTACTGACCTGGGAGATTTATCAAAATCCATCGCGGATTTACCGGATTTATCGGATTTATTTTGGATTTATCGGATTTATTTTGGATTCATTGGATTTATTCTGGATTCATCGGATTTATTCCGGATTTATCAGATTTATCCTAGATTTATCGGATTTATCCTGGATTTATTGGATTCATCCTGGATTCATCGAATTTATCCAGGATTTTCCTATTCTTCGCTGCCCCTGGTGGGCTTTCTACCACTTGGGTAAGTAATCTCCTTATCAAGCCAGGCTGAGAAACAAGTAAGAAAGAGAAACAATACTTTCTTTTAGATCTAACGTTTCGCTAAGCTTTATTGTGGACATCTTCGTAGAAATGAATGTTGAATACAGATATGAATAGTATTTAAGTTGATCACAACCCAGTGATACTCCTGTTTCTTGTTGAAATTCCTAATTACTCTTATTATAACTTAACAGTTCTTCAGTTTGGTACATTTAATTCTAACACGAGCTTCTGTCTCCAGTGGTATCTGTCTCCAGTGGTATCTGTCTCCAGCGGTATGTCTCCAGCGGTATGTCTCCAGTGGTATCTGTCCCCAGTGGTATCTGTTACGAGTGGCATCTGTCTCCAGTGGTATCTGTTACGAGCTTTTGTAGAGTGTACGCAAGCGCGCTAGAGCAAATTCTTTCAATTTCGCGCGCGTTTTATAAACCTCGTTCTTGGTCATATGATGAAAATCAAGTGACCGTGAAAGCTGTGAAGATCCAGTTTGTGTGCTTTTAAAACCTAATAGCTCTCTGCCATTCAAACAGACAGCTGAAATGAAAGTATCAGTGAGCAAGAAGGAACTTGCTGGTGGTTTTTCTGTTTATTTAGGGTAGTTTCAATGTCGTGCCCACTGCTCATCAGGGGTCTTTGATTGAGAGACTGCCATGGCAGCTTTTCTTTTATTGTCCAACACGCCTATTTTTGATGCCGGTATTATGTTGTTAAATTTTCTTTTAACATTTGCGACCCCTTAAACGTGAACATCATTTTATTTTGGTTACATACTCTTTGCATCACCTCATTTGGGTCTCTTTTCATGTTAGCTGTCTGTGTACCTATCTGTCTGTCTGTCTGTCTGTCTGTCTGTCTGTCTGTCTGTCTGTCTGACTATCCATCTGTTTGCTTGCCAATTTTCTGTTTGTCTACTTCTTAATAGATTTGACCCCTTGTCTACATAAACTCTGTATATGTCTTGCCGTGTCTATTTCTTTATCAATATGGACACGGGCAAGGGCAATCGAGGAGACAGGTAGAAGACTGCAAAAGATAGAAGAGCAGAACTGTATTTATTACATAGTATTGCTCGGGATAAGGCAATCTCTCAATCAAAGACCCCTGATGAGCAGCGGACCCGACATTGAAACTACCCTAAATAAACAGAAAAAACACCAAACAGGCTAACTAATAAATAAAGGGCAGCTGGGGTGAAACATGCAAGTGTCACTAAAAACAAGTTTAGGTGCTATTCTAAACGCATTGTGCACCATGGAATGTACGCATTCCACGCGTGAAAGTGTCACTAAAAACATCTTTCGGTGCCCTTCTTAACGCATTGTGCACCATGGAATGCACGCATTCCAAGCATGCAAGTGTTACTAAAACAGCTTTTGGTGCTATTCTAAACGCATTGTCAACTGGAGGCGACTTGTGGGATTTTCTCCTCAACCTTATATTGCTGATACGATCTTAAATTTCGAAGAAATAAATATTCAAAGGAAAGCAACAGTGCTTTATGTCACATTTTCCACGAAGCTAACCTTCTTGTATAGGTTGCGTGCAACCACGTGACCTATCTGGCCTAACAATACTGCGGACGCCATGTTGGATGATAAGTTGCTGCGGCATCACAGTGTTAACCCTGTCACCAAATACCCGTATATAAAATATTGCGTTCTAATCTCATATCAACTGCGAGAAATGGCTGTTTGAATTTGCAAAAGTCCTTAAGGGAACTCTGGAAAATTAGCTCACTTCATAAAATCATGAACTGGGTTCATTTAACAAGGTTTTGATAGGCATGATCCAAACTTTGAACGCGCGTATCTTAATAATGCTGATTTTAAATATATAAGTTTCATCAAGTTTAGTCTTACCCATCAAAAGTTACGAGCCTGAGAAAAGTTGCCTTATTTTGGAAAATAGGGGGAAACACCCCCTAAAAGTCATAGAAGCTTAACAAAAATCGCACCATCAGATTCAGCGTATCAGAGAACCCTACTGTAGAAGTTTCAAGCTCCTATCTACAAAAATGTGGATGTTTTTATTGATAACTTTCTCTCATTAGAGGAAATTCATGGTTAATTTACGGTCCATATCTGAATGATGAACGTCAAGGAAAAACAAGAGCTTACCTCTGATTTCAAGTACCATGCAGAAAGCGGAAAAAACTACAGCCAATCTCAGTGACAACATGATGAGATGATGTCCCTTCAAGCAGAGGATGCGGTTTGATGGAAGGTTGCAGTGGCTGTGCCAAGAGTGCAGAAAGACTTTTGATGATGATAATGCAATGATGGTGGAATGTGAACGTTGTGCTTACAGAGGATATTTAGGAGCGCCAAGAGATTGAGGGAGGCAGACACAAGATTTCGAGTGAGCATTTCAGCTGACCTGCCAGAAGAGGATAGAAAAGCAATACGGACAATGGTGGAGGAAGCCAAGGAACGGGAATGTCAAATATGCCTTATTAGCCTATTTTGAACGCTTTGTGCACCATGGAATGTACGCATCTGGTGTCTGCAAACTAATTGAAATATGCCTTATTAGCCTATTTTGAACGCTCTGTGCACCATGGAATCCACGCATCTAGTGTATGCAAACTATGTCAAATATGCCTTCTTAGCCTATTTTGAACGCTTTGTGCACCATAGAATGTACTCCCCCTTCTGAAATTTAGTTTCTTCCAAAATTTAGTCTAAACTAATATAAACCTATAAATTTAAGGATCTACAGACACATTTTTTAAAAAAAGTAAATTTATAGTTCTTTTAGAGTACTAAATAGTGTCTCTGTGGTACCAAATGGCTTCTTTTTAGTTTTTACTGCTATTTTCACTTTATTTTGGACAAAGGGTTCCATCTTTGAGTAGAACATCCCGAATCACTTGACTTCTTGGGCTGCAGGAAGATGAACATCGTAAAACAAACTTTTTAGAAAAGCTAACAGGCTAGTTACTCGTTCAGTTAGTTAATTAGTTCTCTCGTTATTTAGTTAGTTAGTTAGTTAGTTAGTTAGTCAGTTAGTTAGTTAGTTAGTTAGTTAGTTAGTTAGTTAGTTAGTTAGTTAGTTAGTATTTCAATTCACTTACGCAATGTTTTAATCTATCATTTGGCGTAGTAACCTATCTGCTGTCCACCCTTCAATTTAGAAATGTAAACTACATTACACAACCCTTGGTCGTGATAACTCTTGATCTGAAACGTTGTAAGTACGTTTTTGCCAGGGATAAAATGATCTATCACATAATATATCTTTATGTCACTCCAGATACTGCAGTTGTGTCAATGTATACCTTCAATAAAAAATACTGAAAACGCTGAAGAGTAAAGGACAGAGTCGGTTATCAAAAGTAAAACGCCAAATGTGGAAACTTTATTGACAACGTTTCGTCTAACATCCTTCTTCAGATCACTACTGAAAATTGGCTAAACTAAACTCAGAGCCCTACAGTACAGATAGAAAACCTAAACTCGAATTGCACTATGTCACAGAAGGCAGCATCCCAAAAAAGAAAATATGTTATACCCTTTAGCTTACTCATAAAATGTTCATGGATGATGTATCTACCTACACCAGTCATACACCAGTATGATGTTGACTGCTTAAGTAAGACCGCATTTTTGGATGAAGGTGGCCAAACTTTGAAAACTTGGTTTTAGGGCAGATAGCCACCTCAAAGATTGGAGAGTATGCTAGGCTTCCTCCCCCGCTCTTTTTTTCTCAAAATCATTCGATCAAAATTATGAGAAAGCCATTTAGCCAAAAAAAAGCACAAATTTTGTTTTAATTATTCCTCTGCGGAGAGCCAAAATCAAAACATGGATTGATTCAAAAACGTTCAGAAATTAAATAAAAAAAACAAGTTTTTTTAACTGAAAGTAAGGAGCGACATTAAAACTACAATTACCCCGCTCAAGTACCCCTGATAAACAGCCCCTCCCCCAATTCTCTCGTCCCAAGTGGCCTCCGCCGCACATCTTTCTCACATTGTTTGAAAAAATGTATAAAGGTTAGACAGCAATGCAGACGAAATAAATGAGACTCATAATTCGTAAATTCTCATAAGTCAGTTAACTTTATTGTTTATAAAACTTTATCACAGTGGAATTTGTGTTAGATCTAATGAATTAAATTTAACTCGACACAAATCCATGACAAATTCGACGTCTAAAGTAGGCCTTAAGCTGTTGCACGGCTATTGCGTTTCACTTGTCCCTGTCATTTGGGCAAGGCAAGTCCGTTCCGCAAATTGCAGATCATCCCATGGTAAGTCATATTCATCCTTTTACTCCGTTTAGTAAACGTATTTTACTAAAATCAACAAGCCTCTAATCAATATTATTATAAAATCAACAAGCCTCTAATCAATACGTGTAACAAACTAAAGCCATGTTTACAGTGAAGAGGAGCTATACACTCGCGTTCTAATGATAACATATGAAAATGACCCAACTACTGAAACTGTACCACCAAGTCGACAATTTCATTGCCCAAAGTTCTAGCGTGTCTGAACACTTATGACCAAATTAGGTCCTCATGCAAAATATTGCAAAAATCTCATTCACTTTAGCTATGGTGGTAAATAAAGGGTTAAAACTGTATCAACGCCATTCTATATTGGCATGACCAATGGACACACTAATATATATGGGATTAATATGGGCATAATGTCAAAGGATACTAGAATTTGATTTGCTCGAATTTTCGACATCTTGTTAAAGTTATGAGACTGGAGGAGAATTCGCGAAAGATTGACACTAAAAATCTCCGCCTTAGCTTTTGAGCCTTGATGGCTCAATGGTTATGGCGTTGGTTTAGTAATCATGAGGTCCCGGGTTCGAATCCGGCCAGCGCCGCTAAATTGCAAGCTATTGTGGTAATGCTCCACTCTTTGAGAATTATATATAATTGTAATGTGTCTGCTGAGAATATGTCTATTCGGAAATAAACTATTGCGCAATATGGAAACGAGGCTAGTCCAGCAAAAGATTCAAAACAAAATGGAGAAGAATTCTTATTATAAAGATAAGTGCCCAGCATAAGGCGCGTAGGTGAAACATAATGACAAAATGGAGAAGAAGGTGAAAGCGACGTGTGGAAAACAATGTGTAGCTTACGATTGTTTTTCGAGAGAGTATGTTGATGGGGTAGTGTACACGACCCCCTGTGAATGCGGAGACGTGTACATCGTAGAAACTGGACGGGCAGTGAAAAAAAAGATATACGCCGGCACCGCACACAAACGTCTGCTGTTACAAAACATGCACGGGATATACTTTCCTATTTTTGCCAAACAAAATCCTTTTGGACAAGAAAATTATACCCTTGCGTAAGAAAACATGTGATCTCTTCATCTTGTTTTGGACTGCCACGCCTTCACTCCATTTTCTTGGCACCCATTTAGTCACCTTAACCTTCCATATGTTCTCCAACACACACTATTTGGTCCGCCTAATGTCCTTTGATGGTAAGCAGGAACCCTTTAAGCCAGCATAATGTCAATATTATTGTCGTTATCATTATCATAACTATTTCATTATTGGTATTTTATATTAAAAACGCTTCTGTGCGCTTCAATACGCTACGCTTCTGTGCGCGTCTGTACGCTACGCTTGCAGTGTGAACGCACCCTAACTTTCCTTGGCTTTCCTTTTTAAGCATATACACATAGAGGCACTGTGGTCTTAGGTGTAACGTAGGCACATGGCACGCCCCCTTATTGGGTTAGCCTAGTCCTCCTCCGAGATGAGGGTAAATATACCTGCGTACATTCCAAGGTGCACAAAGCGTTCAAAATAGGCCGATGACGCGTATTTAACATACTTTGCATACACTAGATTCTTACATTCCATGGTGCACAAAGCGTTCAAAATAGGCTAATGACGCAAATTGAACATAGTTTGCATACACTAGTTGCGTACATTCCATGGTGCACAAAGCGTTCAAAATAGGTTAATGACGCATATTTGGCATTTGTCTACTTAAGTTGACTTTCCAAGTCTTAATGTCTGTTTTATTGACCCTGCATAGGCTATTGATATAGTGCTAACTTACGTAACAAACTTTTATATTCTTATATTTTTATTATGTGTACGAGGGACGCTGAATCTGATGGTGTCATTTTCGTTAAGGTCCTACGACTTTTAGGGGGTGTTTCCCCCTATTTTCCTAAATAACACATTTAACTTTACCTTACCCGGGATTTTGAAAGTGCTCCATGTCCAGGGGCTGGATTCTCCCCTCTTTTACATCTAAGGAACTAGTCAAATAGCTCTGAGATTTAACACACACACCCTAGATCTAAAGATTTGGTTGCCAAAATACAGACCGGTTGGTGCAGTGGTCGAGCTTTAATCATGTGATCATATTCTACATTTACCCGTTGTCTTTTAAAACACTGTACTAAGTTAGGTTTCTTTGTGCATCCTCGTCGCCATCTTATCCAGTGTCGTGGGGAATAACATTGAAAGAGAAATAGCTGTTAACACTACGGAGCTGATTGTGTGGGGGTTCAATTTTCCAAGGACGGTGTACAGAGATTATGACATCAAAGACCCAAATGATCCGATCGTACTGAGCAAACACATTGATGTCTTGCATGCCATTGGTTACAGTATTTGCCCCACTAATCATTGGCTGTAGTAGTTATCCGACTGGTGATTGGTTGAAGTAGTGATCTTGCTAGTGATTGGTTGCTCTAGTGGTCTTTCAAGTGACTGGTTGCTCAAGTGGTCTTACAAGTGATTGGTTGCAGTAGTTGCCCTACTAGTCATTGGTTGCAGGTATTGTCCTGCAAGGGACAGTGAGATTAATAGAAGTGGAAATAACAATAACAACGATAATAACAATAGCAGCAAGGTCAATGGTGCGATGGAGGCGATAAAGACGCAAAGTCAATAAAAAAAAAAAATAAAAAAAAATAAAATATATATATATATATAAGGCCCTATTTTAATGATAATTTAGATTTTCTGGGCTTGTCCAATGTTTATTTCTTCGACAGAGCACCCTCATCAGAATGGCTCGTGCAAAGAACGAGTTGTTCAAACATTCAAGCATCATTCATGATAACTCGCAAGCAAGGAGAGGGATTGAAGGGGAAATTTGTCCATCGCTGATTGGACAATTGTTAAGACCTACCAACAATTTGGAGGCGCCAAAATTTTTAGAACAATTGTAGGTCTTAACGATTGTCCAATCAGCGGTCGACATTGACTTCTTGCTATCTTGGAAAGGGTTTAGGTTAGGAAAATGAAACTTTCAGGGATGAATCTACAGACTAAAGTATATCCCGCGAAGGTATTTTAAAGTACCCATCTCTACTCCTTCTCCCTCTAGAGAGCCCTGAAATTTGCCTACATGACAGGTCTATACCTATTGAAATTTTGACAAAACAACATTTTACCTTAATTTTCAGTAGCAGTAGTAGGAGCAATAGTAGTAGTAGTAGTAGTAACAGCTGTAGTAGTAGTAGTAGTAGTAGTAGTAGTAGTAGTAGTAACAATAGCAATAGTATTAGTAGTAGTAGCAGTAGTAGTATAGTAGTGTTAGTAGTAGTAGTAGTAGTAGTAGTAGTAGTAGTAGTAGCAGTAGTAGTAGTAGTAGTAGTAGTAGTAGTGGTAGTATGCGTTTAGAATAGCAACAAAAGCTGTTTTTAGTGACACTTGCATGCTTTGAATGCGTACATTCCATGGTGCACAATACGTTTAGAATAGCACCAAAAGCTGTTTTTGGTGACACTTGCATGCTTGGAACGCGTACATTCCATGGTGCACAATGCGTTTAGTATAGCACCAAAATCTGTTTTTAGTGACAATTGCATGCTTGGAATGTTGACACCATGACAGAGAGTGCAAAAATTAGTGTTGGAACATGATGATGAAAAACAAAGCTAATATGGTGATTTACAATATAGTAACTCACACAATCTTTCCATGTACGCAACAAATATTAAAAAGTTAGGCACTTGTGTCAATGCCATTTGAGCAAAACTCTCCTTTCACCATCAACCAACACAGGTGTTCTCTCATAAATATATATAATAAGGCATATTTGACATAGTTTGCATACACTAGATGCGTACAATCCATGGTGCACAAAGCGTTCAGAATAGGCTTATAAGGCATATTTGACATAGTTTGCATGCACTAGATGCGTTCATTGCATGGTGACAAAGCGTTCAAAATAGGCTGATAAGGCATATTTGACATAGTTTGCATACACTAGATGCGTACATTCCATGGTGCATGCCTGTGAAAATAAAAGGGAAAAGTTAGCAACTGCAACAGTTAGGTAAAACACTCAATTACCGTACTTTTCTGATCTTCTTCAACAGAAGATTAGCAATCTGATTCGTATACCCTAAAACAACCCCTCGCTTGCGTCTGCAAGTCAGGCTAGGTAAAACCCTGCCCTCTGCCTTAAGTTTATCTATCGAGTCAAAATCATGGAATTACTTAGATGTGCTCAAATATTCTAAAATCAGTTAAGTCTCTATAAAATTGACAGTGAATTTTGTTAATAGATAGGCTAGAATCTCGTCTTTCCGCAGTTTTTTCTATACCACTATGGCTCACTTGCATTCCCTGCATTGTCGCGGGATAAAATGGCAGAACCTGCTGGTTCTGTGGCGGCGATGACCAACTAACTGTTTAAAAAGTTCCACTGTGATAAAGTTTTATAAACAATAAAGTTAACTGACTTATGAGAATTTACGAATTACGAGTCTCATTTATTTCGTCTGCATTGCTGTCTAACCTTTATACATTTTTTCAAACAATGTGAGAAAGGTGTGCGGCGGAGGCCACTTGGGACGAGAGAATTGGGGGAGGGGCTGTTTATCAGGGGTACTTGAGCGGGGTAATTGTCCTAGCATATATATACTCAGTACTCAGCAGGCACAGCAATTATTATATATTTATCACGGAGTGAAGCATTACCACAATAGCTTGCTTTCTTTTTTGACTAACGGCGCTGAGGGGATTCGAACCCACGACGCATTGGTTTGAAAACCAACACCTTAACCATTGGACCATAAATGCCCAATAATTAAGGTGAGAAATTTTCAAGTCAATGAAGTTATGCCTCTCAGCGTAATGCTTGTATATGGAGGACGATTTTCTTTTGTGTCCATCCACGCGCTGGAAAAGATTCTTGCGTGTGTAACCTACATACCCTGCATCGCACAGGTCACATTTAAATTTATACTTAATCGAGCACCCAAGATCGTGACCAAAGTCTTTGTTAAACCCACCAATAAGGGACTTTTGCTCCACTATCATGAATGTCAAGACAAAGTTTACAGGTGTGTACGATCACATGGGTCACAACTTCCGCATGTGGTACTAATTACCATAATTATACTTCCGACACAGGACTGGTTATTTTGTGGATAAAATGTTGCGATTTTGTAGAATGTTAGCGATGTGTGATGTGCACCCGCCCAATTCCAACCCCCTCACTCGCTTAATTAAGGATTGGCCTTTGAATAGTAAAGCAGCTAATTTTTGGGAAGGATGGGCTCCCTCGAAGCGCTGTTTTAACTGTTGGGAGTAAAACAGGCAAAAAATTTAGAATTACACGCGCCATCCATTTGTTGTATCCTGTAGAAATAAGTAGAACTACTGTTAATGATTCAAATGTTGTATCAACCCGCGTTAGAAGGCAAGCAGCTATAGACGGTGAAGTTTGTAGAATGCACAAAGCGTTCAAAATAGGCTAATGACGCATATTTGACATAGTTTGGATTTACTAGATGCGTACATTCCATAGGTCACAAAGCGTTCAAAATAGGCTAATTACGCATATTTGACATAGTTTGGATTTACTAGATGCGTACATTCCATAGGGCACAAAGCGTTTAAAATAGGCTAATTACGCATATTTGACATAGTTTGGATACAATAGTACTTGAACTGGTTGTCGATCTAAACACCTTTTACAAAAGACAACGAGTACGAGTACAGCTTTCTCACCCCCCCGCGAAGAACTCGTTCTCGTACTCGTACTCGTCGTGGATCTAAACCTCCCTATTAGTAGTAGTAGTAGTAGTAGTAGTAGTAGTAGTAGTAGTAGTAGTAGTAGTAGTAGTAGTAGTAGTAGTTGTAGTTCCACCGGTGGACATCGACATCCAGCTCAACACAATTGGAGACCAGCCTCTCTGCGCCATGTGACTTGACCAAGGAAGGGCTGCCCTCCTCAGTGGTGGCATAATTTCTATTTCTGTAGTGTTCTTTTCAGAACTAACATTTCAAACCCTCTCTTCTTGATGAAAATAATATTTTCCTACAACAGTCCATATATATTATGATATGTTAGAGCACTCCTTATGTCTAATAATTGTTTCCATTCCGTTATTATTCACTTGTTTGAAGGAATTCTACATTGTTTTACCGATCTCGTAAGCTTATTGGATGTCAGGCAAATGCCCGCCATGAGGGCCAGTTGCACAGCAATGCGGACGTGCACACAGCTCTGAGCTCAGGCTCAACTTTCATGAAATGGAAACTCACCATCCTGACTATTCTTCAACGGTGTGCAAGCGCCGAAGGAAAGAAGATCGTTGATTTTGACCCAAATTTTCTGCTACGAAATAACTTACAAAAGATGGGTCTCTTTGGATTTTTTTTATGGAAAATTGGAAAAAGCTATTTAAAAACAGATATGTAGAAGAATAACTAAACTATATTCATGATTTTTGGGGCCCCGATCAACAGAATTTAAGTTAGAGAGTCACTAAAAACAGCTTTTGGTGCTATTCTAAACGCATTGTGCACCATGGAATGTACGCATTCGAAGCATGCAAGTATCACTAAAAACAGCTCTTCGTGCTATTCTAAACGCTTTTTTCACCATGGAATATACGCTTTCCAAGCATGCAAGTGTCACTAAAAACAGCTTTTGGTGCTATTCTAAACGCATTATGCACCATGGAATGTTATAAAATGGTGCCGTGACTAAGAAGGGTTAGAGTTTAGCGCTATAAATTCCCCACACTCTTGATTTAAAGGGAAGCAAAAATCATGTAGAATTTGATTGAAATTCAAAGAGAATGTCATGGGTATACTTCCCACATTTGGCAAGCGCTAAGCAAAAACAGCATTGGTTATTTTTGCCATTAACGATAGCTTTGCCCTCCCTCCCCCTGTAAATAGGAACATCCAGCTTTGCGTAATTTGAAGGTCAGCTGCTTTTGGCTATACTTTGATTCTGATATTTTTAGGTGAGATAAAGGGAAAGAGGTATGATCCTGATAGTTCTTAAAGGGAGTTGTATATATAGGAATCTAACCCCGCGCAATGTCAAGATAGACTTCTTTGAGTTACGGGTCTTGAACCTAGAGAACCAGTCCTAGACGATACAAAACACATACATACGGGCTGACTGTGCAACAGAAGACAGACTCTTAAGTTACTACGTTGACCGTTACCAGAGATCAGACAAAACAGTCGTTCCAGAGAACGACAATCCATCATCATTTGCAACGAATACAGATGGCCACATGACTTACAATATCTATTACCCTGCAGATGCCTTTGCTAAAAATATACGTGCTTACAGAAATAGTAAGCTGTGAAAGATTGATTTAGATTTCGGTGCTCTTATTTGAGACTAAAGATGTTTACAAAAAAATGTATATATGGAGCAGACGTATTGATAAACTTTATCATCTAAAGGTTTTCAAGACTATAAGGTAATACGAATAGGATTTATAGCAAATGGTCAAATTTAAGCTTTGCATTTGGCACACATGCGCTAATCCTTCGTGTATGCAAACTATGTCAAATATGCCTTATTAGCCAATTTTGAACGCTTTGTGCAGCATGGAATGTACGCATCTAGTTTATGCAAACAATGTCAAATATGCCTTATTAGCGTATTTTACACACTTTGTGTACCATGGAATGTACGTATCTAGTGTATGCAAACTATGTCAAATATGCCTTATTAGCGTATTTTGACCGCTTTGTGCTTTCTGATGAGGGTGCAACGAAACCGGTCAATGGCATTTCAATAATGATTCCGTTATTAAATATTATCTACAAATTATCAGTATATATGAATTTTTAGTTGGAGGTGCTGGGGCTCAGGGCCCTAGCTGCATTTTAAGTTCAATAGAGTGATGATTTTCTGGGAGATCAAGAAGGCTAAAACAGAGGTGCTTCCCGAGGATTATCTCAAAACAAGATGGCCAGTGCGCATAGAAATTTTAGAAAACCGCTGGCTATGGCAGAGTTAGTATTCGGAACCCTGTACTCATGGAGGTATTAGGCTGGAGGGATTGGTATCTAATCGTTGCTCTTGTTGTTGTTTGTCAAGCATGGAGAGCAAAGATGGTAGCACATTTTAGGCAAGAGCAAAGCTTCCAGAAGGCATTGATAGGCGTTTAACGGCTGATCACTGTACTGAGTCTAGTGACTATTCCCTATGTGTATACGAAAAACATACTAGCTTAACTACAGATTCTTTTGCTTTATTGTTCTGTTGATGGATCATGCATCAAAATTTGTAAGTTTGTTTCAAACTAACTTCAAAAAGTCCTTTTAGATATGTAACACCTAGAGTTGTAAGAAACTATGTCGAAGCCCCCTTGTTACCATAATAGACTGTTAACTACGGTTTATTTCAGGCATCCCCTTCTATCCAACCATATTCCTGGTGTATTATGTGGCTCTGATACGTTGGTTCCAGACATCACTGATTTCAAAATTATCATTGGGGGATTACCGAAGAGACGGTCAATTTTAAATACGTTTCGCATAAAGTTGTAAGTATCAAAACGTTCTGTTGGGGGACTCTTTGCGTTTAGTTGATTTTATCCTTCTGAGTTGAATGGCTGAACAATATCTGAAGAGAGCTTTTGTGACTTGTTATTCTGCACTTCACTACGTGGTATTAATCGATGATTACCCTCCATGATCGGTGGTACCGCAACTGCCATCCCATGTAGTGAACTGTCTCTCTCCCATCAAGATTAGCTCGATCATCATTGACGTTATCAGCCATGTGATTTTTGGTCACCAATTGAAGAAAAAAGAGTAAGTGCCTTTTGTTTCAAAACGCCCACAGGATGTTGTAACATAAAGTGTGACTGATGCCCTATTTATATGTCATAGACATTGATGGACTCAACTTCTAATTCCCGAGATTTGAGTTTCCAGTCCTTTCACTTAAGATGTCTATGATTCAAGGTGTGCAAAAGTATCGTATTGATATAGCAGAAAACAGATGTGTCATCAAACATGGTATGTAAAACACCAAAGAGAAAATATCAAGAAAGAATAATATCTTGACAAATTTGTTACAGAAAAATTATCCAGTAAGTTGAGTTTCTTTAGCTAGTATAAAATGATGTCTGTGAAGTTACTGGTTTACAGCTGACACTTTAAAGTTAAACCTATACAGTATCATACAATCCATAGTTGTGAGGTACCGCACGAATATTGCGGTTAGTACTAGGACAATGAAAGCGGAGAAGAACGTGTGGTTTCCTAGATGGTGGGTAGTCATCCGAAACCACATTAGCAATACCGAAGTAGATAACATTTTGAACACTTCGTGAATCAAAACATTGAACATAATAATAATAACAATAATAATCGGAGCCCTTGGAACTATCCATCGTAACATTTATCAAAACAAAGAAGCCGGTACTCCGTCGACAAAAAGAATTTGTTTACAATTTACGCCTTTTTCAATAACACGAATGGTAGAAAACCTGTCGCTCTCGTGACCGCTATTTTCTAAGATCTTCTCGTGTCCTATAAATTCATCGTAATAGCTTTTTCATTTCACTCCATACGATTGCTGTGATCAGTGTATGGCGAAAACGTTTATATTTTGAACGCTTTGTGCACCATGGAATGTACTCATCTAGTGTATGCAAACTATGTCAAATATTCCTTATTAGCCTGTTTTGAAAGCTTTGTGCACCATCGAATGTACGCATCTAGTGTATGCAACCTGTGTCAAATTTGGCTTATTAGCCTATTTTGAACGCTTTGTGCACCATGGAATGTACGCATCTAGTGTATGCAAACTATGGACCACCACACTATGAAACCACAAAGATGGTTAGTAACTGTATAACCATAGTTTACTTAGCCACGTTCATTCACAATCTGAAATAACATTATGCACATGTATGAAGAAATTCAGTTTTGTTTGTGAACATGTCTTTATGAATCCAGGGCTATCTATAGCACAGAAAAGAAGTTGACCAAGTGTTCTTGGGTGCACAAGTTTTACATTCATTTGGCCGTTCTGGAGTCAGTCCACATAAAAGCAAGAAAACCTTTACTATGCAGACAAAAAGAGTTTGTTTTCTTGCTTAGCCTATTCAATTAACCTTGTTGTAATGGACGCTGATTGGTCCAAAAGCACAAACCATTCAGGTAGTCCAATTTCTGATTGGCTCCTTCAAAATACAGTTGGGTATACTCTTTCACACATTCCATTGCGTTTAGAACAGCACCAAAAGCTGATTTTAGTGACACTTGCATGCTTGGAATGCGTACATTCCATGGTGCACGATCCGTTTAGAGTAACACCAAAAGCTGTTTTTGGTGACACTTGCATGCTTGGAAAGCGTACATTCCATGTTGCACAATGCGTTTAGAATAGCACCAAAAGATGTTTTTACTGACACTTGCATCCTTGGAATGCCCTTAGATCTATGAATGTTCATAATGCCTTAAACGTTCAAAGTTATTATAATCAACGTACTCCTAATTCCTTGACAATGCATCGGCTACAACATTGTCCTTCCCTTTCACATGACGAATGTTTATCTTGTACTGTTGGAGAGATAAGCTCCAACGCATCAACCTTGAATTTTTGTTGGCCATCTGACCTAGCCAAACCAAAGGGTCTTGTTTGGATGCATTGTTGACATCTGAATTTCTGCAAATTGCTGAAAGCTTAAGCACTCTGGAGGACATTCACTTTCTTCGTTGGCTAGTCACATCTACATCAGCAGAACTGAAACCTTCCTCTGAAAAGTAAGGAGTTTGAACCCCAAGCTTGATCAGGTTGGAATTATTTGTTCTGTTGGTCGAAATAGCCGCTCTGATGAAATGCGCATCTAATGTATGCAAACTATGTCAAATATGCCTTATTAGCCTATTATGAACGCTTTTTTCGCCATGGAATGTACCCATCTAGTGTATGAAAACTATGTCAAATATGCCTAATTAGCATATTATGAATGCTTTGTGCACCATGGAATGTACGCATCTAGTGTATGCAAACTATGTCAAATATTCCTTATTAGCCTATTATGAACGTTTGTATTTACATAATTTATTGATTTCTTTAAGCGATATATTTATATCTAATGGTACACTTATCTCAATTAGTAGACCTTCTTTCTTGTTGTGGTCTTTGAGAATTATTATCATTATTATTATTATTATTATTATCGATAGATTTTTCAAATTTGTGTTATCCTTCATGTAATAATTACTCTAATCCATAGTACTAGATGGAAATAATTCTCTCCACGTGGCCAAACCAGCGCAATCTTCTCTCTTGCAGCAAACTGTCGAGCTCTCTCAAATTGCATCTCCTGACCACCTCTGTGCTCCTCAGACCATCTCTCCAACTGACACCAGCCATATACCGAAGCATCCTCCTGTTGCATCGTATCAGGAGGTTCTTGATGTTCTCTGTGAGGGCCCAGGTTTCACTTCCATATAACAGTATGTATGTATGTATGTATGCATGTATGTATGTATGTATGTATGTATGTATGTATGTATGTATGTATGTATGCATGCATGTCATCGTGAGCAGTGGAGAGGTTTGGTCATTGGAGGTGTTAAGTTGTTCGAGAAAAGCAGAGTTTCTCGTGCTGAATTAAAGAGAACCTGCAGGAAACGTGAGCCTCTGCCAGCTGATTGTGGCCCTAAAACGGTTGATAAGGAAACTTTATTGGCAACGTTTCATCTTCTGAAAGACGTCTTCAGGTCACTTGCAAGATTTTCACTGAAAAGTTGCTAAACCAAACTTCCGGCACGGACAAAATATAGTAGATGAAACGCTAAATAAGAAAACTTTATTGGGAACGTTTCATCTTCATAAAGACGTCTTCAGGTCACTTGCAAGATTTTTACGCACTTCTAGCCGAGTATTAGTTATAAACGCCGCACTTCTAGCCGAGTATTAGTTATAGACGCGGCCCTGTGTTAAACGCAGCACTTCTAGCCGAGCTTTTATGATAAACGCCACCCTTGAAGACCTGCGTTTATTAGAAAACAGACTGAACAAGCAATAACAAATAATTTATTTGTAGTAAGTACAAATATGTGAAGTGTATTTTCTCGAAGACGTTGCTGGTCAGCATGTTTACGCAGGATAGGTACCAATGTTAGCGATAAGAACGCCGACAATAGCAATGAAACCTAAAATTTCTTAGTAATTATACAGATTTCATTGACCCTTGAAGAGGGATGGAGGTTGCAATGCCTACCCCCCCAGAAAACAAGAAACTACTTGAAAAATGTATAAAAATGGGGAAAATGAGGGATTTGGAATGCGTACATTCCATGATGCACAATGTGTTCAAAATAACCTAACAAGGCGTTTTTAGAGACAATTGCATGCTCTGATTGCGTACGTTTCATTTTGCACAATGTGTTCGAAATAACCTAACAAGGGGTTTTTAGTGACAATTGCATGCTTGTAATGCGTACATTCCATGGTGCACAATGTGTTCAAAATAACCTAACAAGGCGCACATTATTATAAAATGTGCTATTGTTATTGCTTGGCGCCATGATTGTTCAAAGTATATTTCTTGAGCTTGGACAGAGTATCTATATCACCAAGAAAAGACACTGCCATGGGAAAAGCAATCGGCATTTGCGTTTCTCAAGTGACGCAACATTCCTTCAGATAAGCAAACATCGACTTGAAGATGTTTGGCAGTCAAGCCTTTTCTGAGCCTATTTTGAACGCTTTGTGCAACATGGAATGTACGCATCTAGTGTATCAAAACTATGTCAAATATGCCTTATTAACCTATTTGGAACGCTTTTTACACCATGGAATGTATGCTTCTAGTGTATGCACACTATGTCAAATATGCCTTATTAGCCTATTTTGAACGCTTTGTGCGCCATGGAATGTACGCATCTAGTGTATGCAAATCCTTAACCGCATACTCCGTTAGGAACATGTTTCAAACCATAAGACAAAACGAATAACACAATTGACCTTTGACTATAACACATTAGATTACGTTGTAATCGTTTATAAGATATTCTGTTTAAACATAGCCAAGTAATGGCTGGAATTAAACAGCAAACTTTCAACACTTACAAATCTCGGAAATCTTCAGTCAGCAAAGCATTCAAGTAAGTTGGTTACAGAGAAAGCAAGTATACATTTCCAAATTTCAAAAATATCTGGGGGGGCCAAGCGAGGGGCCAAGAAAAATTCTGGGGGGGCCATGGCCCCTGTTGGCCCCCCCGTAGAATCGCCCCTGCGTGTTTGTCATCCTTCAGTGATTATTGTTCTGACTTCTTGAGTTCGTTCAGAGAATTTCTCTCTGTTAATAATGTAGAGCGTTCAAAATAGGCTAATAAGGCATATTTGACATAGTTTGCATATACTAGATACGTACATTCCATGGTGCACAGAGCGTTCAAAATAGGCTAATAAGGCATATTTGACATTGTTTGCATACACTATATACGTACATTCCATGGTGCACAAATCGTTCAAAATAGGCTAATAAGGCATATTTGACATTGTTTGCATACACTAGAGTGTGTATGTGTGTATGTGTGTATGTGTGTATGTGTGTATGTGTGTATGTGTGTATGTGTGTATGTGTGTATGTGTGCATGTGTGTATGTATGTATGTATGTGTGTATGTGTGTATGTGTGTATGGGTGGGAAATCTAACTGAGAGTGCAACGGAAATGGAGAAGGACTTGTTGTTATGCTTTATTTACTACGCCCAGGCCTTCAATATACACTACCTACTGCTCCCTAACTACACTACTTACTACCCCCTAACTGCACTACCTTCTACCCCTAACTACACTACCTACTACCCCTAACTACACTACCTTCTACCCCTAACTACACTACTTACTACCGCCTAACTACACTACTTACTACCCCCTAACTACACTACATACTGCCCCATAACTACTACCCCTAACTACACTACCTACTCATGAGCTCACGATTATGATTCGTATTATTTCTATAGCTCGTAATTCTTGTATGCTATCAAATGAAATCAAATTCAGATATGCCGTTTTTGAATCTTTTTAATTCATAGGAAGCCAGTCATCGGAATTACGAAACTTTCGCGAAAGAGAACATGCATAGGCTATGCCTTTATTTTGATTGACTAGGCCTAATTGCCTGTTGATGCTATGTTGAAAAAATGAAGATATTAGACTATTTTATGATTGCACATGGTAAAGAATGTGATTAAAGGCTATTTTCCAATTTCAAAAGTTTTAGTTTTCGAGGGTAATAGCTAAGTCCGTGGAAAAAGATGACGATATTAGACTATTTTATGATTGCACAAGGTAAAGAATGTGATTAAAGGCTCTTTTCCTATTTCAAAAGTTTTAGTTTATATCATTTTAAGTGTCGCTTCTGCGAAGAAGCGTATTTAGGTCAGACAATACGTCAATTTCATAGGCGGTTGTCTTATCATTTGGGAGTTTCACCTTTAACACGAAATACGCTTTCTAGCCCTCCGTATTCTAGTATTCGTCTACATGCTGAAAACTGTTCTCATCCGTTCTCTGCCTCCGACTTCACTTTTCTCACCTCTGCTTTTGGTAAAGTTTATTGCTAGTTTCTCATGTGAAGAGGTGAGAGAGCTTAACCAAAAATTTGGAATTTTGTCCACGCCTTATTATTATTATTATTATTATTATTATTATTATTATTATTATTATGGACAAATGTCAGGCTAAGGACTGTATAACCACACTCCTTCACAACTACCTCCCGAAAATTGACAAACTGCCTCTCCATCCGCATAAAACAATAGAAGAGAGAATGCTGACGTTCGACTACTTCAATCCGGATAAAAGGTTGAAATGAGGAGACTTTCATTGATAGAAAGTTCCAAATTAGGTAAATCGTTTTCCTTCCAAACGTCTTTAGAGTGTCGTTACTTTCAGTCTGAAGTTAACGCAATAGGTCATATACTGCAATAACATCAACATTTTTTGGAGTACAAATCTTTTATCATGGGTGTGCTGTCCATATCTGGGTATGAAAATTATGCTATTTAGTCTCTCCGTATACAAACTACAACACCCTTCATACTCCTACACAACGCCCTGAAATATGTTGTCATGAATCAAGGAAAAACCGGATGTCGAGCGGACGGGATTCCGCACGACTTCAAGGGCTTTTCGCACAGCGATTTCTTTGTTTGAATGGACCTTAAAATATCGATCACGTGCTGCAAACCGCAGACATCGTTTCATAAATCCAAATTCTATTAACACCTTCATGGTGCGAAAGAATTCAAAATTATCAACGGACCGTCAATAAATATCTACGGATTTTGATTATACGATCAATAATGTTATCAATTTACACCTTCATCAGTACTACTGTCAAGATTATTGTGCGTCTGTGGGCCGCTTTAGGGGCGTCTAAGGAGGTTGAATTAAAGGAGGGAAGGGGATTTGCTTATGACTTGGACTGTGCAACATTGTTTCCATGACTTTCCATATGTTTTATGTAACAGTCTTGATACTTAGAAAAAGCATAAAGATGCAATAAGCACCTTTATACTTTATTTAGCAAATAACTAATTTATAATAGTAATGCATGCATAGACAAATACATGTGTGTTAATGTCATTAACTTCAACCTCATCATGTAAAATGAACTTAGACAAAAAACACCTAAGCTGCTTGTTTGCTGCTTTATCAATGTCATGAACTTCATTCTCACCACGTAAAGGGAACTTAAATAAAAGCCACCTTAGCTGCTTGTTTGCTGCTTGTTAATGTCATGAACTTCATCCTCACAACATAAAAAGAACTGAAACAAAAGCCTTCAAGAAATGGGACACTTGCTTGGCTTGTCCCTTATTAAAGTTTGGCACGTGGACAGCATGAGTGTGGAAAGTTAAAGCACTGATCATCGATGCTGGGAGTTTAATTAAAAGTTCAGCTGAATACTCTAGAGTGCCGAATAAAAGGGGGGTCTGAATAAACGGGGCGGGATCATCATTACGGTCTAAAGTTAATAAACCCGGGGTCTTTTAGCCAGTTTTCAGTAGTGACCTGAAGAAGTCTGTTAGACGAAACGTTGTCAATAAAGTTTCTATATTTGGCGTGGAAATGCTTATTAGCTAACTGAAGAAATAAACCAGAAAGTATTATCTAGTAATGACTAGAGAAATAGAGTATGTTAAAATTGGAGGTCACCTAGCTCAGTTGGTAGAGTGCACCCTACAAAAGTGTGGTTCTGCACGCTGGAATGTGAGCATTTCAATAGTGCCATTGAGCGTAGTTAGTCTATTTGAGCATATTTGGAATGCGTTATGCACGCTGGAATGTGAGCATTTCAATAGTGCCATTGAGCGTAGTTACACTATTGAAGATATTGGGAATGCATTCTGCACGCTGAAATGTGAGCATTTCAATAGTGCTTCTAAGAGTAGTAACACTATTATGCTTCTGCTGCTAATTTTATTTATTTAGGATAAATAGAATAAATATTTTCATGTATTCGATTTCTATAACCCCCTTCATTTGCAGACAGGCCACGAGTAATAAGAAGATTTTAAGCACGGATGGGGACATGATTATCTTTACGTATATTTTTGAGAATTTTGAGGCATACATACATGCTTTGCATTCACTGACAGCACGTCCCTGAGGCTTCTTTATCATGGTGTAAGACGAACCTGGCACGACCATTTAATGCCGTCATATAAAAAACCTTGCATAGCCGCTAAGATTCATAGAAGCACCAAGAAGACCCCCCGATCTGTGTCGGCTCAATTTGTTAAGTTTGAACATTCTTTGACATATTGCTTTCGTTGCTTTGGCAACTCAGGATTAGTTCGAGGTTTAAACAATAGTTTGACATAGTTTGCATACACTAGATGCGTACATTCCATGGTGCACAAAGCGTTCAAAATAGGCTAAAAAGGCATATTCGACATAGTTTGAATACACTAGATGCGTACATTTCCTGGTGCACAAAGCGTCCAAATAAGCTAATAAGGCATATTTGACATAGTTTGCATACACTAGATGCGTACATTCCATGGTGCACAAAGCGTACAACATCTGTAATGTGTGTCTTCACACTTCTTTGAGCCTCGTAAAAGGGCACCTCCATCTTTTTAATGTGTGGTTTTCATGTTCTAATAAAGAACTTTTTACTACTTGCCTGCCAAAGTACCTCCTCAAAAATTTGTCATGGGTGGGAGATTACTTAAAAATTAATAGGCGGGGGGTTGGAATAAGAATGTCCTGGGTGGAAAATTTTTGTCTCTTCAAAGTAAGTCTCCTCGTTAAATAATTATTTACGTGTTTACTGCGAGTACCGAAACTCTCTTTGTAAATCGAGCAAGAGGTATGAGTTTCGATTTCACAGATTGGACTCATTTTTAATTAAAAAAAATAAACTATATTCAATGTACTAATAAAATCATTCACTTTCGAGCTGGGACATATTCCACAACTTTAGGCACATGCAATGAATTTATTTCTTTTAGTCCTCTTTTAATCCCATTTCACCCCTGTTCCTCATTTGTACGCTGTCCTTCTTCTAGCTATCTACCTTCTAATGAATTTATTTCTTTTAGTCCTCTTTTAATCCCATTTTACCCCTGTTCCTCATTTGTACGCTGTCCTTCTTCTAGTTACCTACCTTCTAATGAATTTATTTCTTTTAGTCCTCTTAGACCAAGTGCTGTCCAGAACTTGCCAAGCACCTGAACATACCGCTCAGTGTTGATTGTCACAGACTGCTTATTGTCATCCTCGAATCCGAATGGCCCAATGATGCTGTGCTTGGAAATGGCGACACAGGCTGTGCACTTCACAGAGTGTAATGGCCTTTGGAGACATTGCTCAGGAGGTGTTCTACCCCAGAAAATGTTGACCCATTTTTACATTTTATCGCATTTAGTTCTTGGTTTTGTAAATGCACAGGAATTGGATATATATATAAATATATAATATATATATATATATAAAAACTTGGCTTTCATGGCATAAGCTATGCGGTGGATTTGACTAGTAGTAACGTAAGAGCGTGTTACTGTACATATGCCAATGTAAAGACAGTCCATTGTGTAAAAGGTGTTTAACTTCCAATATCTTGAGGAATCGTCTGGATATACCCTTTCAAAATTGTAACCATCCACATGAAAACTTTGATATTTGAACCCAGTTCATAATTTTATTAATTCAGCAAAATCAACAATGTTTCCTCCAGGCCTTATGCAAACTCAAACAGTCATTTCTCGAAGTTGATAAGATATTTTGTATGCAGGCATGTGTTGGCATAATTAACGCTTTATAGGGCATATTTGAAATAGTTTGCATGCACTAGATCCGTACATTCCATGGTGCACAAAGCGTTCAAAATAGGCTCACAAGGCATATTTGACACAGTTTGCATACACTAGATGCGTACATTCCATGGTGTACAAAGCGTTCAAAATACGCTTATAAGGCATATTTGACATAGTTTGCATACACTAGATGCGTACATTCAATGGTGCATCTGGCAAAAAATACAAAATTCCATATTTTTGCCGATAGGACCTTGAAACCTCTAAAGTAGGATTCTCTGATACGCTGAATCTGATGGTGTGATTTTCATTAAGATTATATTACTTTTATGATGTGTTTTCCCCTTTTCTCAAAAATAAGGCAAACTTTCTGAGGCTCGTAACTTTTGATAGGTAAGATTAAACTTGATGAAACTTGGAGCTACTTAGTTTTCTTTTCGCTACTAAATTCTCAAGCCTCCACAGGAAATATAGAGATGTCCACTTTTCTCTGTTAAGTTTACGAGCTACTTAGTTTTCTTTTAGCTGTTAAATTCTCAAGCTACCATAGGAAATATAGAGATGTCCACTTTTCTCTGTTTAATTTACAAGCTACTATTAGTTTATCCTTCTTTTAGCTGTTAAACTTTTGAACAGTAATATGTGGTCATACTTCTTTTAAATGCCATTTAGACCTATTTATATATTTGGGACAGTTACCTACAGTTTTTATATACAAATTTGTTAAACAGTTAGGATTGGAAATATGACGTCACCAAATTTTCTAATTACCCACTAATTAATGCTAATTAACTTTTAATTAGCATGAATGAGTTTGATATGTATTAAGAACCTCAGTATTCACTGCAAGAAAACTATGCTTTGTGAACTGAGATAAATTCTCCAAAGCTACATTAGTTATCTCTATAATATCTTCGACAGATTCCCCAATCACTGTAAGAGCTGTGTCATCTGCGAATGATAAAACGCATTGTATCCACGTATATAAGAAACAGTAAAGGTCCTAATACCGAACCTTGGGGCACTCCACAATTCACATTGCCATGCAATTTTTCGGTTACACAAAAAGGCAACTATAAATTTTAATTTTTAACGAATTTTCTTATTAGTAAAAAACATACGTAACTTAAGAATTAACTTACGTAACAAACTTTTATATTCTTAAATTGTTATTATGTATACGAGGGGGTTTGTACCCTCGTTAATACCTCGCTCTTTACACTAAATCGTAAGTTTTGTCCCAATTTTTGCTGGAATATTGTAGTACGTTACGTTACTTTTTTGGTTTAGGATAATGACCCCATATCTTTATCTGGTTTTATGACGATGATCTCTTTATTGTCTAAGCTAAGCTATTTTAGAGCCTGGAAAGTTCCTTATGCATACAAAAATCTACGGGGTCGATAGGTGTACCACGGTAAGTGTGAGCCAAATCGCTTAACCGTGCTGTTAGTACTCTTTGAGTGTACGTTTATGCACTTGCAAAGTATCATGTTATAGCAGCAAAGTTGGCCCTTGCAAAGTATCCTGATCAAGCATTAAAGTTGTCTCTTATCAGCATCCCATACTCTTTGAGTGGACGGTTATGCACTTGCAAAGTATCATGTTATAGCAGCAAAGTTGGCCCTTGCAAAGTATCCTGTTCAAGCATTAAAGTTGGAAATATGCCTTATTAGCCTATTTTGAACGCTTTGTGCACCATGGAATGTAAGCATCTAGTGTATGCAAACTATCTCACATATGCCATATTAGCCTATTTTGAACGCTTTGTGTGCGATGGAATATACACTGATAGTGTATGCAAACTATGTAAAATATGCCTTATTAGCATATTTTGAACGCTTTGTACACCATGGAATGTACGCATTCTTCAAATAGTGTAACTACGCTCAATGGCACTATTGAAATGCTCACCATCCAGCGTGCAGAACGCATTCCCAATATTTTTAAATAGTGTAACTACGTTTAATGGCACTATTGAAATGCTCACATTCCACCGTGGAGAACGCATTCCCAATATATTTAAATAGTGTAACTACGCTCAATGGCACTATTGAAATGCTCACATTTAAGCCCTTAACCGTTTCTTATTTTGTCTGATAGATTAGTGTAATCATGATCTGCTTTTTACTGCTTGATAAATTTATAACCCTGTTAAGGTTAAGAATTTGTAAAAATATGCAAGGGTTTGTAGGGGAGACTTAAATGAATTTGGAGAATGTTTGAGAACATTTTTGAATTCGATCATGTGTTATACAATGCAAACACTTGTTCTTCTTGTCTCTTCCTACAGAGAAATTATCATCTCTAAATTATGACAATAAAATCATCGCACATGTTTCTTCTTTAAAGCTTCTTTTTATGCGAATAAGTGATTTACCAATAAGCTCGGTTTCGACATGGTAAATGATTCTGGTTACATTATTGCATCCGTTTCGTTGGTAAGCAAACCCGACTCATTATTGCCACTCAGCACCTCTAAAAGTAGCAGCTAACAACGGTATTCCGTAGGAGGATGACCAGTGGATTCATGAATATAGATAACACTGGTCAACATAATTTTTGATGTCAAGAAACAAAACATGCATTTTAGCTAACTTGATGGTGCTGATTCCGAGAATGACCTTAGTTTTTTAATTTTAGCTACCATTTTTTCTGTACCGGAAGTGCTCATTTTTGGTAAAAAGAGTAGTTTTGGCGGGAACATATGTGCAAAATTGATGCACTACAAAGGGCGTTGAACAAGTAGAACCATATGAGGCATTTTCAACAAGAAAACAATCAGGATTGTAAAGCAAGGTAAACAAGGAACATTCAAGTGAAGTAGAGTGGGAATGGAGTTGTGTATGTAGAGCCTGATCACGATGTCATTAATGTAATTGAGGAAGAAGAGAGTGGAGTATCCACATTTTTGTAGATAGGAGCTTGAAACTTCTACAGTAGGGTTCTCTGATACGCTGAATCTGATGGTGTCATTTCCGTTAAGATCCTACGAATTTTAGGGGGTGTTCCCCCTTATTTTCCTAAATAAGGCAAATTTTCTCAGGCTCGTAACTTTTGATGGGTAAGACTAAACTTGATGAAGCTTATATATTTAAAATCAGCATTATTTCTCTCTCTGTTCTCATTCTTTGCAAAACTTCTTCATTTGTGATTCTAGCTGTCCACGGGATCTTTAGCATTCTCATATAGAACCACATTTCTGCTGCTTCTATTCGATCCTTTAGTGTTTTATTTAATGTCCATGCCTCACACCCATACAGCATGACAGACCATACGTATGACTTTCAGAATCCTTACCTTTGTCTTGGGACTTCGATATACGGTAAAAAGCAACCTTCCTCTTCGAGCTATCAATTTCCACTATGTACAACGTCTTTCTGAAAACAGTATATTGCTTTGTCTTTCTATATTCGGATGTATTCCGATTCTTATTCTTATTACGATTTGAAACGTATTCCCTTCGGAGGCACCCGTTAATATTTTCCTGTCATTTTCAACTTAAAGTTTTTTGGAGCTTCAAGTGCACAAAGTGTTCACAATAGGCTAATAAGGCATATTTGACATAGTTTGCATACACTAGATGCGTACATTCCATGGCGCACAAAGTATTCACAATAGGCTAATAAGGCATATTTGACATAGTTTGCATACACTAAATGCGTACATTCCATGGTGCAAAGAACGTTCAAAATACGCTAATAAGGCATATTTGACATAGTTTGCATACAGTTGAAGGAAACTTGTTTTTTTATTTAATTTCTTTTTGTTTTTTCATTAACGCTAGGATATCTGGCACCACCTCCAAAGAAAAAACCCTCTCCCCTGGGAAATATCCTCTGGAAAATTCAATCCAAGCTTATCCCCCCTGTGCCCCCGGCGTCACCGTTGTAGTTGTGTCCCTGCGTCCCGGTCGTCATTTATATTCCCTGCGTCCCGCTTTTTGCACCATGGAATGTACGATATCTAGTGTATAAGACTATGTCAAATATGCCTGATTAGCCTATTTTGAACGCTTTGTGCACCATGCAATGTACGCATCTAGTGTATGTAAACTATGTCAAATTTGCCTTATTAGCCTGTTTTGAACGCCTTGTGCACCATGGAATGTACGCATCTAGTGTATGCAAACTATGTCAAATATTCTATATATCAGTGGTCGAATGGAGCTAGTTTAGGTTTATTCAAAACGTTTTGCGCAAAGTGATTTTACAGTCCTACGAAGGTGATGGTTAAGTATCCGGTTTTATAATGAATATACATACCTCTTTATCAATGGATATCAGCAATGTCACATTTTGATTTGTAAAAAGAATTCTATTGAAAACGGGGTGCTCAAAATGAGATTTAAAGAAGAGTAATTACGGCGGAGCGTTGTTTTAATTTAGCACGTTTTAGAACATGACTTAAGTGAGCCGTGTGTTCAAAAGTCCCAGATAAACCTTTTAGAAAGCCTTTTTGAATTGAGGTCTCAATGAGACTATTTTGTTTTAAGAAAGTATACATGCGATTTCTGACGGCGGATGTAAATATTTTTAATGGAACAGATTGAAGAGTTAGCCAGATTGACAAGCAACCATGTAAGTACTCACCTATGCCACTTGGTAGACTTGGTATTTTGACGATGATGATATCATTATTGTATTGTCTGAATTTGCATTTCATGTGTACCTTTTTTTGTTCCAGGAAAGCAACCATGTAAGTACTCACCTATGCCACTTGGTAGACTTGGTATTTTGACGATGATGATATCTTTATTGTATTGCTTCGCTTTCCTTTCTTCGGGGGTCAACTTTCGGGCTTCATTAGCGGCTTCGTGTGCTCTGGGGTTTTCAAGGAATAGAATGGAATGACATTAACCTTACGGCGGATAACTGGGGCAAGCATGACAATGTGATCCACATTTGAATAAAACTAGATGTATACAGTTGAAAATCATACTTTAATCAACGGTTACTATATGGCGAAGCAGCATAATGCCTTAAACGTTCAAAGTTATTATAATCAACGTACTCCTAATTCCTTGACAGAGCATCGGCTACAACATTGTCGTCCCCTTTCACAAAACGAATGTTTATCTTATACTTCAAGGCTTGCTTGAAATAATCGTTTAAATACATCCTGAAGATGACACAAGCGTTCTTCCCACGTTGAACTGCAAATAGTGATATCGTCAATAGATGTACATGCATGCATGCATACAAACGTACATATATACGTATATGTGTACGTATATTCATTCATTAATTCTTTTCCTGATTTAACATGGTGCTATTTATAACCTTCATTGATAAAGCTTTACGTCGTAGCTTGTAAGGACGACTGCAGCCTTACATGGACCTAACGCAACTTAATGCAACTGACTTAATGCAAGAGCTCACATGCGTTGACAAAAATATGATGTCAAGATACTTATGTAATCAGGTCAAAGGTAAGAGATTAAGATCAATAAGTCTTATTAATATTCTGGTTTGTGGTGCCCAAACGTTCCCGAAGAGTGATCGCACAAGCGCCACTTACATCAGACATCTTTTGTTAGTGTTTCTTACTGATCTACAATTTTATTCGGACAAAACAAATTGATTTTTTGCTTCGGCAGCAGAATTCCGTTTTTCGAGAAGACCGAAAAGTCTAGCTCGATCCGCCGCGACGTCTTTGACGCACCGTTGGGTTTCTGGGCTTGAGCCGCCTGATGGCTACTATTGTCGGACTCTCGATTTCCAGACTCCCGATTGCCGGACTCCCGCGTGTCGCGTGTCTGCGGCGGCTTGAGCGGCTCATCGGCAGGGTCTGGCTCGAGCGCTTTGCCTTGGCGAGTTCTATCGTTTGAGCTATTTGAAAAAGCTGTATCTTCATTATTGAATGAGATAGACACAAAGGCGTTTTTACCCACTTTTCCGGTGTCGGATTTGAAAAATGTTTTGACAAAACGCTTTGCCTTGGCGAGTTCTATCGTTTGAGCTATTTGAAAAAGCTGTATCTTCATTATTGAATGAGATAGACACAATCAATGGCACTATTGAAATGCTCTCATTCCAGCGTGCAGATCGCATTCCTAATATGTTCAAATAGTGTAACTACGCTGAATGGCACTATTCAAATGCTCACATTCCAGCATACAGAATGCATTCCCAATATGTTCAAATAGTGAAACTACGCTCAATGGCAATATTGAAATGCTCACATTCCAGCGTGCAGAATGCATTCCCAATATGAAACGAGGCAAAGCATGCGCAGAATCAACTTTATTGGCGACCAACGGTCGTTCATGTGGTGTTGTTTACAATTTCAAGACAGAAATAAAATGACATCGTGTGTGAGAGAAACTCGGTGTCTGTACGAGTATGAAATGATAATTATTTGGCATTCCGATATACAATGTCTGTGGCTCTCCAGTGTTGGAAAAAGGGGTTTATCGTTGTCGAATCCATAAAAGCTGTATCTGGTTTACCAACCTATGTCTCATAGGTAAATGACTCAATGTTCTCATTATGAACATAAATTTTGGGCCAAATAGGAATACAGAGATTTAAGAAGGCACCTTAAAGATGGTAAGAGAGATCCATGGTTTCACCCATGATTCTGGGGGGACCTAACTTTTTGAAATCTCTTATTTTGTGGGGGGGACCTTAAAACCTATCAATTCTGCTTAACACCTGATGTTGATTTGGTTCCCACTTGATTTTGACTTGCCAGCTTAAGCTAATTGCTTTAGAAAAAACGATGGAAATTTTATGAAGTACTGTACCGAGGGAGTGGACCATTTAACCAGCCAGTTTGTCGACACTCAGATGCACACAGGGCAGACACACATCAACAATCTTTTTGTTAAAAAATGTACGCATCTAGTGTATGCAAACTATGTCAAATATGCCTTATTAGCCTATTTTGAACGCTTTGTGCGTCATGGAACGCACCCATCTAGTGTATGCAAACTATGTCAAATATGCCTTATTAGCGTTTTTTGAACGCTTTGTGCACCATGGAATGTATGCATCTAATGTATGCAAACTATGACAAATATGCCTTATTAGCGTATTTTACCTGTATGAACCTGTCCATTTAGGATTTACCTGTTCTTCGAAAAAGAGCAGCACCTGTATGAACATGCCCAATTAGGATTTACCTGTCCTTCAAAAAAGAGCAACACCTGTATGAACATGCCCAATTAAGATTTAACTGTTCTTCAAAAAAGAGCAGCACCTGTATGAACATGCCCAATTAGGATTTACCTGATCTTTACAGAGAGGATAACGAGTTTAATTCCCATCCGACGCGTCGTACACTGTCGCGTCGACTCGATTCGGATATATGTAACTCGGGCATAAGACGTGTGCCCCAATCTAAGACAAGCGTAACATTTAACATTCGTATAGTCATGTACCGGCTTTTCCGTATTATTTACATGGAAAACTTCATTTCTACGATCACTTAACATAAGTTTCTTTGTTAAATTGACACATTATCAACAGTGTGATATTTGTTATATATCAACAGTTTGTAATCAATTCTTAATGAAAAACGTTTCTTGATATGTTTTTCAGGCGTTTTAAAAATTGTCCCTCCTGAATTTAAGGCCTCGAGTCGCTTAGCTTGTTGCTTAGATTTTGAACTAAATCGAGGCCTCACACCTAAGTAACTGAGTTGCTTATGAAAAAAACAATAACTTTATTCACCAAAATGACGAAGTCATTTATACTCCACATCAACAAAAAAGCAATGGTAAGGCATGTAGTTCGTTTATCATTTGGAGCACTTACATTACAAAAAGTTTAATCAGGAGGTTTGTCTGCATTACCAGCGTATGTGCCATCTTTCTTTGCATCAGTAAACCAGGAGTCGACCTTAACCATCGACCGGCCAAAGCGTTATTTTTTGCACTAGGATTATTTGAACCAATATCGCTGTGGGTCCATCATGAGGGTAGCTCCCATTTTCTTCAATTTTGACCATTGGTAGTAAACGCTCCAGTTTTATAATTTAGGCAATGTAAGTCAGTATTATGGATAGTTTTATTGAAGTTATATTTCTATTTGTGAACTAAACTCCACATGTATTCTCAGAACATTTGCTCTTATTCCACACGGTATCACTAAAGGAAGGTGGCCGGGAGCATCTTTGCCATTTTGTCATGGGATCAGTCGAGGGAGCAGTGCCATTTGCCCCCTTCGAAAATAGGGACTTTGTTGTGATCTCTTTCCACACTGTCACGAAACATTTTTGTAGATTTAGTAACAGCTTATACCAAAAACATTTGAAATGAGGTTTTCAAATTGAATACGTATTCTGTTACACAAAAGACTGTTCGAATTTTTTGTGAATTGTTTGATGAAATGCGTGGTAGCAGTAAAAAAACCTGCCTTGCAGACTATTGCGGACGGAGAAAAGACGTACATGCCTTCTTGTGAACTACACGCGAAGGTTATTTTGCTTAAGTGTCACTAAACCAACGAAAGCTCATTTGACTGTACCAAAGTAAATCGATTGTTACATGCCTGTGTTCCATTATAGCAGACGACTTTAGGGGTCAATCTCAAATAAAATGATTGTCTACAACCTTGTCTTTCTCTTTTGCTGTACCCCGGTCATGATATATCGTCTGTTTCACTAGTACCCCCATATGTTAGCTCAGCTTATAAAAGCTTGTTACAAGTCATGTGGTAAAAGCGCCTACTAGCAAAATTGGGCTACTTCGGCTCAGTTATTTACCTATCGATTGATATATAGATCATATATATAATAAAATGTTATGTCTATTAATTATTATGATATATAGTGGTACCGAACTTCAAAAATCCGCCCCGATCTCCTCACTTTTCTAAACACACCAAATGTTGGTTTCCAAGGACTGTGATTTTTATTACCCTAAACTAGTTCCCAGTTTTCTAGCGACGCGGATTACATAAAATACGCTGATAAGGTATTTTTGACATAGTTTGCATACACTAGATGCGTACATTCCATGGGTCACAAAGCGTTGAAGATATTCCCATAAGGCATATTTGACACAGTTTGCATACACTAGATGCGTACACTCCATGGTGCACAAAGCGTTCAAAATACGCAAATATGGCATATTTGACATAGTTTGCATACACCAGATGCGTACATTACCTCCTTTCTAATTGACCATTCAATCTTAAAACTTCTTCCTTTATCTTTAAGTTCCCAGACATACTTCGATAATTCGGTTTCTGATCTATATTTTTCTAAGTTGAACGATTTTAAATGATTTCTGAATCTGGAAATCAGACGTGGATCAAAAAGAATTGTGACAATAATTTCGACGTTGCAATGGGCAGTTTCGATGGTGCCGAAATCTCGCGGATTATGGAGAGCATCTGTCATCAATGAGAACAGATACTACATCCATTCCTTGCCAAAAGGCCGAGAAGCTGTCAATTTTCAAAATTTTGCCTTCGGCACCACCCATGTTGATGTCTCATTGAAACAACAAAATTGAGAAATGCTTAACACAGTTTGGTTCTGAAAGTTAACAAGTCACCATGCCAAAATGCATATTACTTTGGAATCTTAAAATTTATATAAGAAGTAATAGAGACCAACCTGGTTCATTGTCAATTTCTTCCTTTGCATGTGAAGCCATACTTCCTCGACCTTTTGCCTATCTTGCAATACTGGAAAATAAAGACAAAGGGACAGAGTAGCATGCACAACATACATGTATCCTCACATAGGTTGAAAATTTAAGATATTGAGTCCGGCTATATAATTACCAATCTCTCAGTTTAGCCCCCTGATAAGCAGTGGGGCCATTCCCCAGGGGTTTGTCTTTCCAAAGGGGAAAGATGTTGCCCTGGGGCAGGGAGCATCATAGAGTTTGGTTTGGGGTCATCTATTCTAAATCCAACTATTAACTCCATACGTTACAATTTGATCATTAAATAAATATGAAGAAGAATGGGGGTACCAAAGAGAGTTCGTCAGGGCTTCACCAGGCTGGTTATATTGATCAAGAGTTATTAAACAAAGGAAAGGAAAGGAAATAATAACTTTTAAAAACTATTCGCGCAACTAAAGGACAGCTTAATTGACTACCACAATCGATCGATCGATACGTTATCACCTTCAAGCACTTCACACTCAAGAGGCGTCATCCTTTCATGTGCCGATCTTTCACAGTGGGGTTTGATTCTAGATTCAAATAGATTTGAATCTATTTATTGAATAGTGAAAAAGTCTTTCCTAAAATGACGTCTTGCACATGACTCATAGAAATAGTAGATAGACTAGCTAGAATCAATAGATCAATAGATTTCTATTAAAATCAAACAGAAAGTTTGATTCTAGATTCAAATAGATTTGAATCTATTTATTGAATAGTGAAAAAGTCTCAAAAGAGACACTGCCCAGGTATTGATAGCTTTAATTTTGTTCCTTCCATTTTAACGAGATTTTAAAACTAGTCTAATTCTCCGGAGGTACTCTTTTCTGACCTTGTCCCTCATTTCTCTTTCCTTGAGCTTGTCGTATTCAAGTATTCCTAGATACTTATAACCCTCTGGTGTGATCTGACAAATCTTTTCATTACTGGATAACTGTCACTATCATAGTTCATTGTTTAACAACCCTGTTTTATTGTCTATTACTTTACGTCCGTTATGTCGACGACAGGTGATTTAAAATCACATTTCCAAATGTTATAAATGGACTGAATGTCCTGACGAGAAGCGTGTCCGGAGAATTGCCCCCCGGAAAATTGCCCCCCGGTGAATTGCCCCCCATCAAATTACCCCCAGGAAGATTGTTTGCTTTTGAATAGAAAAGCATGACGGGCCGGATGGCAGTTCTTCCTTGGTCAAGTCGCATAGCGCAGAGAGGCTGGTCTCCAATTGCGTAGAGCTGGATGTCGATGTCCACCGGTGGATGATTGGGAACTAATGTGACGACTAGAGAAATAAAAGTGTGTTAACATCGGAGGTCACCTAGCTCAGTTGGTAGAGCGCACGCCGCGTACTACTACTACTACTACTACTACTACTACTTCTACTACTACTACTACTACTACTACTACTACAACTACTACTACTACTACTTTTACTGCTACTATTATTACTGCTACTACTACTACAACTACTATTACCACTACTACTACTACTACTACTACTACTACTACTACTACTACTACTACTTCTACTACTACTACTTCTACTACTACTACATATTACAAATGTCCTAAGTGACGCTCCATATTTAGCGCATGAAAGAGTGTATGAGAAAAGTATGACAGATAAATCTAAATTCACACGTTAGTTAAAAATCGTAATAATCACGTGGCAATGAACCAATGGGAATTCTTACAAATTTTTGCATGTGCAAATTGGACTTTAATAGGACCAGGAGGGGGAGGGGGCTACAAAGACCGCAGCCCACAGGTGACGATGGGCTTTCGTGCAGTGACACCAGGCGTCACGTATACGTGACGATGGGCCACAATGGGTTAAATGCTTAAAATGAGCAATATAAAATATGTACCTGAATGACAGTGGCATTGTGATAGAGACAAAAGATTATCTTTGCTACTGTATATCACCATGATGAGCAATCCTTTTAATAATATCCACATGTTACTTATTTCGTCCGTTAATGATAAACCAGAAAGAACTACGTATATAGTGTTTGCTCTTTTCGACTCCTTCCTTCTGTCTTTTTCAAATTTTTCTTTCTGATGTGCTTCGCCCTTTGGGGTATCGGCGTGGCATTCGACCCGGTGTCGCGCGAAATTTGTGCCCTTGCGAAATTTGTGCCTATGATGGTAATGCGCATGTCCATATATTCGTGAGTACATTCCATGGTGCACAAAGTGTTCAAAATACGCTAATAAGGCATATTTGACATAGTTTGCATACACTAGTTGCGTACATTCCATGGTGCAAAAAGCGTTCAAAATAGGCTAATAAGGCATATTTGACATAGTTTGCGTACACTAGGTGCGTGCAATCCATGGTGCACAAAGCGTTCAAAATACGCTAATAAGGCATATTTGACAGTTTTTTCAATGGAAATGCAGGCAATCTACAAAAGAGATGGATAGAGCACTGAGTGTTTGAACTACAAAGGTGTTGCCTTCTCCCTCTTCTTCATGCGTTATTATCGTAGTAATAAATCCCTCGCTCTCCTTTTTACTAGATAAAGCCATTGCCAGATTGCAAGCTCTCCTCTCAACATATATTGGAGGTTTTTAAGAGCATGGGGGGTTTTGTGCTGATAAGATAGTCTGAGAACATATGCTTCTCAATGGAAAAATGGCTTGGTATAATTATGAAACTTTAAGTAAAACGAGCATTGCAGTGAAAAGTGCCAGGAACATAACACAGCTTTAATAGTTGGTCAAAAAACACAGCATCAATTGTACACTTAAAACGTGGTTGGGTCCTCTCAAAATACAGCTTGGTATAAACTTTCAATTGTTCACAAGGGGTTTTGTTGTGTGGGATTCCCTCAGAGACCCCTCACAAACACATTCAGAATCTCAAAATTATCGACATTATCGATGGTGACATACTTTTCTATTTCTCTAGTGTTCTATTCATAATCTCAAAATTTTGCAACCTCTCTGCTGTTTTAACGTGCCGAAACAAAATATGATATAACTGTGTTCCTTTTAAAAACCAGAGGGCACTGGTGACCCAATGTCTTTTAAGGACTATAAATTCTTTAATATTTATCATCAACATTTCATATTTCTATTTGATAGGGACCTATTTTATTGAAAGTTATTGTAGTGGGAAAAAAAATGTAAAAAATTAATTTAATCCCTATAATTTCGTTAATTAAAATGAGTCATTTTTTGGTTTTTATATTGGTCCTATTTCAATAGTGTATGCAAACTATGTCAAATATGCATTATAAGCCTATTTGGAACGCTTTGTGCACCATGGAATTTACGCATCTGGTGTATGCAAACTATGTCAAATATGCGTTATTAGGCTTTTTTGAACGCTTTTTGCACCATAGAATGTACGCATCTAGTGTATGGAAACTATGACAAGTATGCCTTACTAGCCTATTTTATACGCTTTGTATATGTTCAAATAGTGTAACTACTCTCAATGGCACTATTGAAATGTTCACATTCCAGCGTGGCGAATGCACTTCCAAGATGTTCAGATACTGTAACTACGCTCAATGGCACTATTGAGATGCTCACATTCCAGAGTGCAGAACGCATTCCCAATATGTTCAAATACTGTAACTACGCTCAATGGCACTATTGAAATGCTCACATTCCTATCACTGTACTACACTTGCCTCATCTACGTTTACTAATCATTCACAGAAATAGTATGAGTATGCCAATTAGATATCATAGGTAATCTTCTTTGCACGTTAAGATGTTGATGGGCCCTGGGCTACATACAGGCGCTAATACAGATCTGCACCCCCCTCCAAAATCATCGATAATGTATTCGTATTTAAATAAAATCTATAGGGTATGGAATGTACGCATTCCAAGCATGCAAGTGTCACTAAAAACAGCTTTTGGTGATATTTTAAACGCATTGTGCACCATGGTATGTACGCATTCCAAGCATGCAAGTGTCACTAAAAACAGCTTTTGGTGCTAGTCTAAACGCATTATGCACCATGGAATGTACGCATTCCAAGCATGCAAGTGTCACTAAAAACAGCTTTTGGTGCTATTGAATTTTCCGGGAGGGAATAATCCGGTGGGAGTTTTCCGGGAGGGAGTTTTCTGGGAGGGAATTTTCCGGAACCCGTATTAAACACACTCATCATAGCTGTCCTGAAGTAAAGTATATATGATATTTGTTCCAAAACAAAAGAAATCCAGTATTAGAAATGGCCTTGTCAATTGTGTTTTCATGTGAGTCAGAAATTCTCACATTTTTTACCGAACGGAAACATCAATGAGGGAAGGAGGAAGTGCCGTAGAGCTTGTAATAGTACACTCTACTGTTCTTCTTACAACAAGAAGGAAGGTGGTCCTAGAATTCCTATCAAAGGCCTAACTGAGCTACAAAGGCAGTGACAACCAAGCGTCCAAGGTACATAACTCCATTTGCCATTGAGGACGTCGATGCGTAGAATTTTATGATCCTTTAGTTGGAAGTACTTTTAGCAAGTCATGGGAAAGGGGTGGTTGATGGCAATTTGTGATAGAGCAAAACCCTTTGCTTGTGGGAAGGCTATGAGTAAGGGTGATGACAGTATGATTGTGCAATCTCTACATTTTGCAACTGCTTCTAGCCCATTACTTGTTCACAAAAATGTCAAAATGGGATGAAAAGTATATATATTTATCTCTAATATATTCATTTTTTCCACAGACATAGCTATTACCCTCGAAAACTAAAACTTTTGACATAGGAAAAGAGCCTTAAATCAAATTCTTTACCATGTGCAATCATAAAATAGTCTAATATCTTCATTTCTTTCCACAGACATAGCTATTACCCTCGAAAACTAAAACTTTTGAAATAAGAAAAGAGCCTTTAATCACATTCTTTACTTAGGTTATGGTTGGAACCTGCAAGACGACATCTAAACCTTGGTCTCAAATTTAACTCTGGGAAGTGTAAGCTCCTCGTTTTCAACTGGTATTGTCTAGGTTATGGTTATGATTATGGTTATGGTTATGGTTAGGTTATGGTTGGAACCTGCAAGACGACATCTAAACCTTGGTCTCAAATTTAACTCTGGGAAGTGTAAGCTCCTCTCGTGCTATTCCAAACGCATTGTACACCATGGAATGTACGCATTCCAAGCATGCAAGTGTCACTAAAAACAGCTTTTCTTGCTATTCTAAACGCATTGCGCACCATGGAATGTACGCATTCCAAGCATGAAAGGCTCACTATAAACATCTTTTGGTGCTATTCTAAACGCATTGTGCACCATGGAATGTACGCATTCCAAACATGCACAAATATGCCTTATTAGCCTATTTTGAACGCTTTGTGCACCATGGAATGTACGCATCTAGTGTATGCTAAATATGTCGAATATGCCTTAATAGCGTATTTTGAACGCTTTGTGCACCATGGATTGTACGCATCTAGTGTACGCAAACTATGTCAAATATGCCTTATTAGCCTATTTTGAACGCTTTGTGCACCATGAAATGTACGCAAGATGCTTACATTCCATGGTGCACAAAGCGTTCAAATTAGGCTTATAAGGCATATTTGACATAGTTTGCATACACTACATGCGTGCATTCCATGGTGCACAAAGCGTTCAAAATAGGCTTATAACGTATATTTGACAGAGTTTGCATACACTAGATGGGTACATTCCATGGTGCACAAAGCGTTCAAATTAGGCTAATAAGGCATATGTAGATCTTCTTGAGAAGGGTTGTACTGCTCTTTTGCCATTTGAATATGTGTTACGTGCAATTTTGCTTTATCAGGGACCAGGGAGATCGGACCTCACTCTAGATTCTTTAGCAGTCTAAATCTTCCTATCCAATACCATTCAGTTTTAAAATTATCACAATAAATAAATTGTGAACTAATAATAAATTAAATTATCCACTTCCTTGCCCATAGCTCAGGCCAGAATCTACGAAGGGGCTGAGCTAGCCAAAAACGACCTAAATGAGTGAATTTTTTATTGGGGCTTGTCCACATGTGTCTTATGAAAAATAGCTGGAATGCTGTGGATTTAGTAGAAAGATGGGGGATATTTAATCCACCTTCCTTAAAGGGAAGACGGAGAGTTTGACGTGCTATCAATTCTGTCTTATTATAGGCATGATTCAAAGTTTGCAAGGGCATATTTTATTGATTGCTCAAGGTATCGTTGTCAAATTTGAATAGGTTGTCTATGTCAACAAAAAGGAAGCAGCGAGTCCAAAAATTTATCAAATTTCTGATATTCGGTTTTGAAGTTGACGACTGAAGTTGACCAAAGACTTTTTGAAAAAACGGCCTGGGCACTAGACTTGCAGTGGGCCTCAACTGTTTCAGGAAAGCAGGAATTACCCCTAGTGTTCAACAGGCTGCCATTGCTGATTCAGACGATCCGTTTAAATATCTTCAGGAAAGCTTAAATGAATTGAGACAAGTAGATTCGTCGATGGTTCCACATAATGTCACAGCCACTACTCTAGTGAGTTTGGATGACGAAGTTATTACAACTGCACCTGAAATCTCTGATGACGCCAAAAATATTTACAAAGAGAGTTCTGGTCATATGATAAACTTTTCCCACTTACCAATCCACACTTTCATTGCTCTGGCCTCCACGTCCATCTCTTGGTCATCCAACTCAAAAAAGGAAGAACTTCGTAACTCAGAACTGAGAATAGTCTTTCTTGTTCTCTAAGGATCCCAATTGGTTATGCACGAGGGTTCTAGATGAGAACATTTGACCATCAATTTGAGGAAGCAAATCCATTGAATTCAAGTTGACTGCATCATTATTGGATGTGAACTATTTTGGTCAATTTTGTGATGTTATGATGATGTAAAGACTTTATTGAGTACCAAACTGTTATTAATTTACCACTTTTTATTCTTGTTATCAATTGCCATCATTCAGATTCAACTGTTGCATTAGTTTTGGTCATTCTAGTTTGTCCTCTATAGATACTGAAGAGATCCTTAGACAGGCAACACCAAGTTGTCAAAATTAAAAACGGAGATCTCACAAGAGAAGCATTCCCAAAACGTGTGGAAGTGAGCAAGGTTTTTTACATGCAACCTCTTTCTAATAAAGGCTAACATAAGACAGAGGTAAACCAACCTTAAACTTAAGTTCCTATTACTGAGGTATGTACGCTTTTCGTTCTAATTGTATTTATGGCGTAAGGTTCTGATGAGTGTCATACGAAAAAAGCTTTTCAGCCTACAACATGAGCCGTCTCTTTAGAGGTCTATTCGGATTTTGTACCACCAACAATCTTTTCAAATATTTAAATTTTTATTCTTTGTAGTTTCTCTATTTATCACGTTTGCAGTCACTCGGTCTCCTAAAGCAGTATTCGTCGGTCATAGTAACTAGAAGGGGACTGGTACGGAATGCTGCTGCTCTTTATCACCTATGTTATTTTTCTCGTTTTGGCAGAGTCACGTGATTTCGAACCGGTACATCGTGTTCAGGAAATTCTCATTGGGTGTCACCAAGGTCCTAAGAATAACCCTAGTCTGGAAACGAACAATAGCCTATTGTTTTACAACTCGCATGTTGACCATTTCTAAAACTTTTGACATAGGAAAAGAGCCTTTAATCACATTATTTACCATGTGCAATCATAAAATAGTCTAATATCTTTATTTTTCCACGGACGAAGCTATTACCCTCAAAAACTAAAACTTTTAAAATATGAAAAGAGCCTTTAATCACATTCTTTACCATTTTCAATCATAAAATAGTTTAATATCTTCATTTTTTCAACATACGTAATCAATCAATCAATCAATCAATCAATCAATCAATCAATCAATCAATCAATCAATCAATCAATCAATCAATCAATTACTGTAAATCAAGGTGCATTATAATAATGTTATTGATATAATAGACCTCTGGGGTAATGAACGTTTTGCGTCAGTCCCTGAATATCCCCTTCGAAGGTATTGAACTGCGGTAAGAATCTTACAAAACATTTCTAATAAGGCATATTTGACATAGTTTGCATACACTAGATTGGTACATTCCATGGTGCACAAAGCGTTCAAAATACGCAAATAAGGCATATTTGACATAGCTTGCATACACTAGATGCTTACATTCCATGTTGCACAAAGCGTTCAAAATACGCTAATAAGGCATATTTGACATAGTTTGCTTACACTAGACGCGTAATTCCATGGTGAGCATGCAAGTGTCACTAAAAACAGCTTTTGGTGCTATTCTAAACGCATTGTGCTTCATGGAATGTACGCATTCCAAACATGCAAGTGTCACTAAAAACAGCTTTTGGTGCTACTCTAAACGCATTGTGGACCATAGAATGTACGCATTCTAAGCATGCAAGTGTCACTAAACAAAGCTTTTGGTGCTATTCGAAACGCATTGTGCAGAATGTACGCATCTAGTGTATGCAAACTATGTCAAATATGCCTTCTTAGCGTATTTTGTACGCTTTGTGCACCATGGGATGTACGCATCTAGTGTATGCAAACTATGTCAAATATGCCTTATTAGCGTACTTTGAACGCTTTGTGCACCAAGGAATGTACGCATCTAGTGTATGCAAACTATGTCAAATATGCCTTATTAGTGTATTGTTAGTACTCTGAGGAGTGTCAGACGAAAAAAGCTTTTAAGTACACAATGTTTTCGCTATTTCGTGCAATATTGTCATTCCAAAAGCGTGGAACACTGGAAAACTAGGAATGAGGCAGACAGGAGAAGATGTCTGAAAATACAGTTCACCCACAGTTCTTGCCCCCAGCTGCATGTTGACTAGGCCTGTAGTAAAGAACGCCATGGTTTTGCAGTTACCAGGTAATTTTATTTAGTTCGGCATACCGTCAGCAAAGTTTTCAAGTCTTTCGTGGTTGTTGAGCTGGCTATGTAGCATAGGTTAACACGTTAGTTTCGTAAGGAGGTGCACAGATCGGCTTCAGTACAACTTTGATTTCTGTCGTGTATAAAATATTGTAGACTTGCCAGTGGAGGTGACATAATTAGTTTTTAATCAAAATACGCTAATAAGGCATATTTGACATAGTTTGCATCCACTTGATGCGTTCATTCCATGGTGCACAAAGCGTTGAAAATAGGCTAATAAGGCATTTTTGACATAGTTTGCATACACTAGATGCGTTCATTCCATGTTGCACAAAGCGTTCAAAGTACGCTAATAAGGCATACTTGACATAGTTTGCATACACTAGATGCGTACGGAGGCTTTCTTTAAGAAGGAGACCGAATTCAGTAGAGGCTGAAGTGAGAAAGGTAAAGTTTGAAATGGAAAAGTGTAAAGTTTCCTATACACTGAGGATGATGTGATTGTAATGATACATCGATAGCTCGAATTTTAAATACATAGTCTTATATATTGCACGAAATAGCGAAAACATTGTGTACTGAAAAGCTTTTTTCGTCTGACCTCAAAGCAGCACTGAGAACTTTGAGAAGTATTTTGCCTGGCGACCATAGTAGCAGCACACTCATTTGTACACGGGCAACTTTGAGATAGATGGAAATCTGTTAATGGATCATGCATCAAAATTTATTTCAAACTAACTTCAAAAAGTCCTTTTAGATATATAACACCTAGAGTGGTAAGAAGCTATATCGAAGCCCCCTTGTTTTAGAACCTGGAACATAACGCTTTACCAACTCAGCTACTTCGGCTTGAATACATTTACCTTTTTTAGTTTTTTTTATTTTATTTTTATTTTTTTTAGTTTCCTTTTTTTCCTTTATTTTTCAGTTTTTTCCTATTTTTAGTTTTTTTTCTTTTTCAGTTTTTAGTTTTTTTAGTTTTTTTATTAGTTTTTAGTTTTTTTCTTTTTAGTTTTGAAGTATTTTTAACTTACGAACGGTTGATCAGATCTTAATGAAATTTGATTTTTGGAAGGATATCGTGTCTCAGAGCTGTTATTTTAAATTCCGAATGGATCTGTTGACATTGGGGGGAACCTAAAATATTGGAAAACACTTAGAGTGGAGGGATCGGGATGAAACTTGGTGGGAAAAATAATCACAAGTCCTAGATACATGATTGATTTTGCAGTATTTCTAGTTGTAATGATATGTATCAATGGTGCAAATTTAAAGAAAATCTGTGATGGTGGGTTAAAACCTTGTCCTCCTTTTACATGGAATGACCCTAATGCATAATACTCTTGGGTGCCTAATTGTTGTCCCTTCTGTAATTGATTTTCGAAAGTTTATCTACCCCAACCCCAACCCAATACCACATGAATGTATGAGCAGCATAGAAAAATTGACAATGACATACATATTTTTCAAAACCTGAAAAATTAATCTGAGTGTCAAAGGGTTAATGGAAGTCAGTGGCTCAGAGCTGTGCCGTGAGGGACTTCTTATTCTCACCAAACATTCGTAATTTTTATCTTTTTTTGCAGTGTAGTGATGGCATGAATGTCTGTTTCTCTTTCAGAATTTGTTAAAGATTCGTATTCCACTTCTCGTTTCCACAGGAAAAATGAGTTACACAGTTAAGACCACATTCACCACCTCCACTTCAGGTGGAGGGCAGCCACGATCACAAGCCCACGCCCGCCCGTCAGGAGGATCTGGTAAGATGTACAGCATCATTGTTGTACTGCTTTTGTCACAACGTTTTTCTTTCTTTCTTGGACTCTCTTTCTAATTAAAATTGTGGAAAAGTCGAAAAATTTTGGTCAGAAAAAAAGGTCCGTGAATTCTGATCTTTATGTGTTTATAATTTAGATTGATGGCCTACAAGAATATTCCGCGTGAAATCAGAGTATAATTATCTGTAGTTAAAGAGATATCGTAAGAAATGTAAGTTGACGAGAGAGCCTGATTTCTGGCATTTCTTCAAGCACTAAGGCTTGGAAAAGTCATTAGCCTATTTTGAACGCTTTGTGCACCATGGAATGTACCCATCTAGTGTATGCAAACTATGTCAAATATGCCTAAGTTGCCTATTTTGAACGCTTTGTGCACCATGGAATGTACTCATCTAGTGTATCCAAACTATGTCAAATACGCGTTTTATGCCTATTTTGAACGCGTTGTGCAACATGGAATGTACGCATCTAGTGTATGCAGCTATTACCCTCGAAAACTAAAACTTTTGAAATAGGAAAAGAGCCTTTAATCACATTCTCTACCATGTGCAATCATTAAATTATCTAATATCTTCATTTTTCAACATACGTAGCTATTACCCTCGAAATTTAAAACTTTTAAAATAGGAAAAGAGCCTTTAATCACATTCTTTACCATTTGCAATCATAAAATAGTCTAATATCTTTGTAGGCCTCTAGTATATTCAAACTATGTCAAATATGCCTTACTAGCCTATTTTGAGCGCTTTGTGCATCATGGAATCTGCGCACCTAGTGTATTCAAACCATGTCAAATATGCCTTATCAGCCCATTTCGAACGCTTTGTGTACCATGGAATGTACACATCTAGTGTATGCAAACTATGTCAAATATGCCTTATTAGCCTATTTTGTAAGTGGACCCAAACTGGTACGGATAGCAGATCCAAACGAATTCGGATCCACCAGGTCCCGTGTAAACGCGAGGCCGCTCCGTACCAGTTTGGATCCGTACCAGTTTGGATCCGTACCCGTGTAAACAGGGTCAAAATATAGTGTATTGCGTGTTATAATAAGTAATGAAAACATTGATGGATATTGCACAGCAAATAATGTAAACGTGTGCACTGCCTATTTTGTACACTGCTTATTCTGCACACTGCCTATTCCGCACACTGCCTATTCTGTGCACGGCGTAGTCTGTGCACTGCCTATTCTGCACACTACCTATTTTGTGCATGGTCTATTCAACACACTGCTTATTTTGTGCACTGCCTATTTTGTGCACTGCTTATTTTGTGCACTGCCTATTTTGTACACTGCTTATTTAAAATCTGCACAAGATGCGCATATGTAAGTCTATTTCTATGAGCACTTCTAGTTGTCTTCTTTTGTTAAAAATACTTTTTACAATGGTAAAATCTGCACAAGATGCGCATATGTAAGTCTATTTCTATGACCACTTCTAGTTGTCTTCTTTTGTTAAAAATACTATTTACAATGGTAAAATCTGCACAAGATGCGCATATGTAAGTGCTTATTTACGTTTATGTCCGCATCAGGAGTCTTTTCTCGTCAGGGGTCTCTGATGAGAGATTGGCGAGACGAAACCTATCCCAGTAAATACAGCTGTTAGCTGTTAGCTGTAAGTTATGAACTAATATTAATACAGTGGACTCTCTCTATCTCGACTACCCTCTATCTCGAACTTCTCTCCATCTCGAACAAAACGTTTGGTCCCACAATTTGACTAAGGACAAATTTATCCAATATGACCACTTCCAAAGTAGCAGAGCCGTTGTGAAAGAGATCCAGAAGGGCAAAGAATCGAGAGTTACTACGTGCTTAACGTCATAAGGATTTATAATTAAGTTATTAACAGAACATTACTCCAAGGAACACTTAACCTGCTGGCAAAAAGCTTTAAACCATCTTCCAAAAAATATCTAGTGTAGATTATCAATTACAATTCTTGGTAAGTTCTTACAACGACAACGATTGTCTTTTAACAGTTTAGAAAATTCTTGTGTAAAAAGAAGTACTTTTTGACGTAAATAAAACTCTAGCTGATCAAGTACTTTTTTGTGGAAGGACATAGAATTGTTTGAGGCGGTTTGAAATATATCTTTTGTGTAGATTATCAATTACAATTCTTGAAACAGTTCGTGGTAACGAACTGTAGTAAGGAGTGACCCGGCTCAATAGTAACCGAAACTCTAAAAAATGGAATTTTCATAGCAATAGTTACATCACAAAAATCGTATTTTAATGCTGATTTTAAATATGTAACTTTCATCAAGATTAGTCTTACCTATCAAAAGTTACGAGCCTGAGAAAATTTGCCTCATTTTAGAAAATAGGGGATAAAATAATACGTCAAAATTACATTTTTTAAGATTTAAATTATTTTACAAAATTAAACAAAATATTAAAGTCACTATAAAGAATACAAAATATAAGTAACAAAAAACAAAGAAATTTTGCTCAATAAATCCCTATTGGTAAAGTTGGCAGGGATAGCATTAAAAAGGTTCAGAAGACCTTGTTTCCATAATGGTCCCTTTATAGAGTTTGAACGCTTTGTGCACCATGGAATGTACGCATTTAGTGTATGCAAACTATGTCAAATATGCCTTACTAGCCTATTTTGAACGCTTTGTGCACCATATAATGTACGCATCTAGTGTATACAAACTATGCCAAATATGCCTTATTACCCTATTTTGAACGCTTTGTGCACCATGGAAGGTACGCTTCTAGTGTATGCATGCGATGTCTTTCATTTCAGATTTTCATTTCAGATCTCCATGTTAGATTTCCATCTCAGATCTCCATTGTAAATTTCCATTTCAGACTTTAATTTCAGATCTCCACGTTAGATTTACATCCCATGTCTCAAATTTAGAATTCTATTTCAGAACTGCATTTAAGATCTCCTCTGTAGCCATACATGTTATCAATCCAATCATCGGCTTTATGAGAGGTAAAGACATGATGAAGTCTTGTAATGAGACAAAACGTTTCTAATTTGCAGTTTCCTTCTCTATTATATATTATATACATTCCTTTTTTATATTTTACTCAAAACATGCTACAAATATGCTGTTAAATACTTGTGTGTGTGTGTGTGTGTGTGTTTTATTTTATTTCAACCATATATAAACGTACAGATATTAAGTCTGTAAATGATATTTAGCTCTCCTGTGTTGGACTGCCGCGAGTGATGAGAAAACAATGGACCGCTCGTTCTAGTCCTCTTAATTCTATGTGGAGCACCTGCGTAGGTTATTGCGGACCTACAGAGACTATCCCCTGTCCCCTAGAGGCACCGCCAATGTTTAAAATCTTAAATATGGTCGGTGTACATTATGATTGCAAATGGTATTTCTATGCCAGGAAAGTACCACCTTAAGCCTCTCTATAAATCCATGCTCTACTTTGGGCACCACTTAGTACCACTTTGTATATACTATGAAATTGGGCACTTAGTACCACTTTGTATATACTATGATATTGGGCACTTAGTATCACTTTGTATATACTATGATATTGGGCACTTAGTACCACTTTGTATATACTATGATATTGGGCACTTAGTACCACTTCTTCATTATGGCAAGGTACGTGGGAGAATCTAATTATACCTCATTAGTGTATACCTAACTTCTCAAGTTGAAAATAATACAAAAATAAAACAACTATCACTTACCGAAATGCCTGGGTTTTTATCTTGTGAACTGTTGACTGAAGATGATGAAATTTAATAATCTAAAGTTCATGATTTCTTTGTATTTATACTCTTTGAAATCTTAAATATTTTATTTCTAAAATGCATGACTTCGTTTATATTTATCACAAGAATCGTTACATATCAATCGGTGATTTCGTAAGTTTTTAATATCCTACATATAGATAAAATAAAATATTAAATATATATACATAAAATATTGATACAAGCACAACATCATCATATAATCACCCTTTGAATTCATATAGAAAACATGAGATGTTATTTACGACAGCTGTAGCTTACCTTGATAGTGTTCCGGTTAAAAATTTTGTGAAGGGGGGACGTCTTGGTAAAATGTCTGTCAATGAGCTTAAGAAAGTTAGAGCCTACGTTTGTCTTGACTGTCTTACTGAAAGGTGGGTTAAACCAGGGTCTTTGTAAAGTATTGTCAGGAATCGCTGCTGTTAGTCTATTGTTCTGTGAATTCGATGTCTCGATCAATGGTTTTTGATAGATCGATAAAGTTGATATTATGCGGCTGAGTAGTATGCAGATCAAATGTGGAGAATCCGACTATCATTCTGCCATCGATGATTCGTCAAGGGTTTTTAATAAGTCGATAAAGATTCTATTATGCTGCTGAGCAGTATGCGGATCAAATGTGGAGAATCCGATTATTATTCTGTTATCGATGAGTGATCAAAACAAACGTATTGGTATCTTGTCATTGATGGTGAATCTGACAACACAACTGCAACTTCTATCCACAACATACCACGAGAAGATAGAAGCTAATTACTGCACTCATTTACAGAAACTCCACAAAGCTATAAAAACTTTTTATTGTGAATCTGACAACGATGTAGTCTCCTCAGGGCGCAGAAGAAGTGACGTCTAAAGCATTCACAGGTGAACCGAAAAAACTTGTCATCATCCCCAAAACATCTCTCGATCGGAGTGTCACCGGAATATTTAATCGCGGATATGGCAGCCGTGTCGCCGATTCTAGCATTTGCAACAGAAACAACGTCAGCAACAATGACAACAACAATTCCGGAATCATTAGTATGCAGAACGTAAGGGTTATAATGAAGAAAAGCATGACCATACGAAACTTTCATTATTAGCAAGATTTCATACAACTAGTGTAGGATAATACCAGAATGAACATACTTGCAAGAGGGGCAATTCTTGCAAGAAGGGCAGTTCTTGGAATTCGTGACTAGCCAAAGGGAGCTGGCCACTGTATCAGTTTCTGCAACTTTCTCCACGCCTTCTTCTGTTGCCATTTCTTCGACTTCCATTTAAATATTTAACCCATGGTAATGCGTACATTCCATGGTGTACAATGCGTTTAGAATAGCACCAAAAGCTGTTTTTAGTAACACTTGCATGCTTGGACTGCGTACATTCCATGGTGCATAATGCGCTTAGAATAGCACAAAAAGTTGTGGTTAGCGACACTTGCATGCTTGGAATGCGTACATTCCATGGTGCACAATGCGTTTAGAATAGCACCAAAAGCTGTTTTCGACTATCACTTGAATTGCTGGCGCCTCTTTTGTTCTGACGCGGAAATTCTATGGTGACGATGACAGGTGCAAATTTTAACAGCTTTTTGATACCAAGGGGAGATCAGGTTCCTTAGCAACCACGGGGGATGTATCCTGGGCGTGATAATTATTTTTTGAAGTCTGCAGACTGAAGTGTCACAATCAGCAAGATGGATGTAAACCCCGCTCCTCAGCCCACAGTACCCAGCATTGGTTCAACAACAAACACACACTCTCTAACCCACGGCGCCAGCATTGCAACGCAACTTAAACTTCACGGGAGTCGGGCAAGCGAACAGAGACAACATAACAATCGAGCCTTATGCCTTCACTTCTAGCAGGGGTGCTGTGTAGTGACGTCAATCGAAACATTGACGTCCCAAATTTCTATAAGGCTTCCTCCCCCGCTCTTTTTTTCTCAAAATCATTCGATCAAAATTATGAGAAAGCCATTTAGCAAAAAAAAAAATGCAAATTTTGTTTTAATTATTCCTCTGCGGAGAGCCAAAATCAAAACATGCTTTGATTCAAAAACGTCCAGAAATTAAATAAAAAAAAACAAGTTTTTTTAACTGAAAGTAAGGAGCGACATTAAAACTTCTAGTAGTAGTTCCACACAATTTACATTAGCGAAAAATAAACGTCTGCGTTTCTATAAAACCGTTGGTGTATGTACGTCATTAGCAGCAGCCTCTCTACCACAGGAATTCAGTGCGTTCGGCGTGTTTGAGTTCTGAATTAAAACTGGAATCTTGGAGTAGCAATTACGTAGCCTGGTATCCAGCCATGACTATGTCTTTATACTTCATGTTGCACAATGCGTTTAGAATAGCACGAAAAGCTGTTTTTGGTGACACTTGCATGCTTGGAATGCGTGCATTCCATGGTGCACAAAGAGTTTGGAATGGCACCAAAAGCTGTTTTTAGTGACACTTGCATGCTTCGAGTGCGTACATTCCATGGTGCGCAATGCGTTTAGAATAGGACCAAAAGCTGTTTTTAGTGACACTTGCTGTTTTTAGTGACACTTGCATGCTAGGAATGCGTACATTCCATGGTACACAATGCGTTTAGAATAGCACCAAAAGCTGTTTTTAGTGACACTTGCATGCTTAGAATGCGTACATTTCATGGTGCACAATACAATTACAATAAAACTAAAAGCTGTTTTTAGTTGAACTTGCATGCTTGGAATGCGTACGTTCCATGGTGCACAATGCTAATATTCCATACAGACCACGTGCTGATTATTGCAATATATTGTAAGTTACCGGTAGCAATACTTTCAGACTATCTTAGTTAATTTTATATAAAGCATGCTGCAAGAAATAAAAACGATGAAAAGGAACATCTTACCTCCTGGATGACCTGGTTGAGACTGTGCAGTTTGTAAAAATTGTAAAATAGCTCCTGAAAGAGGAAAAAATCTTCCAATAGTGGAAAAAATTGGACAACAAAAAAGGTCCTTCAATTATGATCTTTATGTGTTTATTATGTTAATTGATAGCCTAGACAACGATTTGGCGTGAAATTAGCGCCTGATTGCGTACAGTTTAGAAAAAAGAGTAAGAAATGTAAGTTTACAGAGAGACGCTGATTTCTTGCATTTTACAGGGCATCAAGTCTTACAATAGATTCCATATTCTGTGTTGCCGAGAATTTTTTATTTGAAGGAATCATGTCTCTAAGATATATGATGATCACAGACGTGATCATCATGAAGGTGGCCTTTCATGTGCCTCGAAGAAGTGTGAAGACGAACTGTAGAGATGTTAGCAATAACACTGTCATTGAGCAGGAGGATGAGGGTAACACTTTTAAAATCTTTGAAGGCATGTAGGAATTGAAATGAGATGTATATTTTGGCATAGTCTGGGTTCTCAAGCAAGTGCTACCCTATGGCAGAGCAATGTGACTCAATATTCAATCAACCTAGTTTTAGTGGACACAGATTGGTCCAAAAACACAAGCGATCCAGGCAGTCCAAATTCTGATTGGCTCTTTTAAAAATACAGTTGGCTACACATTTCACGCGTTTCACTTGAATCCTTGAGCGTACTGTTATGGCCAATCCGTGGTTAATGCAAATTATCTGAAGATTAGTGTCAATGGTTTAAATTGGAGAGGTAGCAAATGAAAGCCATTAAAAAAGAAGTCAAAAGGGAGTATTGAAACTTTAAATCCACATGCTTAATCCATGAGCGTACCGTTTTGGCCATTCCATGGTTAATGCAAATTATCTTAAGATTAGTGTCCTTTTGGTGCCACTCTAAACGCATTGTGCACCATGGAATGTACGCATTCCAAGCATGCAAGTGTCACTAAAAACAGCCTTTGTTGCTATTCTAAACGCATTGTGCACCATGGACTTTACGCATTCCAAGCATGCAAGTGTCCCTAAAAACAGCTTTTGGTGCTATTCTAAGCGCATTGTGCACCATGGAATGTACGCATTCCAAGCATACCATCATTGGATTTGCCATGATTGACATGCGTCTCACTTGCTGCTGTAATTTTTCGTTCATTATATGAGAGATTGCTCCAAACACGTGGGAACTTGTATTTACACTTTCTGATACTGCCAATTCATTGCACTCAGTCATAACAGATTCGACGCTGTCCTCCAACGGTATTTCAACAAAGTTGCCCTCGTCACCTTCAGACAGTTTAGGAAGGACTGCTTCCTGCCCCGTTTATCTGTTCAAAGCTTATGGAAGTAGAAAGTATCTTCGAGAAGCGAGGACTTAGATTGTACGTTTTGAAAAGAACACTAGAAATAGAAAATATGTCATCCGGGACGGCAGTTCTTCCTTGGTCAAGTCACATGGCGCAGAGAGACTGGTCTCCAATTGCGTTGAGCTGGATGTCGATGTCCATGCTGCTGATAGAGAAAGTAAGAAAAGAAAGCGTGCCGAGGAATCAGAGCAACCGGAAAGTTATCGCCTGGCATTCACGTACAGCCCAGTCGATGATTAAAGCTTGAGTAGATGTGTTCAAATCGGGACTATGTCTAAAATTTGTCCCTATTGTAAGGCCTTGAAATTCAATGGTGAAACAATGGGAATGTGTTGCGCCTCAGGAAATTTGCATGCACTAGATTCGTACATTCTATACTGCACAAATCGTTCAAAATAGGCTACTTAGCCAAATTTGACATAGTTTGCATACACTAGATGCGTACATTCCATTGTGCAAAAAGCCTTTAAAATAGGGTAATAAGGCAAATTTGAGATAGTTTGCATACACTTGACACGTACATTCCATGGTGCACAAAGCACTCAATATAGGCTCTGGCCTAATTATTCACTTTTGAATGTTATAAATTTTCCTTTTACTAATTGAAGTTTCATCCTTTTTTGTAGTTGCTTGACTATTTTACAATAAATCTGCCAAAAACTGGCCATACTGCCAACTGCCAAGCTGGCCTAATTATTCACTTTTGAATGTTATAAATTTTCCTTTTACTAATTGAAGTTTCATCCTTTTTTGTAGTTGCTCAGGAAAACACTCCTTCTACCAAAAATATGTCCCTTCTTCCGTAGCTGGCTGGTCTCCAGTCTTTTTCGACTTATAAAAAAGGGCTAGAACGGGCCCTTTAGAAAATACCCTTTTGTTGAAAATTTTACCCAGGAAAACACTCCTTCTACCAAAAATATGTCCCTTCTTCCGTAGCTGGCTGGTCTCCAGTCTTTTTCGACTTATAAGGAGACGTCAACATACGGGGCACAGAGGGACTATGCCCTCAATAGTTTGATCAATATTACTTTGCACCCCCGCTAAAGCTTATGAATTCCCAATCCAAAAGTTGAAGTTTTATTATGCCCCTCTCCTCCTCCCCCCCCCCCCATCAATTTTGAATATCCAGCTGAATGACTGGTTACGAGCTGAAGCTCATATGGAAATTTCCCAGCTGCACAAAGCGTTCAAAATAGGCTAATAAGGCCTATTTGACATAGTTTGCATACACTAGATGCGTACATTCCATGGTCACAAAGCGTTCATAATAGGCTATTAAGGCATATTTGACATAGTTTGCATACAATAGATGCATACATTCCATGGTGCATAAAGCGCTCAAAATAGGCTACAAATGCATATTTGACATAGTTTGCATACGACTTCTAACGTATATTGCTACCCCTTTCCCTAAATAGGCCTATAATATGAATGAAAAGTTGGTACCCAGCAAATATTGAAAGCCCCCTTCCCCCGTCAGACTAACTCTGAGCGTTTTTATTTATCCTCTTCAGTTAAGCTCCTTCAGAGAAATTCAGCCTTTGAAGAAAGTCAATAATCTCCAGTTCCTTGAAAGTACAGAACTATTTTGTGTGGATATTGGCCTGCACTCATTCTATAACGGGTTTGTCATAGTATAATTGTCGGATTGCTGCGCATGCGATGTAAGCTGGAATTCATAAATGCGTTTTCAACGGTAATTTTTGAATGGGTTTGCAACACTGATCTCAAAAAAAGACTGGATCGAGCAACTCGATCTCAAGAGTGTAACGACTGCAAAAAAAACAAATGCGCTCTAGTGTATGCAAACTATGTCAAATATGCCTTATCAGCGTGTTTTGAATGCTTTGTGCAACATTGGAATGCACGCATCCAGTGTATGCAAAATATGTCAAATGTGCCTTATCAGCGTGTTTTGAATGCTTGGTGCAACCTCGGAATGCACGTATCTAGTGTATGCAAAATATGTCAAATATGCCTTATTAAGTTATTTTAAACGCTATACTAGTTCCAACATGCCTGCCAAGTCCTGTTAACATGTTTCCAGCTTACTGCCAGTGATTTTAGAGCATTTTCAGCATATTATAGGTCTTTGAAGATAGTGATCCTAAAATGATATTTTGTCCAAGGCGCGCGCCTTGGCCAATATTGCAAAAATTGGTCAAATTTTGACAATCACCAAAACTAGTTCCAACATGCCTGCCAAGTCCCACAAAGCGTTCAAAATAGGCTAATAAGGCATATTTGATATAGTTTGCATACACTAGATGCGTACATTCCATGGTGCTCAAAGCGTTCAAGATAGGCAAACAAGGCATATTTGACATAGTTTGCATACAGTAGTTGCGTACATTCCATGGTGCACAAAGCGTTCAAAATAGGCTAATAAGGCATATTTGACATAGTTTGCATACACTCTTCATTCCCAACAAATGAATCACATCTCCAACACATGTCAATTGATGGCAATTTATTTATAGAGATGGAGAAAATTGTTCTAAGGAAAGCTTGAATTTCCTCCCTATCAGTCCCGAAGGTTCTCCCCAATTGTGACGCATATAACACGGACTGTTCAACAAGTAATGCGACTAACTCATCCATGTTTGTTACCTTCATAAAAAGGTAAGGCAATTTGAATCATTGGAGTGCTTATTTAGTTGTTGGATCTTTAGAACCCGTAAACCATCTTGTACCATTACAGGACGACCTTTCCCAATAGTCCTTTTCACTCAAGCGCATATTACAGCCGCCCTACAAAAATGAAACCCCACCAATTTGTTCATCTTCTCTTTTGTACATTGAACCCTTCTTTATTTTTGTCACGCCACGCGACAAAATAGGCTAATAAGGCATATTTGACATAGTTTGCATACACTAGATGCGTACTTTCCATGGTGCACAAAGCGTTAAAAATAGCCTAATAAGGCATATTTGACATAGTTTGCATACACTATATGCGTTCATTCCATGGTGCACAGAGCGTTCCAAATAGGCTAATAAGGCATATTTGACATAGTTTGCATACACTAGATGCGTACGTTGTTGTACTGCATAGATTCTTTAAGTAGAAAAGACGTATTATAACCTACGTCTGCTCGGAAGTTGCTATTTCATTTGAATCATTTTGCCGTTGTTTATCGTATAAAGTAACCGAGACCATTTGGACGCCGAGTGATATTTCGTGAGCATACCTAAATTGAATTTAAAACATATATCAACTGAGTAAATTACAATATCATCTATTTATTGACTTGAAAATTTCTCACCTTAATTATTGGGCATTGATGGTCCAATGGTTAAGGTGTTGGTTTTCAAACCAATGCGTCGTGGGTTCGAATTCCCTCAGCGCCGTTAGTCAAAAAAGAAAGCAAGCTTTTGTGGTAATGCTTCACTCCGTGATAAATATATAATAATTGCTGTGCCTGCTGAGTACTGAGTATATATATGCTAGGCTGTCCATCGTATGCGCCTAATTCAGGTATCACTTACTGCCCAGCGTATGCGCCTAATTCAGGTATCACTTACTGTCGACCGTATGCGCCTAATTCATGTATCACTTTACTGTCCACCGTATGCGTCTATTTCATGTATCACTTACTGTCGACCGTATGCACCTATTTCATGTATCACTAACTGTCCATCGTATGCGCCTAATTCATTACACAGATCAAGTATGGTTGACATTTGTTGTATTTTCAGATGATGCCATTTTGCCGATGGCATTTTAAAACATTGAAGATAGATGTGTCAATGCACCATTTCAAAAGTAGCCACTGAAAGGAATAAGTCTAAAGCCGGATTTCCACTAGGCGAATTTGTTAGCGCGAATCGATTTTTTTCGCCGGATCTGTTCGCGCGAACAGTCTTTGTTGCTTACCTTGTCTAACTTCCAAGGGAACATGTTGCTTTATCCTCTCAATAAGCCTTAACGACGTTCTACCCATGTAACTGGCATCACACCCGCACTTGAATTCGTACACGACATTATTTACATACTGGCCGGAGTTTTTTTGAGGGACTGTTTACGATTGAAGATATGTCCTAAAAACATATCATTTCGGCTGCGGGAGTCAAGATTCCCTGACAGCATTATTAGTAAAGTCTACATACTGGCTTGAGTGTCTTTGCACGTGTTTGGGCATTCCCTTGTTTTACCTGTGCCATTGATATTAGGAAAACTCAATTTAAGGCAAGCTTTCAACTTTTAAGTTAGGCACACACGAACAACTTTTCCGGACAACTTAGTTGGCCAACTTGATAACAACTTGGGATTTTGGACCGGAATGTAAGCATTCCAAGCATGCAATTGTCACTAAAAACGCCTTGTTAGGTTCATTTGAACACATTGTGCTCCATGAATTGTACGCATTCCAAGCATGCAATTGTCACTAAAAACGCCTTGTTAGGTTCATTTGAACACATTGTGCACCATGGAATGTACGCATTCCAAGCATGCAATTGTCACTAAAAACGCCTTGTTAGGTTATCTACTACTACTACTACTACTACTACTACTACTACTACTACTACTACTACTACTACTACTACTACTACTACTATAACTGCTACTACTACTACTACTACTACTACTACTACTACTACTACTACTACTACTATTACTTCTACTGCTACTACTACTACTACTACTACTACTACTACTACTACTACTACTACTACTACTACTACTACTACTAACGTACAAAGATAAGGCATGAAGAACTAGGCTACCAGCTTACTTAACGTTTAGATTTTAACGAAAAAATAATAGAGTAAACGTTATATCAAGGCACCTGTCATCCTCACAATCATATTTTAAACTCAATAAAACATATGCAATAGACTCAGTGGATCCATATCAGTAACTGTGGGTACTTACAATGATAAGGCATGAAGAACTAGGCTTCGATACCGTTTTACTGCGAACCATTAGTTTTTAGGAAGTTAAAGAAATACTCCTTCACCTTTTCAATTGCCCGTTACTCCTTTTATGAAAAAGGGAGGTATTGCAGTTAGGGTAGCTGTACTGTAGCTGCCCCCCCTTTGGTCTTTGGAGGGGTGAACTTCATGCTCTTAGTTTAGGCTTCACAAAAGTATTTACTACACAGCAAAACTGATGAGATTTTAACTTAGACATTCTAGAATAAAAACGCTGTTTAGAAGAAAATCTAAACAAAATATTAATTTTTAACATCTATCCCACCATAGATAAATTGTTTCTACCAACTTTAGTGGGGTATTTTTTGTTACACTAAATGCCCCCTGATTGCTATCGCAATGTAACAACTACTTACGTAAATTAGACGAGAACAACAAACGGTGTTTCATACCAGTCTCCCTGATAAGCAATGGAGACTCCTCCGGTGTTTCAAACCAGTTTCCCTGATAAGCAGTGGAGACTTCTCCGTTGAACAATGCAGCCATATTTTTGTAATAAGGTTTTGAAAGCAATCCTGAGCAGCTGTTACATGATAAACACTCGGACTAACGACTGTTATGGCATTTGGCTCGTTTAGGTTAAGTTGCAAATCTTATAAAAGTGAAAGCTTTTAAAGAAAGAACAAATGCAACTTTGTCTTGCTCTTTTGGCTTGTATTTTTGCATAGAAGTCTGTAGAATTCTAGGCCTCTTGACCGGACTTGGGCCCTTATCAACCAAATCTTATAAAAGTGAAAGCTTTTAAAGAAAGAACAAATGCAACTTTGTCTTGCTCTTTTGGCTTGTATTTTTGCGGTAAGAAAAGTAACGAAATTTGTCGTTTTATTCAAATATTGTACAATATTCAATAGTTTTGCTATTATTATACCATGGTTAATCGGTCACGAAGCTGGCCCTCTAAGAGAGGGGGGGTGGGATTTCTAAAATATGAAAGGGGGGCGGTCATAAGTTTCATCATTCTCCGGAAATAATCCTTACAATAGCATCCATTCAATTTTATAAACACAAAACAAGTTGATCAATAAATTCCTTAAATACGTTTCTTTATTGCAAACGTTTTACTTCATGGCTACTGTATGTCTGATCTGATTTATAAACATTAAAATGTGATGCCTTAAGGGCATGTGGGTACTCTTGCAAAGTATTGCAGTGTACTGGGTCAAAACATCGAAACACAGCTCAACTGAAAGATAACTATACTGAGAATTACTATTCAATAAATAGATTCAAATCTATTTGAATCTAGAATCAAACTTTCTGTTTGATTCTAATAGAATCAATAGATCAGCACTAGTTCGTATGTGACGTCTTGCATATGGTTCTAGAATTCTAATCTATGTATTCTAGACCAGCTAGAATCAATAGTAGATAGAACAGTGAAAGTTTGATTCTAGCTAGTCTATCTACTATTTCTACTTTTGTGTATCGTGATCTTCTTCGTCGACGTTTGACAGTTTGTGGATATTGGTGATACATTCCATGCCAAGGCATCGATTGGTACATGCAAGCGAAGGGTGATGGTCGAGGTATTATCGATCCAGCTTGTGGTAATCCTGTTGGCCATCTTGCCAATTCCTGAGCGCTAATGCCGTTACGTGTGTCCTGAGGATACATCAAATTGGATGGAATGTACGTATTTAGTGTTTGCAATTTATATCAAATCTGCCTTATTAGATTCTTTTGAACGCTCTGTGCACCAAGGAATGTACGCTTATAGTGTATGCAAGCTATGTCAAACATGCCTTATTAGCCTATTTTGAAAGCTTTGTGCACCATGGAATGTACGCATCTAGTGTATGGAAACTATGTCAAATATGCCTTATTAGCCTCAGTCTCCTAAGGCAAGCAAAGGGTTTTGAGATACATTTCCACCGCAGACGAGTTTAATAAATATTAGTATAAAAAAACAATATAAAAATAAATTTGGTATAAAAATAAGTTTTATGTTCAAAAAAAAATAAATAATCAATTATTATCAGCGGTAGGGTTTAAATAGAAAGTGCTTTTCGTAGAATGTGTGCAGTGCTAGTTAGTACAAAGAGCCTTTAATCACATTCTTTACCATGTGCAATGATAAAATAGTCTAATATCTTCATTTTTTCCACAGACAAAGTTCTTACCCTGGAAAACTAAAACTTTCGAAATAGGAAAAGAACCTTTAATCAGATTCTTTACCATGTGCAATCATAAGATTGTCTAATATCTTCATTTTTTCCACAGACAAAGCTATTACCCTCGAAAACAGGACCCACGGAGCGAGAAAGAATTTCTTTTTGTGGAGAGACCCCGGCAGGGGGAGGGGATGACTGATGCAGAAGCTTTCACCGACAGGTATTATAACAACACAAAGGGGACACAAAATCATTGGGTTGTTCAAGCCTTGTAGCCTTTACGCTCCGTGATTCCTTTTTTACAGGCGACGAGAATTTGTTTATAAGAGGTTTTCTGGGTGCAGCGTTTTGATTGTTGCGTCACGCGGTGGTGATAATGGGCGTTTGTTTATGATGCACAATAAGCAGATATCTGAAATTCCCTTAGCTAATGGCAGCGTTTGCCCATTATTTATTACATGTTGGTTAGTTGCAGCGTATTATAGAAACATGTGACTCAATTTTGTTGCTCTTTTCATTTGAACAGAAATTTCCAAGCTCCAGTCGTTAGATTTTGGTCTTTTGTTTAAAGGTGATCTGAATCATGATATATGTTTAGATGGATATGTAAATTCAGATTGGGGTGGCGGTTTGGATCGCAAGTCCAGATCAGGTTATTTATTCCAAGTAAGTGGAGGTGTAGTTGTCGTGAATCTTACATCATCCATAGCAACCTGATGTAATGATTGCACGATAGGGATTTCCCCCTCTATAATGTAGTTTCTGATGTGGGATGCTGAAATAAGTAATAGGGATCACTCAATTTATGATAGTGTAAGGAACTAGGAAAAGAGAGCTAAAATTAAGCGTGGACTTAAGTGATTTTCCAAATTCTGTTTGTTCCTATTCACTTACTCGCAAAACATTTATCCTGATATCAATACGATGTGTGAATAGCTTATAATTTATATTAATGTTTATAAAATATATATGAGAAAATCTTGCCCTAATTCTGATAAAGCTCCCCTGCCCTCAAAAAGTTCTAGTTGCACCCCTGAGAGTATAAGGAAATCGACTTCTACAAAACCTCCAATGATTTTAAAGACGTCTGGTAAAGCCTATCTTTTCTCATGTTCAGGCACCGCCAGCCAGAATATTTTGTTTGTCTGATCGTTTGCGCCAAAATTTAACAGGAAATTAAACGATATGGTGTCCATACTGTGTTATCATTGAGAAAGGGGAATTTGAAGTTATCGGTAGCAAAATGATATTAGAGAAATACAAAAACATGTCTTAGCGACGAAAGACTCTCTGTTTTTCTAGTATCTTCTCGCAGCTGATATACAAATATAGAGGGTGTACAGTAAAATGACCACTCATTTTTTCAATTAAATATTGAACGCTTTGTGCACCATGGAATGTACGCATCTAGTGTATGCAAACTATGTCAAATATGCCTTATTAGGGTATTTGGAACCCTTTGTGCACCATGGAATGTACGCCTGTAGTGTATGCAAACTATGATAAATATGCATTTTTAGCGTATTTTGAACGCTTTGTGCACCATGGAATGTACGCATCTAGTGTATGCAAACAATGTCAATTTTGCTTAAAATTTACCAATTATTATGTTCTCATGTATCCAAGGAAAGAGTATATCATCAATTTCATTAAGTTGCATGAATAAAGGAATGACTTTAAACGGTTAAAATATAAGTCGAGTGTCATGGCATACGAAATGTTTGTTCAAAAGTGACGGTGTGTTTAGTCGTTCACTTCTTGGTCATTTCGTAAACGAGTACCTTTTAAGGTTTGCGGTTACTTGTCGCCAGTCTCTTTTTGTACGAATTTTTCATACGCAGATTGAATATTTCATATAGGTCCAGACGTCAACATCAGTCATCCATTTCCTTCTAGGTCTTCCCAACCCCTTCGATATTATGACCTTCCCTCTATCAGTGTCTTCTCCAATCTGTTCTTTCTCATCATGTGTCCAAAATATTCCACTTTCCTTTTAAGAACAGAAAGCCAACCTTTTCGAAATTTAGAATAGCTTGAAACTACTCCATTGTTCTTCCAAAGTAAAGTTCTAATATAGATTTGACTTTTAGTTTCAAATAAAAAATTATGAAAAAGCGTAGTTTGACGAAAACTAAAACTTTTGAAATAGGAAAAGAGCCTTTAATTACATTCTTTACCATGTGCAATCATAAAATTGTCTAAAGTAGGGTTCTCTGATACGCTGAATCTGATGGTGTCATTTTCGTTAAGATTCTACGACTTTTAAGGGGTGTTTCCCCATATTTTCTTAAATAATGCAAATTTTCTCAGGCTCGTAACTTTTAATGGGTATGACTAAACTTGATTAAACTTATATATTTAAAATCAGCATTAAAATGCAATTCTTTTGATGTAGCTATTGATATCAAAGTACCCCATCAGTAAAAAGCTATAGCTTAAGTAAAAGTAGTTCTATTGTAAGGCAGTATTTATTGAAATTAGACAAACCTCTGTGTGAGTCAATAATTTTGAAATGGCACTTTTGCAGTCTATGTTAATAGTCCATAGGCCACCCCTGTCTCTTGCATCGACAAGTTTGTGGTTGCTAGCCGTCCTACCATCGTTACAAATTTCCTTTTCTCGAACTTGTTGACAGGTGAAATCAATAAGGCAAGAGCAAAACAATAGAAATGTCTGTGGCATCATTGCAATTTCTCCGCGATGTGAGAGAGGTGCTCACCCAAGTTGACTTGGGTAAGCACCTATCTAAGTGACTCCACGAGAAGCTGAATTTAGGTGCCTACTTAGATAGGTGCGCACCTAAATTATCTAGGGAATCGCCTAAAATTATACCTTACCCAAAGCGCATACACTCACTGACCGACTGATGCCCATAGAACACTGTACGCGTACCGACCCTTTCCCAATTCCCCCCTTTTTTTGATTTTATTACCGCTTTGTGTCACAATTAAAGGCTATGTCAAAAGTTTTAGTTTTCGAGGGTAATAGCTACGTATGTTGAAAAAATGAAGATATTAGACTATTTTATAAAGTTGTGATGCTATTGGTACTTTCATTTGGAGTGATATTAGTAGAACTAGTTGGGCTCATGTATCTTTGGGATGTCAGCTTTGATGCTATAGCCATGATAGCCTTCGTCATGTCAGTTGGGTTTGCAGTGGATTATACTGGTCATGTGACCCATGCATTTGTTTTGTCTAAGGAAGAAGCAACAGATGGCAAAATCATCGATGCCTTTTTTAAAACTCAATGCCTTTATTGCTAATCTTCATGATACAATAACATTTCCTGCTGTTTTCTCCTGGCATGGTACAAGGAACAGCAGGATTGATGAACAGGAGTGTTTAATTAGTATAATAATTTTTTGAAACTCAAATTTTATTTCACCATAACACCAATACACAGTATGACACTTTCTTACAAAAGGCATATCAATACTGTTACCATTTTTTCAACATACGTAGCTATTACCCTCGAAAAAAAAACTTTTGAAATAGGAAAAGAGCCTTTAATCACATTCTCTACCATGTGCAATCATAAAATTGTCTAATATCTTTATTTTTTCTAAAGACAAAGCTATTACCCTCGAAAACTAAAACTTTTGACATAGGAAAAGAGCCTTTAATCACTTTCTTTACCATTTGCAATCATATGTTCCAGGTATAGCGTTGTAGTTCATGTTCCAGTTCTTTCAGCTTTCCTGGTTTATGAAGGGTGCGTATATTCCAAGTGCCAGTAGTAAATTCTTCTTTACAGATGTTATATGCCCGTTCTTTATTCATGAATCTGACTACCCTACAGTAGAATGTTGTACCAAAAATTAAGAGAACGGCCCAGCTACTTGATCCTTGTAGGAGCTCATAGCATGTATTTGGGACTAGTGGATTGTTATTGTTATCAACATGGAGACTTTGCCACTGCCAAGTCTGTTTGTTTGTAATTGTATAGACGTCATGTAAATGTGCAACGTCTTTTGGAATTGGAGTCCAGGGAAACAACCACCTCGAGTTTCAAAGACCAAAAACGCCACTAAGCAATGTGACTCTGCCATAGGGCAGCACTTGCTTTGTTTTCAGTACCATTGTTTCCAATGCATTCGTTTCCAATGTCTTTGCTTCCAATGCATTTGTTTCCAATACCTTGTTTCCAATGCCTTTGTTTTAAGTACCATTGTTTCCAATGCATTTGTTTCCAATGCCTTTGTTTTCAATGCCTTTGTTGCCAGTGCCTTTGTTTCCAATGTCTTTGATTCCAATGCATTTGTTTCCAATGTTCGTTTTGTTAACACTTTAGTACTGTATAATAATCGACTGTCGTAGTCCACAATACCGTAGATTACTCGTAAACAGTCCGAAGTTCCACAGATCACTTGTAAACAGTGGATGATACAACTGGTCACTCGTAAATAGTCCATAGTTTCATAGGTCACCCGTAAATAGTCCATGATACAAGTGGTTACTCCTTAATAGTCCAAAGTTCAGGAGCCAATTGTAAATAAATAGTCCCGAAACTGCCAATGAAACTGTGAACCATTCTGTAAGATGGTTGTGAAAAATTCGAACGCGGATGATCTTTCTAAAGTCGGCGACCTCAACGGTGATATCGATTGAGAGCTCCATACTTAAGGATTATACTGCAAGATTACATCAGAGTATAGCTATGTACTACAAGTATCTTGTTACAGGTTTCTTGCAATAAATAAACATTTTAGAAAATGGAATTTCTTGCCATTTTTTGCAACTTCTTGCAAAAAAATGAAATTTGTTGCGAATTCTTGCCAGAAAATGAAATTTCTTGCGATTTCTTGCAAAACAACAAAATTTTTAGAAAATGAAGTTTTTGCAAGAAAATGATATTTCTTGCGATCTCTTCCAAGAAGATTAAATTTTTTGTCATTTCAATATTGCCATTGAGCGTAGTTACACTATTTGAACATATTGGGAATGCGTTCTACACGCTGGAATGTGAGCGTTTGAATTGTTGCATTGAGCGTTGTTACACTATTTGAACATATTGGGAATGTGTTCTGCACGCTGGAATGTGAGAATTTCAATAATGCCATTGATCGTAGTTACACTATTTGAACATATTGAGAATGTGTACTTTGAAAGCTTTGTGCACCATGGAATGTACTCATCTAGTGTATGCAAACTATGTCAAATATGCCTTATCAGCCTTTTTTGAACGCTTTGTGCACCATGGAATGTACTCATCTAGTGTATGCAAACTGTGTCAAATATGCCTTACTAGCCTATTTTGAACGCTTTGTGCACCATGGAATGAAGGCATCTAGTGTATGCAAACTATAAAGTGGCACAATAGACCAAATATTTTCCACGTGCTGTTATGAGCAATTTGAGACTGCCATGGTCTCTAGGGACGCCGTAGCAATGCTGTGTGTTAATTTCAGTTAATTTTGAGCTCTTTTAATTCCCATGGCATTTTTGGCAAAGTGGCACAATAGACCAAATATTTTTCATGTGCTGTAATGGGCAATTTGAGACCGCCATGGTCTCAAAACAGCTTTTGGTGCTATTCTAAACGCATTGTGTACCATGGAATGTACGCATTGCAAGTATGCAAGTGTCACTCAAAACAGCTTTTTGTGCTATTCTAAACGCATTGTGCACCATTGAATGTACGTATTCCAGGTATGCAAGTGTCACTAAAAACAGCTTTTGGTACTATTCTAAACGCATTGTGCACCATGGAATGTACGCATCGCTTGGTGTCAGGTGAAAACCAGCAATAACATCAAAGCTGTGCGAAAATGAATAATAATAATAATAATAATAATATATTTCTTATATAGCGCCTAATGCAAGTTAATGTCTCTAAGCGCTTTACAATCTAATTTAAAATACATTCGTTTGGTATAATGAACTTTCTAGGTGCCGTATGCCTGGCAAAATAAATGCGTTTTAAGTTTTGAACCATTTGTGCACCATGGAATGTACGCATCTGGTGTATGAAAACTATGTCAAATATGTCTTATAAGGCTATTTCAACGCCTTGTGCACCATGGAATGTACGCATCTAGTGTATGCAAACTATGTCAAATTTTGCCTTATTAGCCTATTTTGAACGCTTTGTGCACCATGGAATGTACGCATCTAGTGTATGCAAACTATGTCATTAGAGACACCCATGACTTCGAATAACTAACTATTGTTTGTATTGTATTACCCTACACTTAAGAATTGCAGTTGATTATTACGTTTTTGGGATTCTTCCACAAACCCCCTTCTATTAGGCACCCAAGATCAATAAAACATCCTTTATTGACAGATTTGTCATTAACTGGGACTGGCATAGCTTCTGTATAATTTATTTTATGCCAACTGATAAAAAAGTTGACCATATTGGGTGAAAAGCTTCAAAGGGCTATGACTCGAGATATTTTTCATGAATTTTACAAAATATTTTTTGAATGATCTTAAATTAAGTTTTTATTTCATTTTAAACTCATTGGTGCTGATTAAACGCTAATTAGCACTAATTAGGGACAACTATTAACTTTGACGACTGGATAGTTCGGTTCCTGACTTTTAATTAAGGCTTAAAACTCCCTGCTTTGCTTACTAGTGGCTCTTTGTAGTGTCACCAGACTACCCCCCCCCCCCTCCCGATAATGCTATTCTTGGGACGGCATTGTGCCCACCGACTTTGAGGCCCATACTTCTTCTCTATATTATTTTAGTATACATTTCATAGTCGTCACCTTGAAGCTGCAGTTTCATTCCTTGTCACGTTATCGACGCAATTAATAGATTTTAATGATATATTACTTTATTCTATTTTAACTGATTCTACATTTTACATTCTCTTTTATACATATTTCCTTTTTACATCATGTTTTCATTACATTCATGATATTTTATGTCTTCAACAATATTTTTCACGTGTTCAAATCAAGGATAATCCGACAGTTAATACGATAAAAGTTCAAGCAACAGTCTTAGTTCCAAGTATGCAAGTGTCACTAAAAACAGCTTTTGGTGCTATTATAAACGCATTGTGCACCATGGAATGTACGCATTGCAAGTATGCAAGTGTCACCAAAAACATCTTTTGGTGCTATTGTAAACGCATCGTGCACCATGGAATGTACGCATTCCAAGTCTCAAACTGTCACTAAAAACAGCTTTTGGTGCTATTCTAAACGCATTGGGTTTTATTATATGATATTTAATGAAATAGTACTAAATCAAAGAAAATTAAATGTTATTTATTTAATTTTATTTAAAAAGTTCTCACTAAACGTTTTCCTACAATTTTACCTTTCCTATCCTTAGAATGAGCTTCTTTCCTAAAAAGTTTCGTACGTTCTTTGAGAAAGCTTTTTACTATTTGTTATATAATGCACGGTATCGTGTATATCAAGGATATTATGGACCTCGTAGCATCCACAGGTGAATGTACAACTCTACTACGAAAAGTAGCAGTTAGAAGGTCGATTCCAGTTTACATAGGTGCCTGTAATAGATTCTCTTTGCTTCAAACACAGAAGTATGCAAAAATATTTACGCGCGTTTTGTACCTAGTTTGTTCTCCCGGATCGCATTGTCATGGGTGTCCCACATATTTCAATAGTGCCACTGTGCGTAGTTACACTATTTGAACATATCAGGAATGCGTTCTGCACGCTGGAATGTGAGCATATTAATAGTGCCATTGAACGTAGTTACACTATTTGAACATATTGGGAATGCGATCTGCACGCTGGAATGTGAGCATTTCATTAGTGCCATTGAGCGTAGTTACACTATTTGAAGATATTGGGAATGCGTTTAAAATGCAATTCTTTTGATGTAGCTATTGATATCAAAATTCAATTTTTTAGAGTTTTGGTTACTATTGAGCCGGGTAGCTCCTTACTACAGTTCGATATCACGAACTGTTTGACTAGTTGCAACGCATACCGAGTATCATGTTGGTGAATTTCATCATTCCTTCGAAAAACTGACATAAACGACTCAGGTGCGGTATTTGTGCTTAAAATAGTCTAATATCTTCATTTTTTCCACAGACAAATCTATTACCCTCGAAAACTAAAACTTTTGAAATAGGAAAAGGGCAATCATACCATGTGCAATCATAAAATTGTCTAATATCTTCATTTTTTCCCCAGACAAAGCTATTTCCCTCGAAAACTAAAACTTTTGAAATAGGAAAAGAGCCTTTAATCACATTCTTTACCATTTGGTGTTCACTCAAGATTCCAAGAAGCACACTAAAATACGTCTTAACTTTCAAATTTCAAATAATCTATCTATCATCTACGTGACATTGCACTCGACTTGCCTACCATAGATAGATCATGAGACGTTGGTATTCTTTGCTCTTGTCCTAAGAAACTTTATCATACTTCATGACAATGTAAACTGATGATAAACAGTGAAAGACAGAAATCTGGAATGTGAGCATTTCAATAGTGCCATTTGAGCGTAGTTACACTATTTGAACATATTGGGAATGCGTTCTGCACGCTGGAATGTGAGAATTTCAATTGTGCCATTGAGCGTAGTTACACTATTTGAAGATATTGGGAATGCGTTCTGCACGCTGGAATGTGAACATTTCCATAGTGCCATTGAGCGTAGTTACACAATTTGAAGATCATCTTAACACTTTATGTATTTGTATCATTGTAAGACTCCCATGTTAAACCAAAGGGAAACGGATTTCCGTTTTACGTCTATCCCCTTGGTATTGGCAATCTTACATTACGAGATAAGTTTCCCTGTGCTAAGATGGTAGTATAATACTCATCTTAACACTTTACTTATTCGTATCATTGTAAGACTCCCATGTTATTCCAAAGGGTCCACATTTTTGTAGATAGGAGCTTGAAACTTCTACAATAAGGTTCTCTGATACGCTGAATCTGATGGTTTGATTTTCGTTAAGATTGTATGACTTTTAGAAGGTGTTTTCCCCTATTTTCTAAAAAATTAGGCAAATTTTCTCAGGCTCGTAACTTTTGATAGGTAAGACTAATCTTGATGAAAGTTATATATTTAAAATCAGCATAGTGTAACTACGCTCAATGGCACTATTGAAATGCTCACATTCCAGCGTGCAGAACGCATTCCAAATATGTTCAAATCCTGTAACTACGCTCAATTGCACTATTGAAATGCTCACATTCCAGCGTGCAGATCGCATTCCCAATATGTTCAAATAGTGAAACTACGCTCAATGGCACTATTGAAATGCTCACATTCCAGCGTGCAGAACACTCCTGCTAATCCTACCCCTGCTAATCCTACCCTTGCTAATCCTACTCCTGCTCATCCTACCCCTGCTAATCCTACTCCTGCTAATCCTACCCCTGCTAATCCTACCCCTGCTAACCCTACTCCTGCTGATCCTACCCCTGCTAATCCTACCTCTGCTAATCCTACTCCTGCTCATCCTACTGATCCTACTCCTACTGATCCTACTGAGGAAAGGAACAGCCCTACCTCACAACGCCGTGGCTCAGGACATGTGATTTGTCGTGAATCTTACGTCATCCATAGCAATATGATGTAATGATTGCACGATAGGCAATTACATAGCCACTATGTAATTCTATTCAACGTATATAAATACTCGATGGTGTAAATTCTTAAGACACACTTTCACTTCGACTTCAACAAAGCTGTTGGTCTTTGTAACAGAGATTGCCAAAACATGCAAAATATTCTCTGGAGATCTAATAGTATGAAGGGAGAAATTTTCGATTATCTCTCAGTCGCCAACTTTAATTTGGTTGCGCCAACCCTGAATCTATGAAGTGCAGGGCCAGATCAGTACTAATAAAATATTTCCCGCAGACGACAATTTTATTGTTACCCGATCCTAAAGTCCGACGGGTCGTCAGATACTTTTGCGATCTTTGGGTTAAATTAGGTCGAGTATTGTATAAAGACGTGCGAAGCTCACGACTATAGCAACTTCGTAATTTCTTTTTCTTCTTTCATCTAAATTTTTTTAGATGCCTTAAGCTGCTAGGGCCTAGACACTACCAGGTTTGTAACATTTCTACCTTCTGATTTGCTCACCTAATGCATTTATACCCACGGAGTCTTGAGTTTCTTAAGATGTAGTTTGACAGTTGCGACGATCGGAAGGGAATCCCTGTTAGCATTCGCACTGGGATACGTATGTACTTTCGACATGGGTAAGCAGCATCGTTCGCTCATTAGGCTGTAATTAAAGTGTACCTCCAGTGGTCAGAAATTTTTTGATATTTTGTTTATTACACTTAACTGATATGCCTCCGTCCATTTAAGGCAATCAACCTGTGAACAGAACTGGAAGTGTGTGCCGGGCACACAGGCACACTACCTACCAGCCGCCCCTGATCAGGGGTCTCTGCTTAAAAAGTCACAACCAAAACTGGGTCATCATGAGGAAAGTTTAAGAGGCTAGGATTTAGAGAAACTGCTGAAAATCAGGGATTGTTTGCTGGAGAACATTGACAACTTCTTTATGCGTAGGTCCCCCCATAAAATAAGAGATTTCAAAAAGTTAGGTCCCCCCAGAATCATGGGGGGGGGGTGAAACCATGTTAAGGGAGAGTTGCCTGTCGATATACTACGCTGTGCGTCATAGTGCATTGAACTCTCATGTTGTTGATGTCCTAGCGACATAGTTATGGGACCCACTGTTATTATTAAACCAAAAACCGCTTGTATAGAATGCTACTTTAGGCACTTCCAGGTAAGCTAGGACGATGAAATTTGGCAAGCGTATCAGGGACTGGACCAGATTAAATTTTAAATAGTCGTTTTCCCGATTTGACCGTCTGGGGGGAGTGGGGGGCCGGTTAATTCGCCAAAAATAGAAAAAATGAAGTATTTTTAACTTATGAGCGGGTGATTGGATCTTAATGAAATTTGATGTTTGGGAATGTAAGCATTCCAAGCATGCAAGTGTCACTAAAAACAGCTTTTGGTGCTATTCTAAACGCATTGTTACCCATGGAATGTACGCAATCCAAGCATGCAAGTGTCACTAAAAAAAGCTTTTGGTGCTGTTCTAAACGGATTGTGCACCATGGAATGTTCGCATTACAAGCATTCAAGTGTCACTAAAAACAGCTTTTGGTGCTATTTTTGTACCTAGCAGTCTAGCCTTGTGTTCCAAAGACAAAATCAAACCATCAAGTTTTAGCAAGCACACTAGAGCTATAAAACTTAAAAGAATTGTACGCATTTGAAGATATTGAATTTGAGTATATAGTACTCTTTTACCCAACCTGTCATTTTCAATGCACCCTCCACCCCTTTTCCTACTTTATATACCCTTGAGTCCCTTATAGTTCTCAAAATACGTAGATACTAAAATATGTAGATGCCTCTGAATATTGTTCTGGAAATCGTGTTTAAAGTGATCATAATATTATCGATATTATTTCGGAGCCTTTTTAAGAAGCAGAGTGGAGAGTGAGTCACGTATGAAGGTATAAGTGTGGATAGGTAGCCCCCCGTATCAAGCTCTGTTACAGCAAGTTTACTCACTGCGAACTGATTGGAAATGACAATGTTGATAACACATTTTTCTGGGTAGCCGTTTTCTTGAAAAATGGTGTTAATGTTGGCTAAATCCTCATCGAGTTTACTTTTTCAGCGAATGATAGGAGAGCTTTAAACTAAATTAGTGACTTTAATATTTTGTTTAATTTTGTAAAATAATTTAAATCTTAAAAAATGTAATTTTGACGTATTATTTTATGATTGTCAACTTGACAAAAAATATAGAGTGCACTTGCCAACACTCTCATAATAAGGGCCACAAAGAAACGTTGCCACGTTTTTAGAACATGCAGTCACACTTACTTTTCAAGCTAAGTATACGGTTTCATTATTTAGGGACTTGCCAACAAACACAACTCTTGATTTCCAAATATTTCATGCCTTATAATAAACAGCTTCTTTGTGCTATAAATGACGACCGGGAACCTCAAAGAGAAATTACAGACTGGGACACCCGGACACAAATGACGACCGGGACACAGGAACACAACTACAACGGGGACGCCGGGGGCACAGGCGGGATATATAAATGACGGCCGGGACACAGGGATTGTTCGAATAGAAATTACAGACCGGGACACCGGGACACAAATGACGACCGGGACACCGGGACTTCTGGGCACTTCTTGCTGGGTGCTACTGTATTTCTGAGTACTACTGAATCTGAGTGCTACTAATATGAGAACCATCTTTTTGTCTCAGCCGCGAGGGCCCCTTCGGGCCACGAAAAGCGCGGGTCCTGGTGTAAGGACCTACACTTAGGTTCCGAAATCCGGCCCTAACATAGACGTCAAATACTTCATATGCGCAGACTCATAGATTTTATTTCGTGATCCGTGTGAGGCGGCATGACAGTGTGGCTGAGCCTACCTCATGGCTTGCTTCTCAGGCTGGTAGTCTATAGTAAGAGGTGTTGCCCTTAGGCGCCTAGCTGACCTTCGCTTATTAGGCACCTTGTTTGGTGGTATTGCTTATTATCTAGGGTAGTTTCAAAATGGAGCCCACTGCTCATAAGTGGGTCTGATGGTTAAGTGCTTTAAGTATCTTTGGGGTAGTTCTGCATGTATACGTCTTATTTAGGCAAGATATTTTAGATTTCGAGAAATTATTTCACAAAATGTATGAGTTTAGAAACTACCGAAATGGTTTATTACTTTTAATCCACCGGTTTTTATTTATTTTGAGCATTATGACTAAAAAATATCCTCCAAACATCAAAAATATAACTCTTAATAGGTCAAAGTTTATCAAATTTTATTTTTTCTTTTCATTTTGTTTTCTCCAAATTTATGTGGCAGTGTGGCTAATAACGTTAAACTCCCCTGAAATATCATATCAGAGGGCAATTTCATAATATGAGTGCATGCTAACTGGTATGTCCACTAAAGTGTAATTCTGTTACCAAAAATATTGCATCAATATTTTTGTATTATTCCACTTTTAATTGTTAACCAGCCAGGTTATAATTTAGGCCACAATTCTTTTATTAATTATTTACATTTTTAAATTTTCGAATTCCTCAGATTTTTTTTTGTTTTAATTATTATTTATTAGGGAAGGAACTATCTCTAAAGTTTTAACCAGAAGAAGGAACTATATTCCAAAAGCTCTTCTTGAGAAAGAGCCAGTATTAATGTTTTTATATGCACCACATATCCTTTGAAGTCTCCAATCGCATTACTAATGGCAGTTATGAATCAGCCAAATGTAAACTAATTTCCGCTTAGGCTTTTCAGTCGCGCTTTCTCTAGCTACTGATTGCTGCATTTTGTGTTCTGTCTATTCCTACTTCAGGCATGGGTTCTTCGCCGGTTACAACTTCCCATACATCGACACTTACTAGGACCATTTGTATGACGTATGAATGATGCTTTCAGTCTCATTTACCTGGCAATAATATAATCGGTGTATCGCTTCATTAGTTTTCTTAGCAGCCCACTGCTCAATATGATGGCTGAGTTTACCTGGCAATAATATAATGAATATATTTCTTTTGCTTCATCAGTTTTCTTAGCCCAATGAGCATGACATTAGGCCCACTGCTCAATATGATGGCTGAGTTTATGTCACGTGATACTAAACAATAACATGCTCTTAAGCACATGCTGTCGATTCCAGACAATTCCTCCATCGGCTTTGGTTTGACCAAAGCCGATGGAGGAAGCCGATGGAGACAAAAGCGACCAAATATAGTAAAACGGCTTCCTCAGTTGCAGCAGATGAGCTGCCTACTGACGACTGCAGTAAATAACCAGTCATTTTCTTAAGTGAGTTTCATTAACTTTTAGCACTTTTAACAAGGCTAATTTTAACTAAAAGTTAGACCTTTTATTGTGAAACTCTGGTGCCCATGTGTATATCACAGGTAGGCCCATTTTTTCAGTCGAAAAGGTCAAGGCAGAGAGCTGGTATTTCTTAGTGGTATAAACAGGAGTATCACAAAGAGAAATGGGATCAATCATAATAAATATATAAGCTCTCATTGGAGCATATTAGAGTAGACAGCTATCATAACGAAACATTTACAGTATTCAGAAATACCTCTAATTCAGTCTCTTATCAATTATATTATTAAAAATACACTTGAAAGCATTAAATATCCTGCATCTCTTAAGCGTGAGGTAAATTATGACACACAAGGTCTGGTGCCATATGTTATTCTTCAATATAAAAATATCTCCGTTCTTGTATCTTTTGAGTACAAGCGGATTGCATGTATCTACACTAAAATAGGGGCCGCACGTTCTGTGGAAGTCCTAAAAGCGGGCACACACGAGCAACTTTTCCCGACAACTTAGTTGGCCAACTTGAGAACAACTTGCAATTTTGGGCAAAGTTGTTCGTGTGTGCTACCCGACAACTAGGTGAAGTTGTTCCCAAGTTGGCCTCACAGCGCTCTTTTGCTAACATTCAGAACAAATTTAAAGTTAAACACTTCTTTCTCTCTTAGCACGTCTTGATTTTGCTTTAGAATACTTTCTTTTCCAATACAAAACCCTAATGCCACTCAGGATAGCGACGGAGCGACGTTTGATTCAGAGTCGCTCCAAAGCCGCTCCATCGTCGAACCTAATTATATTAGGTTCGGCGCATGAGACGAGGGGTGTATCAAATACCATGTAGTTGTGAAAATTATTACATTGGTCGAACCCACCAAAATTTAGGAACAAGATTACAGCAACACAAAGAAAGTATTGAAAAGCATTAAAATCTAAAAATAGCTCCACATCTTTCGATTCAGCTTTAAGCAATCATATTTTTGAAAATCCAAACCATTATGTTCTATTTGACGAAACAATTCTAATATAAAGGCTTTGTGCGCCATAGAATGTACGCATTCCGAGTATGCAGGTGTTACTAAAAACAGCTTTTGGTGCTATTTCAAACGCATTGTGCACCATGGAATATACGCATTCCAAGTATCCAAGCGTCAGTTAAATAAGCCATTGGTGCTATTCTAAACTCATTGTGCACCATGGAATGTACGCATCCCAAGTTTGCAACTGTCACTGCCCTTTCAAACTTTAAATCATGCCTATCAAAACCTTGTTAAATGAACCCAGTTCATAATGTTATGAACTGAGCAAACTTAACAGAGTTTCCTGAAGGATTTTCTCGTATTAAAACAGCCGTTTCTCGCAGCTGATATGAGATTTGAAAGCAATATTTTGTCTACGGTAATTTGGTGGCAGGGTTAACAATATGATGCAGCTATAATTAGTCAGATAGATCAATGAGACCTATGACCTCTGAATCAATGCATTCCTGCAATTCCATTGAGTTCAATGGAAGACGGGACAAACAATCAGCTACAAGGTTATCCTTACCTATGTATGGTAAAATTGTGTGTTTGTAATGAATGGTAAAATTATACATCAGAAGGCGGGTAGTCCACCTTGCAATACGGCATGGAACACGCCCTATATGAGAATATGTATATGTCTGGCACTGATGAAGGCTCAAAGCCGAAACACAATAAATATTAATGAATTCATTTCCCCGTACCCACTGACTGGACGAGAATTCGCGAAAGGTTGACACTAAAATCTTCACCGTAGCTTTTGAGCCTCGATGGCTCAATGGTTAAGGCGTTGGTTTAGTAATCATGAGGTCCCGGGTTCGAATCCGGTCATGCCATTTGGCCGACCGAACTGCCAAACAAATTGGAAATATAAAGCAAGGACGAATCATTACAACATTGCCAAAATCAATATTTCTGAAAGAAAATTTCATTACGATAAGAAATCTGAGAACGTTCTGGGGATATCAAGAAATTATGCGGGGGGCAATTTGGGGCAAGAAATCAGCTTTTGAGGGGCAATGCCCCCTTGCCCCCCCTGAGGAACATTTGAACATTTTTAGTAACGATTCTGATGGCATTATTGAAAAGAGCTGGAGATCATCTACAAATAGAAGGATATCGTCTGCGTAACAGAGGTGGCAATCAATATGGTGCTCAATTAGAAAATGAGGAACATTTGAACATTTTTAGTAACGATTCTGATGGCATTATTGAAAAGAGCTGGAGATCATCTACAAATAGAAGAACGATGTTATCCGATTAAGAAAATCCACAATATATCGCTCTATTTGCAACTTAACCAAATTTGCCTGCGATACAGGTTAAATAAAGGAAACAATTTCCTCCACATCTAAATATTATTATTATCATTTTTATTTGTTTTCACAAATATGTGTACATTGCATTCTTAAAATGTTCATGGCCGGAATCAGACCCTGATCCTAGGGCGTTTTTAAACCAGAAGAAACCAAAATGAAACCAGAAGAAAACCAAAATAACCAAAAAATTATGCACATACGAATAGAATTGCCAAAAAAAGAAAAGTAAATAAAAAGTTGTATACCAACAGTTCGACTGCGATTTTAAACCAGAAGAAACCAAAATGAAACCAGAAGAAAACCAAAATAACCAAAAAATTATGCACATACGAATAGAATTTTACTTTCAGTTGAAAAAAACTTGCTTTTTTGTGCAGCTAGATGCAGCTATTTCCTTTCAAATGAGCCATTAAACAGCTCTGTCATGATGTTCCAGTTCCTTTCAGTTTGTTTCAGTTCCTTTCAGTTTATTACTTTCAGTTGAAAAAAACTTGCTTTTTTGTGCAGCTAGATGCAGCTATTTCCTTTCAAATGAGCCATTAAACAGCATCGGGAAAGTGGGCAAAAACGCTTTTGTGTCTATCTCATTCAATAATAAAGATACAGCTTTTTCAAATAGCTCAAGCGATAGATCTTGCCAAGACAAATCGTTTTGTCAAAACATTTTTCAAATCCGACATCGGGAAAGTGGGCAAAAACGCTTTTGTGTCTATCTCATTCAATAATAAAGATACAGCTTTTTCAAATAGCTCAATAGTATCATAACTGAACCTTTTCGACTAATCAAGTTTCTATATTTTGGGACCAATCACAAGAATTTTGCATCATAACTGAGCCTTTTCAGTCAACCAAGTCTCTGTATTTTGGGACCAAACAGAAGAATTTAGTATCATAACTGAACCTTTTCGACTAATCAAGTTTCTATATTTTGGGACCAATCACAAGAATTTTGCATCATAACCAATTTTGGAATCCGATTGTTGGAATTTCCATTGTTGCAAATCCCACTGTTATAAGTCCTATTTTTGTAAATCCCATAGACCATCGACTGAAAATGAACAGAAATTTAACACAGAAAGGCGAGAACCAGATTATGGGGAAATCCTGGAAACTCGGACTGAAATCGAGGCTAATACTAGCGTTGGTTTCCGTACAACGTTCCCGAAAATAGTCTAATATCTTCATTTTTTCCACGGACGTAGCTATTATCCCCGAAAACTAAAACTTTTGAAATAGGAAAAGAGCGTTTAATCACATTCTTTACCATGCGCAATCATAAAATAGTTTAATATCTTCATTTTTTCCACAGACGTAGCTTTTACCCCCGAAAACTAAAACTTTTGAAATAGGAAAAGAGCCTTTAATCACATTCTTTAGATCTATCGTTTGAGCTATTGGAAAAAGCTGTATCTTCATTATTGAATGAGATAGACACAAATGCGATTTTAACCACTTTCCCGGTGTCCAATTTGAAAAATGTTTTGACAAAACGATTTGCCTTGGTGAGATCTATCGTTTGAGCTATTGGAAAAAGCTGTATCTTCATTATTGAATGAGATAGACACAAATGCGATTTTAACCAGCATCTAGTGTATGCAAACTATGTCAAATATGCATTATTAGCATATTTTGAACGCTTAGTGCACCATTGAATGTACGGTTCTAGTGTATGCAAATTATGTCAAATATGCCTAATGGGCCTATTTTGAACGCTTTGTGCACCATGGAATCTACGCATCTAGTGTATGCAAACTATGTCAAATATGCCTTATTGGCCTATTTTGAACGCGAGCCTTTAATCACATTCTTTACCATGTGCAATCATAAAATTGTCTAATATCTTAATTTTTTTCAACATACGTAGCTATTACCCTTGAAAACTAAAACTTTTGAAATAGGCAAAGAGCCTTTAATCACAGTCTTTACCATGTGCAATCATAAAATAGTCTAATATCTTCATTTTGTCAACATATGTAGCTATTACCTTCGAAAACTATATACTATACTATAATATACTATACTATACGATACTATGCTATCCTATACCATACTATACTATACTATACTATACTAATACTATACTATTCTATACCATACTTTACTATACTATACTAAACTATACCATACTTGCATAATGTATTGTCATATACTACAATACACTACACAAACTGGGCTGCGTTGTTCTGTGCAGTACTATATTATGATCCACTGATCATTTCTTTACAAGATTCCGTCAACTGTGTCAAAGTAACCACATATTTATCGTTGTTTTCACAACTTGCGGTATAAACTCCTGATATTTGGAAAGCTCTACAAAACAATGTGAGGGAGACAGTAAATTTCGATACTGTTCAACTAACTTGCATTCATTTAACAAAGCGTAGGAGTTGTACTCGACTTCTTCTTTTCCTCAATAATTAATACTTATTATTACTATTATAAAATTCTAAGCTTAGTCATAGCAATTACATAAAGAAATTTTCATTTTTACCAGTATTTGTGAATAAATTCACTATGTTAAATGACACTACTCTTTCAAGGAGGGGAGAGTGTCAGCCCCGTGAATTGAATAATATTAACAAATAACCGGATTTAGCATCTTTACAGAAAGTGTCATCAATTAATTAATATGCAAATTTCGTTTTAATTATTTATGTGCGGAGAGCCAAGATCAAAACATGCATTAATTCAAAAGCGTAAAGAAATTAAATAAAAAAAACAAGTTTTTTAAATGAAAGTAAGAAGCAACATTAAAAATTAAAACGAACAGAAATTACTCCGTATATGAAAGGGGCTTTTCCTCCTCAACGCCCCGCTCTTTACGTAGTATAGTATAGTATAGTATAGTATGGTATAGGATAGCATAGTATCGTATAGTATAGTATATTATAGTATAGTATATTATATTATAGTATAGTATATTATAGTATAGTATAGTATAGCATAGCATAGTATAGTATAGTATAGTATAGTATAGTATGGTATAGGATAGCATAGTATCGTATAGTATAGTATATTATAGTATAGTATAGAGAGGGTTAAAATAACGCGTATATGGGGTCAGGGTTTGTTTACCGAAAATGCAATCAAATTGCCTATAACTAGTAAACGGATTTTAACTAATAAACAGTTATAACTAATAACGTTTTTTCGGTTACGGGGAGAGGGTTAAAATAACGCGTATATGGGGTCAGGGTTTGTTTACCGAAAATGCAATCAAATTGCCTATAACTAGTAACCCCAGCTTGTTAAAATGTTATACTTTTTCGGGCAAAAAATTGCAGAACCATCGATTCATGTCCTAAAAATTTCAAGCAAAGGAGTATTTTTTCGAGAAAATAATCCACATTCCCCCCCCCCCCCCCCCCCCCCCCCCCCCCTCTTTCCCCCCCCCCCCCCCTTTCCTTTCTTTCCTTTCCTTTTCTCCTTATCTCATTTCATATTCCGGGACTTCAGATATTACCATTGAACTTTCATACTTTACTTTCCTACTTAAAAGGGAAAGACGTTCGGGTCTTGAGATATTAGCATTGAACTTTCATACTTTACTTTCCTACTTAAAAGGTAAAGACGCCCGGGACTTCAGATATTACCATTGAACTTTCATACTTTACTTTCCTACTTAAAAGGGAAAGACGTTCGGGTCTTGAGAAGTCAACATAGTAGCAACAAGATAGAACTTCAGGATAAGGGACTAAATTTTGACAATTAATTAGTAAACTTAGTAGCAACATAGTCAATTAGTCAACATAGTAGCAACAAGAGTAGCAACATAGTCAATTAGTCAACATAGTAGCAACAAGATAGAACTTCAGGATAAGGGACTAAATTTTGACAATTAATTAGTAAACTTAGTAGCAACCTGCACGATTCGTGCTCAAATAACTTGCAACATGCATAGCTTTCTGCTAAAAAGATGGATATAGGTGGGGTGAGAAGTTTGGAAGGGATCAGAAGTTTCATTTGTCTCTTCAGTGAGAAAGATCAAAAACCTGCACGATTCGTGCTCAAATAACTTGCAACATGCATAGCTTTCTGCTAAAAAGATGGATATAGGTGGGGTGAGTCCTGTCATAATCAAAATATAATCCATGTCAATATCAGTTTGGTGTACAATTTTGGACAGAGCTTTACTCACTACACGAGTCCTTAACTGATTCGGTTCCCTGGTTGTTTCAATACCGGGTTTAAAGCAATCCTGTCATAATCAAAATATAATCCATGTCAATATCAGTTTGGTGTACAATTTTGGACAGAGCTTTACTCACTACACTTTAATGCCTCCTACATGCAACAAAACCTATTAAAGACATCGTCATTGCCACGTGTACTAACGCTGAACGAGATACTGTTATGTACGTTGAGCTTTTGTTCTCAGGAATCTGAGGATATTTTTAGATTTCCTTTACCAGAATTTCTTCTCCAAAGAAAACGTGATTAACCTTTAGAGGGTCAGTAGGGAATTATGAAAAGATATTAACTTTGTTACAGGCTTTTGACAATGGCAATTCTGAGAGTAAACACTGTTGCCAGCTAAGGACGAAAAAGGAGATATAACTGGTGCTCATAACAAATGTAACATCCCTTGTCTTTTTAAGATGGGGTAAACCCTTTGTTACAGGCTTTTGACAATGGCAATTCTGAGAGTAAACACTGTTGCCAGCTAAGGACGAAAAAGGAGATATAACACTATAAAAAGTCAGACAGTGCAGCAACTGTCACTCTACAAAGTCATAGTGACAGTGCACTATAAAAGTGTCACTATAAAAAGTCAGACAGTGCAGCAACTGTCACTCTACAAAGTCATAGTGACAGTGCACTATAAAAAGTCAGACAGTGCAGCAACTGTCACTCTACAAAGTCATAGTGACAGTGCACTATAAAAGTGTCACTAGATTTGAAAAATGTTTTAACAAAACGATTCGCCTTGGCGAGATCTATCGTTTGAGCTATTGGAAAAAGCTCTATCTTCATTATTGAATGAGAATGACACAAATTCGTTTTTACCCATTTTCCCGTTGTCTGATTTGAAAAATGTTTTAACAAAACGATTCGCCTTGGCGAGATCTATCGTTTGAGCTATTGGAAAAAGCTCTATCTTGATGTTTTATCTACGACACAAATTGTGATGTAAAAAAGTGTGAATATATACTAAGAAATATAATATAAAAGTATTTGTATTTCAGGGTTTATTCGTTGCTTACAGGGAGAATGCAATTCTCTGTAGTTTTGATGTTTTATCTACGACACAAATTGTGATGTAAAAAAGTGTGAATATATACTAAGAAATATAATATAAAAGTATTTGTCAAAAGTTTTAGTTTTCGAGGGTAATAGCTACGTATGTTGAAAAAATGAAGAGATTAGACTAGTTTATGATTGCACAGGGTAAAGAATGTGATTAAAGGCTCTTTTCCTATGTCAAAAGTTTTAGTTTGCGAGGGTAATAGCTACATATGTTGGAAAAATGAAGATATTAGACTATTTTATGATTGCACATGGTAAAGAAAGTGCTCCTGCAGCTCTGGTTTTAGAGCAAAAAGGAAAACGAAGGTCCAAGGCAAGTGTTGCTTATATTTGATATGCATAGTCACACTTCCTACCTCAAAACAGGGATTCTCAGTTTCCTCTTTTAACCTGCATATCCTGCAGCTCTGGTTTTAGAGCAAAAAGGAAAACGAAGGTCCAAGGCAAGTGTTGCTTATATTTGATATGCATAGTCTGTTGTTATTTAGTTAGATTACGACAAGCAAAGACATCGCATGAATGTCCCATTCCATAAAATTCTGTTGTTATTTAGTTAGATTACGACTAGCAAAGACATCGCATGAATATCCCATTCCATCAAATTCTGTTGTTATTTAGTTAGATTACGACAAGCAAAGACATCGCATGAATGTCCCATTCCATAAAATTCTGTTGTTATTTACTGACTAACAAAACCTGAAAACCTGACTAACAAAAATAGCATAGTGTGACTGTGAATTTAGAACAGCTGTGCTAATACCAATTGGAAATGATTTAAAAAAGTGTATTAAAATGGAAGGAAACATGAAAATCTGACTAACAAAACCTGAAAACCTGACTAACAAAAATAGCATAGTGTGACTGTGAATTTAGAACAGCTGTGCTAATAGTTAAAAACACCTTTTTCTCTATCTCATTAAGTAATAACGCTACAACTTTCTCTTATAGCTCAAACGATAGATCTCGATAAGAGGAGTCGTTTTGTATAACCATTTTTCAATTTCAACACCGGGAAAGTGGTTAAAAACACCTTTTTCTCTATCTCATTAAGTAATAACGCTACAACTTTCTCTTATAGCTCAAACGATAGATCTCGTTTATAAATACGGCTCTGGGTTGACATGGCCCGGTTTATGTAAACTACTCGTTCTTTGCAGTAAAGTTTTAAAAAAGACGGCTATGTTAGGTCTTAGTATGTTTGAGTATGTTCTTAGTATGTTAGTATGTTTATAAATACGGCTCTGGGTTGACATGGCCCGGTTTATGTAAACTACTCGTTCTTTGCAGTAAAGTTTTAAAAAAGTCGTTGATCCTCGTTGATGGTCGTTGATCCTCGTTGATCCTCGTTGATGGTCGTTGATCCTCGTTGATGGTCGTTGAACCTCGTTGATGGTCGTTGAACCTCGTTGATGGTCGTTGATCCTCGTTGATGGTCGTTGATCCTCGTTGATGGTCGTTGATCCTCGTTGATCCTCGTTGATGGTCGTTGATCCTCGTTGATGGTCGTTGAATGAAACACACTTTCCTGAAACTTCGGGTCAGCTTCAGGATTTCTTTCCTGAAATGAACCATACCTATAAAATACTTTCCTGAAACTTCAGGTCAACTTCAGGATTTCTTTCCTGAAATGAACCATACCTATGAAACACACTTTCCTGAAACTTCGGGTCAGCTTCAGGATTTCTTTCCTGAAATGAACCATACCTATAAAATACTTGTGCGTCAACTCTACAAAATTGGTTACCTAACGTGGATAATATTTTAGAATCGAATAAGAGACTGGTATCCCACTTGAAGAAGACTTGTAATGGTATTGCTGGTCTTATTTTGTCATTTTGATAGTCAACGTGCGTCAACTCTACAAAATTGGTTACCTAACGTGGATAATATTTTAGAATCGAATAAGAGACTGGTATCCCACTTGCTACAATTGATGCGGTTGATATCTTTTCTTCACAATATCACTAAATAAGACAGTGCCGACTGTCACTACAATTGATGCGGTTGATATCTTTTCTTCACAATATCACTAAATAAGCTAGAGCCGACTGTCCCTACAATTGATGCGGTTGATATCTTTTCTTCACAATATCACTAAATAAGACAGTGCCGACTGTCACTACAATTGATGGAAGAGACGCAACGCAACTTACATTTGAAGAGACGTAACGCAACTTACATTTGAAGAGACGTAACGCAACTTACATTTGAAGAGACGTAACGCAACTTACATTCGAAGAGACGTAACGAAACTTACATTCGAAGAGACGCAACGCAACTTACATTTGAAGAGACGTAACGCAACTTACATTTGAAGAGACGTAACGCAACTTACATTTTTCCGGGGTCGAAATTGAAATATTCTTTAACAAAACGACTCCTCTCAGCGAGATCTATCGTTTGAGCCCTTGGTAAGAGCTGTATCTTTATTATTGAATGAGATAGAGAAAAAGTCGTTTTTAAACACTTTTCCGGGGTCGAAATTGAAATATTCTTTAACAAAACGACTCCTCTCAGCGAGATCTATCGTTTGAGCCCTTGGTAATATCTCATTAAGTAATAAGGCTACAACTTTCTCTTATTGCTCAAACGATAGATCTCGCTGAGAGGAGTCGTTTTGTCTAATTATTTTTCAATTTCAACATCGGGAAAATGGTTAAAAACGCCCTTTTGTCTATCTCATTAAGTAATAAGGCTACAACTTTCTCTTATTGCTCAAACGATAGATCTCGCTGAGAGGAGTCGTTTTGTCGTTTGGGCTATAAGAGAAAGTTGCAAGGTTACTACTTAATGAGATAGAGAAAAAGACGTTTTTAACAACTTTCCCGATGTCGAAATGGAAAAATGTTTAAACAAAACGACTCCTCTCAGCGAGATCTATCGTTTGGGCTATAAGAGAAAGTTGCAAGGTTACTACTTAATGAGATAGAGAAAAAGACGTTTTTAACAACTTTCCCGAGAATGATGGAATGGAATTATGTAATGGAATGATGGGATAGAATGATCGAATGGAATTATGTAATGGAATGATGGGATAGAATGATCAAATGGTATAAGAGAGTGGAATGATGGAATGGAATGATGGGATAGAATGATGGAATGGAATTATGTAATGGAATGATGGGATAGAATGATCGAATGGAATTATGTAATGGAATGATGGGATAGGGCGTTTTTAACCACTTTCCCGATGTCAAAATTGAAAAATGTTTAAACAAAACGACTCCTCTTAGTGAGATCTATCGTTTGAGCTATAAGAGAAAGTTGTAGCGTTATTACTTAATGAGATAGAGAACAGGGCGTTTTTAACCACTTTCCCGATGTCAAAATTGAAAAATGTTTAAACAAAACGACTCCTCTTAGTGAGATCTATTCCTTGTGCAATTCGTTGTGCAATTCGATGTGCAATTCGTTGTACAGGCTTCGTTGTGCAATTCGTTGTGCAGGCTTCGTTGTGCAGGCTTCGTTGTGCAGGCTTCGATGTGCAGGCTACGTTGTGCCATTCCTTGTGCAATTCGTTGTGCAATTCGATGTGCAATTCGTTGTACAGGCTTCGTTGTGCAATTCGTTGTGCAGGCTTGTGTTGGATTTGAAAAATGTTTTGACAAAACGCTTCGTCTTGGGGAGATCTATCGTTTGAGTTATTTGAAAAAGCTTTATATTCATTATTGAATGAGATAGACACAAATACGTTTTTACCCACTTTCCCGGTGTTGGATTTGAAAAATGTTTTGACAAAACGCTTCGTCTTGGGGAGATCTATCGTTTGAGTTATTTGAAAAAGCTTTCCCCCGGTGTCCCCGTTGTAGTTGTGTCCCTGTGTCCCGGTCGTCATTTATATTCCCTGTGTCCCGGTCGTCATTTGTATTCCGGTGTCCCGGTCTGTATATACATTCGTTTTTTAGTTTTGTTTTTCTCCTTTATTTTTTTCCTTTTTTTTTCTTTTTTAGCTTATTTAGATTTTTAGATTTTTTAGTTTTTTTATTAGTTTTTCTTCCCAAGAAGTAAACAAATATGTCTGGTCGTGGAAAAGGAGGAAAAGGTCTCGGCAAAGGTGGAGCGAAACGTCATCGTAAAATCCTACGTGACAACATCCAAGGTATCACCAAACCAGCCATCCGCCGTCTTGCTCGTCGTGGAGGTGTCAAGCGTATCTCAGGTTTGATCTATGAGGAGACTCGTGGTGTACTCAAAGTTTTTTCTCCACCAAAAGTATCTATACTGTTCTATAAACTTGTTTAAGACCGTTTGGTTAAAATAACGTAACGTTTATATTAAGCAGTAAAAAAATTGAATTTATTAAAAGCATCCTCACGAGAGTTTACTGCGCTCATCTTTGCAAATGTTTGTCAAGCGTCCCCTCAGAATGTGACGTCACTAGAAAGAATTTTCGTCGAGACATCGACTATTTTATGATTGCAAATGGTAAAGAATGTGATTAAAGGCTCTTTTCCTATGTCAAAACTTTTAGTTTTCGAGGGTAATAGCTACGTATGTTGTTAAAATGAAGATATTAGACTATTTTATGATTGCTCATGGTAAATAATGTGATTAAAGGCTCTTTTCCTATGTCAAAAGTTTTAGTTTTCGAGGGTAATAGCTACGTATGTTTACTTTCTATTCCCACATTTTGATAACAATGTCACTTTGATTTAATTATTTACAAAATATATGTACATTAAAAATATTTACAAGTAGCAAACACTGTTTCTATGCTGCCGAGATAAGAAAAAATAACAGCTATCCTCTTATCAAAAGTCTTCCTTACTTCTTAGCTTTCTTTGCAGGCTTGGCTTTTCCTGCCTTCTTAGCGGCTGTCTATTGGCATCGCATAATTATGCTCTTTATGTATGTCACTTATTCTTTCTTCTTCAGCTTTCCGTGTGAGGGCATATGAGTGTTCACTTTCTATTTCATTTCTTTCGTGTTTCAGAGCTTGTGCTAAGTACAGTGTGAACATTACTGGTGACATACAGTCACCCTGCGGTACACCAATATTTGTTGTGAATTTTTCACTGGTTTCTGTGCAATCATAAAATAGTCTAATATCTTCATTTTTCCAACATACGTAGCTATTTCCCTCGAAAACGAAAACTTTTGCCATAGGAAAAGAGCCTTTAAGAACATTCTTTACCATGTGCAATCATAAAATAGTCTAATATCTTCATTTTTCCAACATACGTAGCTATTACCGTCGAAAACTTAAACTTTTGAAATAGGAAAAGAGCCTTGTTACACCCAAGTTCTTGGTAGGGCATAAAAAAGCCCTCTCACCAACTTTTCATAGTTCTTAGTGTTTCGATTAGTACCTAAAACACTGCTACTACACATTAAAACACATTTCAGACGTAGCTTGATGATTCGATAAACAGTCTCCACTCAGATGCATCGCAATTTTCGATACCCAGCTCAACCAACAATTTCTCCACGTTTGCTTCTCATCCAAAACTGCGGATCTTCGTGAACTTCTCAAGAAAGGAGTAAAATTTGCTTGGACTCCCAAACATCAAAAAGCTTTTGAAGATCTCAAACATGATCTAACGGGGGACAAAGTATTAGCATTTTATGATCCATCCAAACCAGTTGATCTAATCACTGATGCGTGTGATCGCTCCTTAGGTGCGATTTTGTTACAAGCTGGATTTCTCTGTTATCTCATCAAAACTGTTAGTAATATTTAATTCATTATATCATCTATTTTCCACCTATCACATTTTTCCTTCAGGAAGCCAACTATATCAAATTTAGCATTTCTCTCCTGTTTCAGACTGTCCAGAGCAAGGAGATGTGTTACAAATGCTTTTGGCATACTGGCCAATGGCTGACAAGTGTTTCATACAAGCATTCTTTGTGCACCATGGAATGTACGCATCTAGTGTATGCAAACTATGTCAGATATGCCTTATTAGCGTATTTTGAACGCTTTGTGCACCATGGAATGTACGCATCTAGTGTATGCAAACTATGTCAAGTATGCCTTATTAGCGTATTTTCAACGCTTTGTGCACCATGGAATGTACGCATCTAGTGTATGCAAACTATGTCAAATATGCTCAGTGATTGGTATTCACTATCAGTAGCATCTTTCCACTTTTTAGCCTCTGGACCAGAGTAAGCTTCTTTGATAGACCGTGGCTCACCTATATGATGTACCGATGCTGAAGCATAACCTAATTCTTCAGTTTCCCACCAATTGCCTGTAATTGTTCCTGGTCTATCTGGAACTGATCTAACACGACTTGAGCGTCGTACTTCTGGTTTTTTATTTAGCTTATCCATACGGGTTCATTAAAAAATATTCTAAAGTTCGATTGTTGCTTGAGTATTTGTATATCTGAATTTGTATTCGGATAAGACTGTAATGACACATGATAACTACCCATACCTAGCACAGTTGGATTTATATAAACGGTTCTCGTATCTCCATACTTCTTGGCAACCTTCCGTCGACAATTTCTGGTAACAAGAAGTGGGTCTAACTCTGTCCAATCAAGTCAAAATTGGGTGAAAGAGGGTGATTTGGATTGCTACAGGTCTCCTCTACAAAGTTGATTTTTAGCAAAAACCACCAAAACTCGACTTTTGACTTGAATTTGCGCTTTTCCTGCTTGTGTGGCCAAAACACCCCTTGCAAAAACGCAAAAGACTTAGGGTGCAATTTTTTTGAAAAGTGCACCATGGAATGTACGCATTCCAAGTATGCAAGTGTCACTAAAAAGCAGCTTTTGGTGCTATTCTAAACGCATTGTGCACCATGGATTGTACGCATTCCAAGTATGCAAGTGTCACTAAAAACAGCTTTTGGTGCTATTCTAAACGCATTGTGCACCATGGAGTGTACGCATTCCAAGTATGCAAGTGTCACTAAAAACAGCTTCAACTTGGCCAAAGACGGAAGATGGCATGTCGAAGCTGCGGAGACCAAATGGCTGATTTTTAGAGTTTTGCAGTTTTGTGTCTTCTGAAGAACGGGGATGGTACAAACTGGGAAGCAGAGACTGGAAAACGTCTCAGCGGGTAAGTACGTTTGAATTTTATCCCTGCTTCGAGTCAACAGCGCTGATTAGGACTATGTTTGGTCGTCAGGATCACTTGAAGTCAACCGGACATCAAGGTTCTCTTGACGACTTTCAAATCGTCTCTACTACTAATCTAAGCAGCGAATTGCTTATTCATGAGACGTTAGCTATTAACGACCTTAATCCATTAATGAACAATAACGTATCATCTGCCCCTTTGTATTTGTTTTAATAGCTATTTGTCCCTTGTTAGTTGTTACCACTTTCCTAGCATATTTGCTTGTAAGACCCCTAATTAATCAAAGAAATCATCTAGTTTGCTAAAGAAATCACGGCTTTTCATGCTGTCAACTCGGGCAGCATTATACTATCTCCAATAAACGCCACCTTCCAGTGCTTCACCACATCAACTTGGCTCTTTGATATATTTACCTGAACAGTTGAAACCATTCCCAACAAATCCTGGATTACAAGAGAAAAACTGGGCTGTGGAAGAAGTCATCAAAGTAAACTTTACAGTACGTTCCCTCAAGACTTTTGCACAACTCAAGTATCACACCCTCACCGATTCCAAGATCTAACTTTTACTTCTTGCCGAGGTACAAAATGAACTCAAACAGACACCCAGTTAGGCTGTCACATCTGCAACACCATTTAAAACCCATTTGATAAGATTGCCCTTGCATTAAGTGCTCAGAAGAATCTTATTGTGCATCACATGGACATCACTACAGCATTCCTGAATGGCTCCTTGGAGGAGGAGGTCTTCATGAAGCAACCAGAGGGTTTCATCAAAAGTGGTGCAAGTAACCTAGTCTGCAAACTTAAGAAATCCCTCTATGGACTTAAGCAGTCCCCAAGATGCTGGAATGCGGCTCTTGACTGCTTATTTTCGGTACAGCTCAAAGCCTTTGTGTTAGTGACACAGTCGCGTACCACGGTTCTAAATCAACACTTTTGCAACGCTTTGCAGAGTGTGCAGAACCAGCAATAACCCGGTCATCAGCTTTGGTGGTTGAAGTGATTCCTTTGACGAGGAATTCTTATGAAGCTGCAACCTTTGGTAACTTTGCAAAGAAAGTTTTGAGCCACATTGACATAATTTGCATACACTACATCCGTGCATTCCATGGTGCATAAAGCGATCAAAATAGGCTAATAAGGCATATTTGACATAGTTTGCATAAACTAGATGCGTACATTCCATGGTGGACAAAGCTTTCAAAATAGGCTGATAAGGCATATTTGACATAGTTTGCATACACTAGATGCGTACATTCCATGGTGCACAAAGCGTTCAAATCAGGACGAACAACTCTTGGATGTTGCCATCCTTTTAGATCGTCCACCTTAGTTAGGAGTGTAATTGTGTAAGACAATTACGGCAGACATTCTTTGATGCGGATAATACTTCCATGAAATAGACAAAGGAAACTCATTTTGCTCCACAATTCCCCTGGACTTTCGATACCGTCAAGGTTGAGCCCAATTCCAGTATAAAACAAATAGCTATCCCACCTATTGCACTTAAGCTAAGGTTAATAAATGTACAATCAAATTTCTTTCCTAATTTTTTACATAAAGGACTGTATTTCAATGATTTTCGATCCTAGTTCAATTTTAAATTAGTTTCGAAGCGCACTGTCAGTTCAAAAATATAATAAGAATTATTGTTCTCAATAATCATATCAGGTCTTAAGTCTTGTCCAGATATTGAAGGACCTTTTTTGTTGACCAATTTTTTCCACTATTGTAAGCCTTGATGCCCTATAAAGTGCCAGAAATCAGCGTCTCTCTATAAACTTACATTTCTTACTCTTTTTTCTAAACTATTCGAAATCGGCACTACTTTCACGCCGAATCATTATCTCGGCCATCAATAAACATAATAAACACATATAGATCATAATTGAAGGACCGCCAGGACAGACAGTGCTTGTTAGAAATGAAAATAACTGGTCTGATCGTGCCACTGTTGTAAAGGAGATCAGTCCACGATCATATTTACTGAGGCGAAATAGGTCTCAAATTAAGGCGATTGCAGTGCCTGAAATCGAAACTGAGGCACAGTATGATATTAACATAGATAAGAGTATTAGCAAAGATACGTCCACTTCTACTACATATACTCTCTGAGACTCCCTGAGTTTCATGAGAAGTCTCGACGTCTAATCGTTCAATTGTGAAAACTATATAGCGAAGAGGAGGCCAATCGTTTTTGCGCAATTGGCCGCAACATATTTTTCAACAAGTTTATCCTGACGGTCCTAAGATGTTGTCTTCAAAGGTTTGCCATTAGCGACAAAATTTAAACTTTTGGTAAACTTAGGCAAAGGTACCATCTCAAAGTACAATTTAATTCTTAGCCCAATTAGCTCCTATGGCATTCAAATAAATATAATATTTTTTCAAAAGCTGTTATGTTTGCAGTTATTTCAAGAAACTACTATATACATCCTGGCAGTATGGAAATCAACTAGAAGACACTAAATCCGCAGAAAATATTAAGTCGTAATTAATTGTCCATAACACCTTAATAGCAACTTGTACTCCCAACCCAGAAGATTCAAGTACCACTCCTTTTCACCACCACGAGCCGTGCGGTTATTGTTATTATATTGTCTCTGAGGATCCTGATCTCACGCAACCTCCTGTTCTATACCGTGGACCAAATGCCTCTACCCACTTTTTAGATACCTTGAAAGAAGAAGATCGCAAGATTCGTAATATCTTAAGTCAACCTGGATCCTCTTAGGTACTCCATAGATCAGCATCCAATTGTGAATAAGGTGCTTTACCACTGTGGCAGATGTTTGGTCTCTTGTAGGTACTGCGACTGAAAACTTTGTAAATACATCGGTCATCACCAAAACGTTTTCCAAACCATTGCTTGCTTGATCCAAAAGAGTAAAATCTAGTGCTAGGACTTCAAGTGGACGACTTGCCATAATATGTCAACTCTTTAATCTCTGGTAACACTTTATTTTTACATGAAAGTTAATGTTATCTTTTGAGAATTGAATATATGAATAATGCATAGATCAAACAGAATACAACTCCCAAGACTTCTTTATGTTACAAGTGATTTCACTAGTTCTTGCTTCATTATGAATACATACAAATTTAATCTTGTGGGGATAGTTGACGTGTATACAAATATAGACTACAATTTCTTTGCAAGGTGAAAGAACAGACGAATTCTCGTGTTTCTTCGTGTTTTTAAAAACCTGGTTTACAGTAACCCTGGAATATGCTCGCTGCTGGAAAAAATATGTTCCAAAAAATCGATGCCATACTACAGGTTTGTTTGCACGTACGTAAGTAAACATGAATGCTCTCACGTGGGGCACATAGACGACTTGGTTTAGTGATTGCTGTTCTTGACATGATAATGTTTTCCTTGTCTCGTTAAGTACTGTACCCCCTTTGCAAAGAGAGTTCCCTATGTATAAATGGTATTAATTGTTTAGATATTATTATTATTTCCTTGGCTTTTGTACATCAAATATGTCAACTCTTTAATCTCTGGTAACACTTTATTTTTACATGAAAGTTAATGTTATCTTAACTCTGGGGCATCAAGAGCAAAGAATTCTGCCATTTTATGGTCCAGTAGAGAAGAAGAACATAATTACAATCAACGATGGCAAGAAAGGGAAATCTGAAATAGATTGGTATGTCAATTATGTCATGCAGATGAAGAGAGACGTTGGCGTAGACCTTGGCTTGCATGTTTTTCCTTCTTTTGAGTATCAAGTGCCAACAGTAAAATAACACAAATCAGTTGCAAGACCACGGACCATAAATGACAATGCATGACTTGCAAGTTCAGGGGCTTTTTCCAGGGAAGAATAGTTCAGTTGAGGATCTCCTAAGTCCAAATAGCCTATTAACTCATTTGTTACCTTGTCATAAACAAGGTTTGCCCTGATTTTCATTTCATCAAATAGTAACACTACGTATCTTTGATGACTAGTGCATTCTTTACCATTTGCACTCATAAAATAGTCTAATATCTTCATTTTTTCAACACACGTAGCTATTACCCTCGAAAAAAAAAACTTTTGACATAGGAAAAGACCTTTTAATCACATTCTTTACCATTTCCAATCTTAAAATAGTCTAATATCTTCATTTTTTCAACATACGTAGCTATTACCCTTGAAAACTAAAACTTTTGAAATGCTGCGGGTCTCGATGTTTTATCTGCCCTCAATGATTATCAAGAAAATCTTTTGGAGCCCCTTCATACCCCCCAGGCGGTAGATGGACATCCTCTTCGTCCCATTGGACGCTTGCCAGTTACAATTCAGCTCGGTGCTGTCTCTGTCAAGGATACTATCCACATTTTACCTTCTATGAAGGGTATAGTTCTTGCCTGGTATACTGCTTTAACCAACATAGAGCCTTAACTTTACTTAACAGGTTAAGTAACTGAAACTTTGCCCAAAAAATATTTTTACCCCTTATCATACACAACGAAGGCCCCCCAATGAGAACTTCGTCATGCCGCTATTTGCAATTGGTTCATATTTTCTATTAACAAAAAAGGAATGTCTGACAAATTATATGAAGCCCAAAATTTAACCATAAACTGTATGCAAACTATGTCAAATATGCGTTATCAGCCTATTTTGAACGCTTTGTGCACCATGGAATGTACGCATCTAGTGTTGCAAACTATCTCAAATATGCCTTATAAACCTATTTTGAGCGCTTTGTGCCCCATGGAATGTACGCATCTAGTGTATGCAAACTATGTCAAATATGCGTTATCAGCCTATTTTGAACGCTTTGTGCATAATGTGCAAAGGCCCTGTATCAGCCTGCAGGAAATGACTTGGACCACTTGTATCAACAGCCTCTCTCACTTCTCACTTGTAAGAGATACGGTCAGTTGTTAGTTCCGTCAAAGTCTCTACTTTGTGTAGTGCAGTGTGCTGACAGTGTAGCACGACAACAGCTTTGCAACTGGGTCTCCCTGAAAAAATCAGATATAAAAAAAATGTGCACTCTGCACTACAAAAGGGCGAAACTGTTTTCTCAAGTTCCACTCTGTCTCTGCTCATTGAAAGGGTCATTTCACTTTTTGCAACACTAAAAGATCACTTGACTGTCAAGTCTTCTATGGACTGGACCAGTCATTGTGTTTACTAATTTATCTTTTCTCGCATGAACTGCGTCGTTGATTGTGTCAGATATTATTTGGCAAAATTCCCGCGCAGGTTCGAACTCTGCTCGCAGCGATATCACTGAACTGTTGCATTCACCTGTTCTATGGTTTATGACATGATATAGGGAATAATATGAAGTAATTAAGTATAGCAATACATGAAACGCTTCATAATAATAACCCTGGTACCATTGTGCAAGGGCAAAGTGGATAAGGCCATCGATCTGAAATCCAATGGCATATATCCCGCATTCCAAGCATGCACGTGTCACTAAAAACAGCTTTTGGTGCTATTCTAAACGCATTGTGCGCCATGGAATGTACACTTTCCAAGCATACAAGTGTCACTAAAATCAGCTCTTGGTGCTATTCTAAACGTATAGTGCACTATGGAATGTACGCATTCCAGGCATGCAAGTGTCACTAAAAACAGCTTTTGGTGCTATTCTAAACCCTGAAAGTAAATCTGGAGCAGAGTTCAAAAGTAGAAAAGTTAATGTGATAAAACTCTTAGCAACACTGATTTACAGTGTCTTAAATAGGCAAAAATGAAAAAAATAGAAAATGTAAACAAAAGAATATATGAGTAAGAAATATGATAATTGAACTGCTTGGAATTGTGATGAAATTGCTGTAGAATTTCTAGACTATATATTTGTGTGGATAGACGAAAATTACTACCAATTTTTGTCACACACGTAACCAATTTTGTTTATAAATTTTGTGACAGGAAGCCACCTCAGAAAAAATTCTTAAAAATGGTTATTCTCTTTTAGTATGTAGCCAGGTACATGGGGTGCATACAATGATATTTACAACTCATCTACTTTGTGAAATATTTTAGCAAACTTATTATGTCACACACGAGTTTGTGAGCCAAGTAGGTAGCCGAATAGTTCCCAAGGATAAGAGGCAATTCCTCACCTTGTTGTTGATGACGGGGATGTCATCGTGGAGCTGCTACGAAAGGCAAGCAGAGAAAATTCTCGCCGTATACAATGTTACAAAGTGGAAATTCCGGGAAAGCACATTCTCGATGACACTGCGACGGTCCGATATATGGATTTGTACAACTGTAACAAATAAACGAAGTATCAGAGGAAATGAAACTTGAAGATTAATAAGAAAGTACAAAAGAATGATAAAAAAAATTGAAGTTAATTATAAGCCTCGGCTATGTGCTCCACGATATTCGTGAAAGCCTGACGGGAGTTGTGACCGTATCGCTCGCGCCACATAAACTCGTCAATGTACGACGGTACAAGATCGTACTGACTGGTACAGGGAAGATATATAAATGACGACCGGGACACAGGGATTGTTCGAAGAGAAATTAAAGACCGGGACACCGGGAAACAAATGACGACCGGGATGCTGGGACACAGGGAATATAAATGACGACCTCAACACTCAAAGAGAAAGTACAGACTGGGACACCGGGACACAAATGACGACCGGAATACTGGGAATATAAATGACGACCTTTGCCAGTCGTTTATCAGTTCATATGGCTTTGAGGTTTGATTGTTGGGTGGGTGGGTTTCGTTGGTTTGTCGTTTTTGGTTTTTCAAACTATGGCTTATACAATACCCCCCTCCCCTAAGATTGACAGAGAAACGTAAAAGAAATGCCAGAGACATTGTGTTTCTGTATGGCTTGCATATGATATCTACATGCATCAAAGTATGCAGCATAAGTAGCTATTACCCTCGAAAACTAAAACATTCGAAATAGGAAAAGAGTCTTTAATCACATTTTTTACCAAGTGCAATCATAAAATTGTCTAATATCTTCAATTTTTCAACATACGTAGCTATTACCTCGAAAACTAAAGCTTTTGACATAGGAAAAGAGCCTTTAATCACATTCTTTACCATTTGCAATCATAAAATAGTTTTATTACATCAGTGGTTACATTGCCCACAGTTTGCTCAAGAAGCTTACATGTACTGAATGTGCCTCTGCCTTGTATCAGTCCTCATCAGAAAATTTTAACAATCATGCAAACTCTACCTTCCTGTCCTTCAAGAAGTATGGAAGACTCATGGTGCCATCTGAGTCATTGTATGAGGTAGTTAAAACTACCGACAAAATTTTGCGCTACTCAGTAGCAGCTGCAATTAACTACTTGCGTGGCAAAAAAGTAAAAAAGTTCCTTGACAGCCAAGAAACTACAAATTTCATTATAAAAATTAATAATTTGTTTGACATACTGAACTCAAAGAGTAAGTTTGGCAAACATTCAAAGGCACCTTTAACTCTTGAAAATATTGAAGAAAAATATGATTATCTTCAAGAGGTAATGGAATTTTGCCAGAGAAGACATGGCCCCTGAATTCCCACCTTGGCTACGGCTTTGCCCGCAACTTTCAATAACTTCGACCTCTCCTGTGTCTAGATATTATTTGCGACCCCCCTTTATGAATCACGCAAAATCAGAATAACCATGGCCTAGCTGCTAGAATTCTCTTTTCACTGGGTAGCTGACCCCTAAGATATCTTTTGTTGGCCCCACATCTGCGGTGTACTTGGTAGATAGTTAAGACAGACACTTGCCGTACACTTCTTATAGACTAAAGACAGACACTGGCGGTACTATTGGTAGGCACGTTTGTGGTAGGCACTTGCGGTGCGCTTGATAAACGCTTGAGGTGTACATTTATGGTGTACTTCGTAGATAGCTAAGACAGACAATTGCTGTGCACTTGGTAGAGAGTAAATTCAAGAAAACCTTCTTAGACTAAAGTTGCTTATATATCCTTAAAACTGTATAGACTGTTAAAATGACCAGAATGCTAATTCCGAACTTGTTAGAAAGATTTGTTGCCCTGTTTAAATCACTTTTTTGCCAATCTGAACCACTTAGAACTACTTTCAACTAGTTTTTACAGGTGAGGGCCACTTCTAACTGTTTTAGGCTGGTAATCGTAAGTACGTCCAAAATCTAAGGCCTTGTCCAAAGTAAGGGAATGAGGTTCGTGATCTAGTAACTTTTTTCGTACTGCTCCGTGACATGTACCTTTTATGATTTGGTCAATTAAATTGTCTTCGACAAGTGCAGACGTAGTGAAATTGCATTTGTTTGCTTGCACTTTAAGCCTCGTGACAAAAACATCGATCGACTCGCCCTCAAGCACCGATTAAAAGTGTGCTGTTTCTCGAGCCTCAAATTAAGTTAAAACTACAAAATTCCCTTAGACAGAGCAATAAATGTGAGTAGTCATTTAATTTTAAAGATCTAAGAGGCCACACGTTTACTTTCTAAGAAGAGATGCCTTTAAATTTTTATGTGGAAAAAATTTCGTTGTCAAAAGGAAAAAACAGACAAGTCCATTTTTTGATTTTTGCTCGGCCTAGGATCTCATCGGCAGTCTCTGTCATCACGGTTTTAAAGGTCTCCCATCTCTTATCGGGGGTTAGGTTTTCATCAGAGCTGAGGGCGTCAAACCGGTTAGTTAGTTCCAAATTGAGGGCCTGCCGCACTTCTTTGTCTTGAAGTTTACCGATATCGAAGCCGACCTTGGACTTGTTTTTTCTTCGAATGCTGGTATAGCATTTGCAATATAGTAAAGATTCAAGAAAACATGGGAGGCCTCAGACAAACGATTTTCGCCCTGGGATTTTCACCCTAGGAATTTCACCTTAGGAACTTCACCCTAGGAATTTCACCCTAGGAATTTCACCCTAGGATTTTTGACCTGCGAGTTTCAACCTGCCATTTCCAACCTGCCATTTTCAACCTGCCATTTCTTTATATATTCCTGTTGATCGAGCAACTGCTCGATAAAGCTACGTAGATTACGATTTTCGTTTTGAAGAGTATCATAGCCATCAAGGTGTTTTCCATCGGTATACTTCTCACTTAAGGCAAACAACTACTTTATCAGTATCTCACGGTGACTTTCGAGTTCCTTGAAGCGCATATGGCATTCTGCCTCATAGCACAGATAATCTATCAAAATAGGCTAATAAGGCGTATTTGACATAGTTTGCATACACTAGATGCGTACATTCTATGGTGCACAAAGCGTTGAAAATAGGCTGATAAGGCACATTTGACATAGTTTGCATACACAAGATGCGCACATTCCATGGTGCACAAAGCGTTCAAAATAGGCCAGTAAGGCATATTTGACATAGTTTGCATACACTAGATGCGTAAGCGATCAGCCTGAAGGCAATTTATTTTTCATGAGGAATGTCACGGGAATCGATTTTCTGGTAGACACGGGTAGTTCCATCAACTTAATTGATAGGAAACATCTTGGTGAAATTAACCTTGTTAATTACTCTCCGATGACGGTGAATACCTTTAGTGGTTCTTTTACGGTTTATGGTCCCATCAAAGTTGGACTTGATTTCGATACGGGCGCGCTGAAGCCCCTGAGCCAGTATCGAGTACACCCATGCCTGATGGGCCCTGGGAAAAGGTCCACGTTGATTTTTACGGACCTATTCCAACAGGAGAATATCTTCTTGTAGTAGTTGATAGATATTCGCGGTTTCCAGAAGTAGAAGTTGTACATTCAACAAAAGCTTCAGCTGTGATACCTAAACTAGATAAGATATTTAGTCCAATGATGAGCCCGTATCAATCGTAAATCGGACACGCGAATTTTGGATTGCAACATTGGCATGCCTTGCCTTACTTTTTTGTCCCATAACCGTGTGGGAGGATTCATGCTGTTCTAATTGCAAATTGGGGCTTGCGACATCTAATGTAAATGTGTAATCCCCCGCATCACTATCATCAGAGGTTTCACAATCATCATCAAGCTGACTACTATCGCCTCAATACAGGTGTCTTTCCCGTCAATTATCGACTGCAATTGACAACTAACTATCTTTCTTAACTGAGGGTCTACTTCAGGCTGGCCAAATGTACTAATGCCTATTCTTTCCTGTCTGACTACTTCTAAATTACTACTTTCTGAAACCTTGGATGTAATAAATGTCCTATGGCTACCTGAGTCAAACAACACCCTACATTCCATCGTGCACAACGCATTCTCATTATATTCAAACAGTGTAACTACGCAGAATGGCACTATTGAAACACGCAGATTCGATCGTGCACATCTTTTTCTCATTATATTCAAACAGTGTAACTACGCGGAATGGTACTATTGAAATACTCACATTCCATCGTGCACAACGCATTCTCATTATATTCAAACAGCGTAACTACGCAAAATGGATGGATGTTTTTATAGTAACAAACAGCACTACACAAACAACAATTCAAAAGTTACGCAATTCTTTTAGTGTTCAAGGATTGCCCGAAATACTGGTTAGCGACAATGGTCCCAATTTTACAAGCGAGGAGTTTAAATTATTTGTTAATGCAAATGGCATTCAACACATTCTAACAAGTCCATACCATCCATCTTCAAATGGCTGATTTGAGGTGAAATTTCATTTAAAGATGCATCAGTACTGTGCCATGTATCTTGTATTTCGTAGCTGTATCTTGGATATTCATTAAACACTCGCAATTCAGTGAAGTTCTTTGAAGAAGCTTCATCGCTGATTTGAGGTGAAATTTCATTTAAAGATGCATCAGTACTGTGCCATGTATCTTGTATTTCGTAGCTGTATCTTGGCAAACAGCGATCGTAAGATATGCTAATTCCCAAAGAAAACAATTTTTGGATCACCGTTTTGGCTCTCATGGTGTACAACAAAAGACCAACGTACCTGGGAACAGGAGTTTCACGATGTTTAATATGACGAACAGATTGAACAGTTGTGTCCGGTTTTGAGCTCTTGAACTCGTGCATTATCAATTGAGAGACAGTTAATGCAGACTTTTTGTGTTGCTTGTTGAAATTCGGCGAGCTTTGTCTCGCTAATTGGCAAGTTTGCTTCGATAGACATAACATAAGAGTTCATTTCCGCTTCAGAAATTTCGGGTGTACAGTCACTTAAGTATGCTCGACTGAGTGTATCAGCAACATACAAATTTTTGCCTGGAACATACTCCATAGTAAATGTGTACTTTTGAAGCCTGAGTAAATATTTTGCCATTGACGAATGTTTCTGATGGAGCACGTTTCAGTCAAATATCTCATTAGAATATTCTGCTTTTTCAATTGAAAAAACTCGGACCACGTTTTTGTAATTTTTTGTGTAGAAAGAGCATATTTTAGCTTATTTTTACGCTTGTATGGTGCTGATTGAACGACTGGATCAGATAGAAGGATGCTGTCTACTCCAATATTCTATTTTAAATATATTTCTTCTACTTAGCTCATTACAAGAAATTTTTCGCTATTTTTCGCAATTTTTCGTTATTTTTCGCTATTTTTCGCAAAATACAATAAGCCGCAGACATCATATCACGTGGTATGAAGATATCCCCCAAAACTCAATCTATATCGATGTTGCCGCCGCACTCGCATTGCTACATCTATAATAGTTTGATAATTCCCAGGGCAGTGACTTGCTAGAAACAAATGTCTCACACAGGCCTACAATATACGGTTTCTTATCTAGTAAACTTAAAATCTCACATAGAGGAGAATATGCCGTTCTTAGACCTTGACAATTCCAGAACACGATCGCTCTTTCATCTGCACTCACAGGTTTTGAATACTCATAAAGATTATTCGGATTCACATAATTACTTGGGCGATTTCTATTGCGCGCAAAGTAATAAAAGCCTCTTTTGTCATAGTCTTTCGTCTTGTTGTTTGGTATTTCTGTCTCTTATCTCGCTAATCTTAGTGCTAAGAGTAGTGGTGTTACACTTCTGTTATGTAGTGACCTAATCGATTTCTATTGCGCGCAAAATACTAAAAGCCTCTCCTGTCACTGCCTCTCTTCTTATTGTTTGGTATGTACCAATTTGTCACCAATTTCCCAATTTTTATTCTTGTTATCAATTGGGATCATTCAGATTCAACTGTTGCATTAGTTTTGGTCATTTTCGTCTCATTAAGTGAGCCTGGACTTTTGCTTTTTTGGGTCCACCCTGATTTACAAGAGGACCTCAAATTTTTATGGCGTACCAAATTATGGGGGGACCTGAGAAAATTTTACTCATTCTGGGACATGGTATCAGCAACTACATTTACCTTCCCTGGAATGTGGGTGGCAGATATTCAGAGCTTCTCTCTTATGCAAAGCTCCCAAATGGCCTTTGCCATGAAGTTGCATGTCTTAGAACTGATACCTCCATCTTATTTATGTAGGATATTGCTGTGGCGTTGTCACATAATATGTGCACATGCTTGATATGAGTTGAATCATGTATGCAAACTATGTCAAATATGCCTGTTAAGCCTGTTTTGAACGCTTTGTGCACCACGGTATTTACGAATCTTGTGTATGAAAACCATGTCAAATATGCCTTATTAGCCTATTTTGCACGCTTTATACACCATGGTATGTACGCATCTGGAGAATGCAAACTATGTCAAATATGCCTGTTAAGCCCATTTAGAACGGTTTGTACAGGTTACTTTCCGAATTTGCACAGCCCTGGTTGGTACCCCAAAATCTCGAGAGCTTCGCTAGGGCAGTACACGAGAAGGGTGCCGCGTTACAAAACTGTTGGGGGTTTTTGGATGGCACTGTCCGCCCCTTTAGCAGGCCATCACGGAACCAAAGAATATTACACTGGTCGACATATTTTTGGACCATAATGTTACCAGGTACTGGGAAATATAAATATAAATATAATATAAATTAGCAATCAACAAAGCACCGAGACACAAATGACGACCGGGACACAGGGAGAATAAATGACGACCAGGACATAAGTAAAAAAAAAAAACTAAAAAAACTAAAAAAAATGGTAAAAACTACAAAAAAACTAAAAACTAATAAAAAAACTAAAAAATCTAAATAAACTAAAAAAGAAAAAAATTCTTCCCCTCTTCTCTAACGTTTCTATCCATCGCTTTAGCTTTCTCTCTAAGTCTTTTCTTTCTTGCGCACACATCACCACGTCGTCTGTAAACATCATTTGCGATAAAGCTTCTTTCGTAACCTGCACTGTGACATTGGCTATAATCAACGCAAATAGGAGAGGGCTAAGTGCTGATCCCTGGTGGAGTCCAACTTTAACTGAAAATTATAAAGCTGTTGCTGTTGCAGAATAAACCAAAAGACAGTAAAGGCAACAGTCTTGTTGTAGGGAAGACATATTCAACATCTTTAGTAAGAATACTAAACATAATAAACAATAATCAAACAGTATAAAGCAGATGCCACACATAATTATAAAACTGTTGCTGTTGCAGAATAAAAAGAAATACTGTAAATACAACAGTTTTGTCCAGGCATGGAAGTCAAAGGTAAAGAAGACTGGCTCTGTAAGATAAAGCGATCCCTTTATGGATTAAAGCAGTCACCGCGTCAATGGAATACGAAGTTTGACGAGTACCTAAAGGAGATTGGATTTACAAAGAGCATCAAGGACCCTTGCCTGTACATCAAGAAAAATCCAGTGAACTATGTAACAATTTATGTAGACGATGTCGTTCCTAGGATGACTTGGTCCTTGATGAGGGATTCTTTTAGGGTCCCAAATTCACAAGTGTCGGCTTTCTTGCGTAAGTCAGTTAAGAAGATGTCGAACGGACGTGAACTTTGTTTGGTCATGTGGAATATATACCGCTCGTACGTGACGTTCCTCTTTGGTTCGCAGTAGTTATCGAATGCCTGTAACACGCTGGAGACAGTACGGCGTAAATTGGGCAGGTCTTCAAGAAGGTTATGTAAGATGCCCTTTACATCAATTTCAGTAAAATATTGCATCAAACTGACTGAAATTGAAGTTGAGTGGTCATTCTGTGACTAATAAAGTGAAGGCATACATTCAGTTTCTTCAGTAAGCTCATCCTTACTGACCCCAAGTAATTCCAGATTGTTTGGTGTCTCTCCAAAGACAATCTCCCTATTTGTAGAATCCATCTTCCCATACTTCTTAGCCTCTACTCAATGGGGTGGGGGGAGGGCTGGAAACAATTTCAAATACTGATAAATAGGGATTTGGAATCAATAATGAAAATTAATAAAGCAGGGGGGTATTTTAAACACGGGGTGTGGATCATTTAAAATCAATTTATAATATTTAAGTTTCGTTTTACGTATCTGCATCTAATGCATAAATTATAGTTAATGTATTTCGGTTTGAAACGAGGCGAAGCATGCGCAGAATCGACTTTATTGGAGACTAACGGTCGTTCATGTGGTGTTGTTTACAATTTCATAACAGAAATAATATCGCATCGTGTGTGACAGAAACTCGGTGTCTGTATGAGTATCAGTTTTAGTAATGATCATTTTACATCTTAATGAAATGACGTAGAATTCCGTACCATATACGTGAGAGAGTAGGAAAAGCTCTTCTTGAATTAGAAAAACAGGACATTATCGAACGAGTTCCAGAACATTTGAGCACACCATGGGTATCACCAATTGTAGCTATACCGAAAAAGGATGGCGGTGTTCGTATTTGTGTAGACATGAGGATGGCCAATGAAGCTATCAAAAGAATTCGGCATCCCATCTATTAAGGTTATCAGTCTAAATCTACTGCTTAACACTGTACCATTCCGTGAAAAATATCAGAAATCTGACTTAGCCCTTATATACTGTCAATTGATTCGTTGTGTGAGCACTTGACCAAACTCATTTTTAAATCAGAAAATACAGGCAAAGTACGATATCAAGGGGAATACAATAGTGCTCCAAGCAAGTATCGACAAACGAGAGGATTCGGCGCTCTCACCGCCGCGGCCGGGGTTCGATTCCCCGCACGGGAAAAACAACTCGCAATGGTCATTCATATTTTTGTCTCAGATATACGTTCCTGAGCTATAAACGGAAAGAGAGGAGACCAAGCTGTATGATAAAGGCTTTGCAACGTTTTACAAATCATAAAGATCAACAGCATGCTGTAGACTGTCATCTCCCGTGTGCAAGGAACTGGAGACTATTGACTTTCTTTAAAGGTTGAATTTCTCTGAAGGAGCTTAACTACAGAGGATAAATAAAGTGAATAGAGTTAGTCTGACAGGGGGAAGGGGGTTCCAACAATTGCTGGGTATCAACTTTTCGTTCATATTATAGGCCCATTTTGGGAAAGGGGTAGCAATTGAAAGTCGTGTTTGGATTAAAATATCAGGTTATCCCCTCCAAAATACAATATCGGATCCATTATCATACGCGTGAGAGGGCTCCACATCCTTATGAGTTTTCTTGGATACTCTATGTTTGTTTGCTTTGTAAGCATGACGTTAATAATAACAGTTACGCTCAATTTAGAGCCCAAGCTAAGCGTAAGCTGAGGATTATTTTTAACCACGTCATAGCGTTCCCAATTTCTTGCCTACGGACTCAAATAGACACACCTGGTAGTCAGTAACCTCATTCTTACTGACCAAAACCCTCCTTGTTGGGTTTTCAATACCTGGTTATACAACATTTGACAATTTTATGGCGACTTTGTTTACTCGCTCTAACGTAAATAATACTGCTAGGTCCTCTACAGAATCACAAATACGACTGACTTTATAATTGCTCGTGTCATACAAAGTTAGGCTTTATCTGGCATTTCGGTGAAAGCAGTACCAACTCACGTACCGTGAAAAGGAATTTACCTGACATTTCAGTGAATCCACCAGTACCCGTAGACAAGTCAGTTATAGGCTTTATCTGGCATTTCGGTGAAAGCAGTACCAACTCACGTACCGTGAAAAGGAATTTACCTGACATTTCGGTGAATCCACCAGTACCCGTAGACTGTTTAATTTTTACTATTAAGTACGTACCAGTTGGCTACATCAAATACTCAATCAAGAAGCCAATTAAGTTCAGATACTCAGCGTGCATTTTGATTTGAAATTTCCGCCTATGGCTGTTTTTTCGCGTGGTTTAAATTTTAAATACGGTGATGGCATCTGTCCTGTATTCTGCACTGTTTGTGTACTACTGCCACCGTTAGGCAGCGTGAAGCTTTAATGATACTGAGGAGTAATAGTATTTGAGGGCATCGTTAAATCTCAAAAACTATGCAGATGATTTGACGTAAACGTGCCTTTCTACAGAACGGTCGATGTGCCTACTATTTCTTGCTTTCAAGTGTTTACGTAGGTAACCTGAGAGAGACGAGGTCAGATTGTTGAAGAGGATTTATAAACGGTATTTCTAGAAGGGCTAGGATCCACTATATGAACATAATGAGAATGCGTTCTACATGTTGGCATGTGGCTATTTAAATAGTGCTATTCCGCTAGGATCCACTATATCAACATAATGAGAATGCGTTCTACATGTTGGCATGGGGCAATTTCAATAGTGATATTCTGCTAGGATCCACTATATTATCATAATGAGAATGCTTTCCACACGTTTGAATAAGTTATGAGACATTGAAGATTGGGGAAGGAGGAGGCACTGTTCTTAAATTTGTCAACTTAATTGAAAGTAATTTTTAGAGTTCTACGTTAGAAGGCCTTTTGATATTTGATGTGAACTTTACCCTATTCAACTGTTCGAAAACAAGTTATTTTTCTTCGTGTTTTATAAAGCTAGGGAGCGGAAATAAAACGAGGGGCCTCAATTTTTCCAATAGAGTACTAAAGTGATGACGTCACAACAAACTTTTTTCGAGGAATAGCAATCATAACTACATCACAGTGTTAACCCTGCCACCAAATGCCCGTATACAAAATATCGAATTCAAATCTCATATCTGCTGCGAGAAACGGCTGTTTGAATTTGGAAAAGGCCTTAAGGAAACACTGTTAATTTTGCTCAGTTCATAAAATTATGGAACACAGTATGTACTGTGAAAGCGTACCTAGTGTAATTAAGCCATGCTGAAATCATAGGGAGATAAGGAGACTGTACTATTAACCTTGTTATGATTGTAATCACTTTAACTGTACAAATATTCTTGTAGCATTATTTCTCGTTAGTTGGATTGAAGATAGAGAGGCGTTCAAAGCTGATAACGAAACTACGCTATATTCACTGCTCTAGTGTTGCAAACGAGGAAGTTAGGAAGGCCACGACGAGCGTTGAAAGTAACAGGTCTTAGGATGGGAGGCGGCTCATTGGCATAGTCGTTAACGGGCAAACTGTCGAAGCGTTCGATTACGGGTAGGTCTGTGAGACTCGATTCAGTCGGTCTGCCTACATTGGCGCGGGTGTCACTTAGAGCGGATAAGTTACTCGGTTCCATTTCAAGGGTAATGAAGTCAGTTGTCCTTGACAATAATTTTAAGAAAATCAGGGAATTATCAAGGAATTTCAAACTGGATGGAAGAATTTATGAAATGATGGCAGTCATCAATATACAGAAAGATAACAATAATTTGTGGAAACAAAACTAATTGTCTTCAACATAAGTTCTATCAGTCTGCATTTGATTTTAGAATGCACAATGCCTGCTTTGCGCATATAAGTAGTTTACGTCGTCGTTCTTCTTACCGCAACGTAGTTGTATTTCTAACTTTTAGATTCCGCCAAAACCCCTACGTCCCCTTTTCCTGTAGTTTTAGTTATTGTATAGTAACGATGACCTTTCCTTTTCAGGTGCTGCTTTGCGCGTATAAGTAGTTAGGGTAGTAGTTCTTTTTACCGCAACGTAGTTTATTATGCAATGACTGATACAGAAAAGGCATCTATCAATAGATAATAAATAGGATCAAAGTGTATTAGAAAGAAAAGGCCTGTTTTTTTTTTCTATAGTTAAATAAGTGTAGAGACAAGACAGAGACGTATGCGCAATCTATTATACTATGACTGATACAGAAAAGGCATCTATTAATAGATAATAAATAGGATCAAAGTGTATTACTAATAAGGCATATTTGACATACTTTGCATACACTAGATGCGTGCATTATTTGGTGCACAAAGCGTTCAAAATATGCCTATAATGCATATTTGACATAGTTTGCAAGCAATAGATGGGTACATTCCATGGTGCACAAAGCGTTCAAAATAAACTAATAAGGCATATTTGACATAGTTTGCATACATTAGATGCGTACATTCCATGGATCTCATGCGAGTTGTTGATGATTTGCTGCTGTTGCAATCAACCACTTGTAAAGGAAAGGTTTCCCCCAATTACAAATGATAGAAAAGGCATCATTTACGATCTTGTCACGCATCTCATGCGAGTTGTTGATGATTTGCTGCTGTTACAACCTCTCACTTGTAACGGAAAGGTTTCCTCCAATTACAAATGATAGAAAAGGCATCACGTTTGCAGAACCCTTTTCAAAAATCATGATTGACTGTGTTGGTCCTCTGCCGCGCACAAAAGATGGGTACCAATATATTCTAACTATCATTGACACAGCAACTCGTTTTCCCGAAGCTATTCCAATGAAACGACTTACTGCTCAGCATGTCGTGGATGTTCTTGGTCAGTTCTTTAGCCGTTATGGATTTTGTAAAGAGATACAACCCTCTAAATAAATTGAACTTCTCCCTATTGACCGCTGTCGCCCCTCACAACAAGAGAACTGCATGCCATTTGCGACAGCACAACAGAGAAATCAAAGACAGAAGCATTGTTAGGACCGACGCGCTTTCTTTTCATTGCCTGCTGAACAGCTTGAAAGAATTCAAACAATAACTGTGTGCAACACCTCACCCGCACAAGGCCGATATTTGGGGTCCCTAAGAACACAATCTCTACTTGGATGAAGAACAAGGACAAACTGTTCAAAGGGTTAGAACAAAACTTGAGGCCAGTGTTCAACAGGCTGCCATTGCTGATTCAGACGATCCGTTTAAACATCTTCAGGAGAGCTTAAATGAATTGAGGCAAGTAGATTCGTCCATGGTTCCAGATAATGTCACAGCCACTACTCTAAATTCTTGGGTCCTGGGGTTCCCTTGCGACAAACCTTCGCAAAATGTCCCTTAGTCTGGCAAGTCCGGCAAGTTGCATTTTTCACCTTACAGGCAGGATCCCTCGCTAAATGCGTAGTGAGGCCACAATGATAACATGTCCTGACTTTTTCCAGTGTCGAAGGGGAAGGCTTCTTAGGCTGAACAGCACAAATCGATGGTGAAGGATATGTCAAATATGCCTTATTAGCCTATTTTGAACGATTTGTGCACCATGGAATGTACGCATCTAATGTATGCAAACTATGTCAAATATGCCTTATCAGCTTGCTTTGAACGCTTTGTGCACCATGGAATGTACGCATCTGTTGTTTGCAAACTATGTCAAATATGCCTATTTATGCTATTTTGAACGCTTTGTGCACCATGGAATGAAAGAACAAGAGGTATGTGACTTTATTTCTATATTACTCTTTAGGTTAGTTTTGATAAATGATTGAATTGAAATGTTGACTTTGTTTATTAGGTTAATGCTTGATGCATATGATTGTATATTAATATTCTACATGTATATTTACCTTGTGTAGGTAAAAATCGACGCAACACTTAAGAGGGCGTCTCCAGGTTGATGCCAATTGTCGAATTTCCTCCAGCTATGAAAAACCTATGTTTCTGTTCAGGAGCTCCATTATAGCTGCATGACAGGAGGCAGGTTCCGGCTGTTGGGATCGTTGAGCCACAGTAACTGGTGAGTTTTTGCTTTGTTGGTTGTATGAGTGGTTTTGGAGCAAGGAGATCAAAGTAGTGTTTTGGTATGATGTTTGCCTGAGCACCGGTATCAATTTTCAAAGAATGCTCTTGCAAAGAATGCTTTTGCAAAGAATGCTTTATCAAAGAATGCTCTTGCAAAGAATGCTTTTGCATAGAATTCTTTATCAAAGAATGCTTCTGCAAAGAATGCTCTTGCAAAGAATGCTTTTGCAAAGAATGCTTTATCAAAGAATGCTCTTGCAAAGAATGCTTTTGCAAAGAATGCTTTATCAAAGAATGCTTGCAAGTTGATTTCATATCATGTTGATTCGAATTTAAAAAATCCTTATGTTATTGTCTGAGTATCCTTTTATTTTTACAAGACCATTTTTCGATGTATAATGTCAATTTCAAAACGTCTTGAGAAAACCCCTCCCCGCGAAACGTCCAAACGACGTTGTTGGGGATAAAATCGATATATTTGCGGCACCTTAAGCTTGTGACCGAGGTATACACTAGATGCGTACATTCCATGGTCCACAAAGCGTTCAAAATAGGCTAATAAGGCATATTTGACATAGTTTGAATGCACGAGACACGTACATTCCATGGTGCTCAAAGCGTTCAACATAGCCTTATAAGGCATATTTGACATAGTTTGCATACACTAGATGCGTATATTCCATGGTGCACATAGCGTTCAAAATAGGCTTATCATTCATTTGGTGTGAAGGACGAAGTTCCTTCGGAAACAAAGTATTCAGTGTTTTCAAAGGTCGAGAAGGATGGAAACAGTGTAATCTCCGCTAATTCGTCTAGCAAGAGTACACGAACTAGCAATGTCTCTCATAAACGGGCCAAGGCAGAAGCTGCGTTGGCAAGACTGGAAGTAGCAAAAAAGGAAGCCGAGTTAAAGAAGACATTTCTCTAACAAACTGGCCATACATTCTCTTCTCGTGCCATTTGGTTTTAGACTCCTTATTGTAAGATCTTTTAAATTCATCCTTTCCAATCAAATTATCAGTTTGGATAGTACCACCTTTTTTCATTCCCTTCAAAAGCATCTCATTCGACTCTCTAATATATAGGCCCAAGTTGTTTTCCTCCGACCGTACACAGTTTTCGACAAATTCATGCCTACTGATATACAGCAGTATGCCACGAGTAAGCCACCTACTGCGGGACATTGTAAGGCTGCTAGCTGCTTGAAGATATTGCCATGCTAATAAACTGTCAGTCCTGAGTTTGCTAGCAACATCCTCAGCATCTGATGTAAACAAGAGGTTCCAAAAAAGGGAGTCGGCTCAAATTCATAATTTCACTGAAGAGTCTCAATTCTGATGTTTCTGTGTTTATAATGTAGATTGATGGCCTACAATAGTATTCTGCGATAATTTAGAGTCAAATTCTGTGTAGTGAGGTAGATCTGATAATAAATATGAGTTGACAAGGAAGGCTGACTTCTGGCATTTCTTCAAGCACTAAGGCTTAGAAAAGTGGAAAAATTTGGTCAGGAAAAAAGGTCCGTCAATTCTGATTAGGAATATGTTGAAAAGATATGGCGAAAGTACACATCCTTGTCGAACACCAACTTTCGATCTAAACCACTTACTTGACTTATCGCCAATCAAGACTAAGCTCTTTGCATGATTGTACAGCGACATGATAGTGTTGACAATACGAGAGCTGATTCTGCACTTCCTCATAATTAACCAAAGTGCTTTATGCCAAACTCTATCAAAGGAAGACTATTCCGCTAAAAATCAGCGTCTAATTGGTTTTAGTTTAGAAGATATAGTGAAATAGGTAATTAAGCTGAGAGGCAGAATTCTGACATTTTCTCAGACACTAAGGCTTTGAAAAATGGAAATAATCGGTCGATCAGAAAGGTCCGTCAATTTTGGTGTTTATGTGTTTATGATGAAGATTGATACCTTGCAAGACTATTCCTTAGAAACTCTTCTGTTATTATCTACACATCTACGTTGTCTATGTCAATTCATCCACATTGTTCTACGTTACTACGTCTTCGTACTTCAATAATCTTCTACTACTATCGTCGAATCTACGTTATCTTCATCAGTATAGTCTTCGTTCGTCACATGGTCATTTCTTCATAAGTCAAGTCTTAACTCTACTGTATCGAACTTTGGCAATTGATTAAGTAAAATGCACAAAATAATGATACCATTGATTCGTATCGTGATAGCCCCATGCCACCTTTTGTGATATTTGTGGCTGCCTACGGGCTTGAGCTGTAAACAAGATATTTTCGTTAAGTGGTTACCAGTAGCGGATGGTGGGCTTTTATCATGGGTGTGCTGTCCATATCTGCGTATGCAAATTGTTTCTTTAGTAAGTCCAGTACATTGCAATAGACTTGTTTGAACTGGATAAGAGACAGTTCCTTTTAGTTGTAGACTACTTTTCAAGATGGATGGATGTTTTCAGTTTAAAAAGTACTTAATCACGAGAGATTGTTATAAAATTAAAAAGCCTGTTTGCTAGATTTGGTATTCCAGATATGGTACGATCAGATAACGCCAGCTACTTTGTCTCTAGTGAATTCCATAATTCGGGAGTTGATTGATTCTATGTTGAGAAGAGAATCCGTTGCATTGCAGCTAAGAAGCATGCCCACTCCACTTATTGTTGCATTGTTGGAGTTCTTTTCAGCTGAGGATGTAACTAATGTCGATTGGTTTCCAAGGTCATGGTACTTGACAAGCTCGTCAGGATGAAAAATCCTATGCTCTTGTAGGCAAGTGATTTCACACTCAAATTTACAATAGAAATTGAAGCTAACAGTTGTATCTCGTTTTTGGATGTCTTGGTTAAGAAAAACGATCATAGCTTTGTCACCTCTATACATAGGAAACCCACATTTTCTGGGTTATATATTTATTGGTTTTCTTTTTGCCCGTACAAACAGAAGATAGGCTTAGTACACACACTCGTCTACAGAGCCTTAAGGATTTGTTTCACTGCAACGTATATGCTGATGATAAGTTTGGGAAACTGCCATTGGTCACATGTCTTTATTGGTACTTTGATCTCATACGTAGGAAATGAACAAGCAATTTCTTATGCGTCAGATCTGCCCTATTAGAACGTGTGATCATAATGATGATTATAATGACAATTATGATGATAATGTGATCTTGAAAAGGGCATTGGCTATCTTGCTAAGCTAGGTTTTTGTTTTATACCATGACGAAGTCAATAAAAGGAAAATGTTGTGCATCATCAGTTGGAAGCAGGTTCTGTCGTCCCTGGGTGGGATTGAACCACCAACCTTTCGGTTAACAGCCAAGTGCGCTAACCGATTGCGCCACAGAGACTCCTCTTTCACAAAACACCGCTTTATTGTTATAGATCTATATCAAAGCTGAAATTTGTCTATTAATCTAACACTAACATTGTCTAAAAAACCACTATGACCCTCCTCCTGAAAATGTTGGAAAAAATCTCTAAGCGGTACACTAACCCCCCGATCAAACTGATACACTAGATCCCCGATCGTGATTGTAGTTAATGTATTTTTATTCTTTGTATGCCACGTGCTTGCTACTGTTCTTGTTAATTGTCTTAGGTGTAAATGCATAACATTCTACACCACATAATCAGTAATTACATGATAAACTTTCCAAATATATGAGAAATGTTGCTCATTCTATTGTCAGCCTCACCAGACATGAGTTCGCTGGAAGGATTTTACAATAAAATCTGTTATAAGGATAGAAACAAAATACAAACAAAGAAACTCGAGACTTCGTATTTCCTGGCGGTGCACAAAATTAAGGATCAAACAGAATGGATGTCAATGTACTATAAGTTATTCCTTCAATATCCTGAGAAATTTAAGAAAAATGAAATTACTCGTGAGTGCCAAATAATTGTACATCCCCACTTATTAATTTCTGAAATTTTTAAGCCCCCAGTTCCTTATTAAGACCCCCGTTTATTAATTTCAAGAAATTTTCCCAGCAATAAAAATGTAAATAATGTCTACTTTCTTTAGAGACCATCCACGCGATTCATACCAACCATTTGAATTAACAAAGTAAGCAGATTACTGACAAATTGTGCATTACTTTTGGAACATTCAAAATAAGTTTTAATTCCTTGGTTGTGAATCTTTACAAAAAATCCTTCACCCCTCAACCCAATTCATTAGCTACTTAACAGCAGTGCCTAGAGAATCATTCCATTTAGAGACATTATTTCACCTTCAAAGTTCAGTGTAGCTACTTGTACGTTGACCCGAGTCGACTGTAGACCTAACTTCGCCTTAAGACTTGGCAAGCATAAGGTTGAGTCTGAGCCACTGTCTAAAAAGGCATATGTAATGACTTCCTTCCTTTTCAAGTTATTTTTAATCTTAACTGGGATGACTTTGAAGCATACTCGTGGGCGTTTCGTAGCGCCACCCTATGTCAGAGTCGCATTGCTTAGTGGTGTTTTTGGTGTTTGAAACCCGAGGTGGTTGCTTCCTTTTAGGAGTCGATGTTTGGCGAATATACGATGGTACATGCTGCTTAATTCAGTCGACCAACCTGTGCCCAGACTGTGCCAAAGTGTACACGGACAATTGCTTCCGTATCATAGGAAAGGCCAGGTCTGCATTTATTTTGTTCTCTAGTTCTGACCTTTTTTATGTCAAACCCCGTATTTCCACTCAGTGGACAGATTTGTGCTTTTTTATGAATAGGAAGTTGCATTTTAATATTTTAAGCTTTTTATGAAGTATTCAGGGAATTTTGTTCTCTAGTTCTGACCTTTTTTATGTCAAACCCCGTATTTCCACTCAGTGGACAGATTTGTGCTTTTTTATCTAACGCAACAATGTCTTTTAATCTCCTTCAAAAATCGACCGAGTCCCTAGATAGCAAGTTGTGGTACTTAATCTACATGCCGACCAGAGTACTTACAGTTACTGAATATCAACTAAAAGTTATTGTTATCTACATATTACGTTATCTACGTCCATAATTGACTATATACATATGTATTGTTAAGTACAGTGCAATGAGATACTATTTAGGCTCTGTTGTAGCACAGGCTATGTGTATTAATTTAGGCTCTGTTGTAGCTCAGGCTATGTGTATTAATTTAGGTTCTGTTGTAGCACAGGTTATGTATATTAATTGAGGCTCTGTTGTAGCACAGGCTATGTGTATTAATTTAGGCTCTGTTGTAGCTCAGGCTATGTGTTTTAGTTTAGGCTCTGTGTTGTAACACAGGCTCTAGAGCTGGCGGTCGAGCTCGGTCGCGCGCGATCGAATCGAGGGGTGATCGAGGAAGTGGAAACCGGCCTTAACATGGCGGAAAACTGTATTGTTTGTGTCTCAAGTCACGTTATTGGGAATAAAGAATTGTGCACGGTCATGGTGACGTCAGACCAGAATTAGGCTAACAGTAAGATACGTCTTTGATCTCGACCGGCCTTTCAACAAACGTTCACCGAAGCCGTCCGTTGAGCTTCTGCAGTTGTACCATCGTCGATAATATCCGTAGTCGTTGCCATTGGTAAGTGATCCGTCTTATTGTAATTATTCTATTAGTAGTATACACCCTTAACATCCACTTGTTATCATTCTCAAAGATTGTTATGTTTGAGGCCAAGTTGAACGTTTTCACGTTGCTCCTCCACAGCTTAGCTTTCTTTAAGTATTCGCAATGTCAGCTCCCCCCAAAACTCAGAAAAGTCCTTAAAAGTTCAGAATATGCCCTCAAAATTTCTTACTCTTGCTACGTTCCTAGTTGGAGTGTTATGGAAAATTTAGCATTGAGTGTCACATCAGCCAGGATCACACGGTGGAAAATATCTAATAATCGTTAAAAGGAATTGGCTGCCAGACGCTAAATCTGGTCGGGGCCTCCTATGTCCGAGGATGGTGTTTGTCCTTTATCGACAACTATAGCGTGGCACAAGGGGATGGAATCTGTCGTAGATGGCAAACTGCTAATTGCTTTAACTTCGGCCATAAGGATCTCTTCTGAACAATTTTCTACCCGTTCTTCGATTCTTGATAAATAATCGGCAATAGTATTCTGGACGCCAGGCTTGTGGGCATTTGGGTGTTTTTCTTCAAGGAAGTGGCATTGTGAAACCTTTCAAGTGATGAAATGAAGTGGCATTGTGTAGCCTTTCAAGTGATGAAATGTTTCAATGGAAGAACTCTAAATTAGTATTGGAAACTTTTGGAAATTTATGCCCAAAAATTTCTTCCAGGTGGGGGTTGGCCTTTAGAGTTCTAGGTGGGGGTTGTCTTTGAAACGGCTGTTTGAATTTGGAAAAGGCCTTAAGGAAACACTGTTAATTTTCCTCAGTTCATAAAATTATGAACTGGATTCATTTAACAAGGTTTTGATAGGCATGATTTAGAATTTGAAAGGGCGTAGCTCATCGATTTCCTCAAGATATCTTTCTCAAATTTGGACAGGTTGTCTATGTCAACAAGAAGAAAGCAATGAGTCCATATCGATCTGCAAAGCTGTAAGAGTTGACTAGTTTTAATTTAGATTAGATTTCTAAAGGAAAAGTGGTCGTACTTTACGTATGACTTTAGTGTCATTCCTAAAATGGCTGTATTAGTTAAAAAAAGGACTTTGAAGTTCTAATGTTGTCACATCATCACATCGTCAAAGCTTTTCTTCTAGTACTTTAACTGCTAAGGTCACCTTGATCTATTGATTCTTAGAATTTTGCTAGAGCTCATATCATATGAGCTCTTGGCTCTTCTTGACCTTGTCACAAGTGCCGTTTGAGCTCTTAGCTCTTGTTTTTGATGAATAGTATATAAATATAAGTAGTTTCAAAAATTTATTAAATACTCCTAAGGGGTTTCCTTCCTCCCTTACCTGTATTTATGACCCCAGGGCAAGGGTGCCTTCCATGGTGCACAATGCGTTTAGAATAGCACCAAAAGCTGTTTTAAGTGACACTTGCATGCTTGGAATGCGTACAAACAATGGTGCACAATGCGTTTAGAATAGCACCAAAAGCTGTTTTTAGTGACACTTGCAATGCTTGGAATGCGAACATTCCATGGTGCACAATGCGTTTAGAGTATCACCTAAAGCTGTTTTTAGTGACATACACATCTAGTGTATCCAAACCATGCCAAATATGCGTCATTAGCCTCTTTTGAACGCTTTGTGCACCATGGAATGTCCGCATCTAGTCTATGCAAACAATGTTAAATATGCGTCATTAGCCTATTTTAAACGCTTTGTGCAATATGAAATGTACGCATCTAGTGTATGCAGACTATGTCAAATATGCGTCATTAGCCTATTTTGATGTCCTCATATCCTCTTCAATTCCGTCCATATATCGTCTTCTTGGTCTTTCTCCCTTCCTCTTTCCTGGCAGTTGTATCCTCAACATTGTCCTCCCGATGCAGTTCTCCTCTCTTCTGACCACGTGTTTGTACCATCTCAGTCTTCCTTCCCTTTGCTTGTCTCCTAATCTTCTAACATGTGCTGTTCCTCTGATGTTTTCGTTTCAAAAGCACCCTTTTCCTTGATGCTCGTATTTGTTTTTGCTAACCTTCCGATTCTCAACAATGTATTGCATGTCTTTGACTTGGAACGACAAATACTCTTGCTCAAGGTGATGTTTTGTCGATTTCTCCTACTGTGCACGTCGCGTCCATAACATATCTGTAATGATCCCAGTAAACGAGTTACGAATCACAAGCTGTTCATAAACTTTTAGCATTATGAAAATACCGTTTCTAAACATCGAGCCCGCGAATAGACACGAAATGGCGTCCGGTGAAGAACTTCAGGACTGTGCATGAGATATGAAGATCTTTAAGGCTTTTATATAGTAAATATATGCATGTCGTGTTAGTTTTGGAGACTTTGGGAGGTTTTTTGGCGAGAATTTACCATGGTTCTTGAGGTAAGTGAAATATTATAATCTTGCTTTTGCTAGTAAAATCAGAGAGTAGGAAGCCCTTTGCTTTTATCAAGCACTGGTGCTGAGTCAAACGATCGGCGATTTGCTTAGTTGGAAATGGCCGGAAGCTTTCATAGTCTTGATCAAGGTCGGCCAATGAAACTTGTCGCAATCGCTTAGACAGTACCACTTGGAAGAAATCTTGAAACCTGCTAGACTGAAAGTGTCACTAAAAACAGCTTTTGGTGCTATTCTAAACGCATTGTGCACCATGGAATGTACGCCTTCCAAGCATGCATGTGTCACTAAAAACAGCTTTTGGTGCTATTCGAAACGCATCGTGCACCATAGAATGTACGCATTCCAATTATGCAAGTGTCACTAAAAACAGCTTTTGGTGCTATTCTAAACGCATTGTACACCATGGTTTGATTGCGCGTAGCAGAAAAACCAAAATGGCAGACGAAGCAACCACTACACTGGCTGTGTTAACCAAGTGGATTGGAAGGTTGGAGGGGTTATTCTTGAAATTTTAGGAGCCTGACATTGCAACTGTTTTAGTAAAGCCATAAAAAGCTGAATCTTGAGACGAGAATTTTCTGGGAGGGGTTGATGAAAATCTAAAAGAATCCTTGGAATGTACGCATCTAGTCTATGCAAACTATGTTAAATATGCCTTATTAGCCTATTTTGAATGCTTTGTGCACCATAGAATGTACGCATCTACTGTATCCAAACTAGGTCAAATAAGCCTTATTAGCCCATTTTGAACGCTTTGTGCACCATGGAATGTACGCATCTAGTGTATGAAAACTATATTAAATATGCCTTATTGGGCTAAAAAAACAGTCTCTTTTCCAATCAAATCCTACTTTTAGTGACCTTGTGATAAGTTTGGGAATCTTTGAATTTGATGATTCTCCTTCACTGTGGCTCCTTTTCTTTCTCTTTAGCCTATTTGTAACATTTCTTTGACACTGTCGGTGAATCTGCACTAGACGTCCTAACTGCAGAGCCTGAAGAAGATGATTCTTCAAAGAACTATGCCAGAGGAAGAAGACCAGGAACTGCCTTTGAATTAATAAGTTTATGAACCAGAATGGCATCACCCCATCTTCTTCTATAAACCAGAGTTGGGAGTTTCAGCTTGCATAGCCTTGTAGGGTAAGGGAGTTCATGCAGTCCACTCACCATCTTAGTGGCTCTTCTCTGGACATCTTCAAGAATTTTAACATCTTTTTTGAAAAAGGGGAGCAAAGGTATAACGATTAGTCATGTGTTTGGACTCTTGAAGTTTTAGTCTCGCGAGAAGCATCCATAGCCGGTATGATAAGGCCTGTCATTGCCTGACTTTGTTCGTGATATCTTAGGAATGGTAGTAAAGTGACTCGTGTGAAATTTTCCAGTAACGAACATCTTTTCCTCGAAATATGTCCAGAAATCACCAGGAAAAACAATACGCATCTAGTGTATGCAAACTATGTCAAATATGCCTTATTAGCCTAATTTGAACGCATTGTGCACCATGGAATGTACCCATCTAGTGTATGCAAACTCTGTCAAATATGCGTTATAAGCCAATTTTTAACGCTTTGTGCACCATGGAATGTACGCATCTAGTGTATACAAACTATGTCAAATATGCGTTATAAGCCTATTTTGATGCTATTCTAAACGCATTGTGCACCATGCCATGTACGCATTCCAAGCATGCAAGTGTCACTAAAAACAGCTTTCGCTGCTATTCTAAACGCATTCTGCACCATGGAATGTACGCATTGCAAGCATGCATGTGTCACTAAAAACACCTTTTGATACTTTTCCAAACGCATTTTGTACCATGGAATGTACGCATTCCAAGCATGCAAGCTGGCAAAAAAGCGGTAACATACTCAAGATAAAAAGTTTCTGATGTAATAACCAGTTTTAATAAACATTTTCAAAAGTGATACAGCTACAACCGTAACACGATACGTAATGGAAAAGGGAACACATTTAAAATTAAATGACATTAGGTCTACGACATGTGATAATGTTGGCAATGAATATCCGGCACTTTACGACATCAGCATTAAGCTTTTGTATCGACGCCCTTGGATACTGCCCAGAACTATTTGTTGCAATTCATTTTAAGCACTCTTTTTGTTTACCTGCGTTTGTTGCTACATTACCTTGAGCAACTGATATCCGTACTTCAAGGCAGGGTGGCCGAGCGGTCTAAGGCGCTGGTTTAAGGCACCTGTCTGTTCGGTGGAGTGGGTTCGAATCGCACCCCTGTCAAGTGTAAACATGGCGAATTTAGGCTTTACCTGACCTTCACATAGAAAGCCGTACCTGTGTAGACATGCCAATTTTAGGCTTTACCTGACCTTCACATAGCAAGCCGTATCTGTGTAAACATGGCGAATTTAGGCTTTACCTGACCTTCACATAGAAAGCCGTACCTGTGTAGACATGCCAATTTTAGGCTTTACCTGACCTTCACATGCTGGTATAGCATTTGCAATATAGTAAAGATTCAAGAAAACATGGGAGGCCTCAGACAAACGATTTTCGCCCTGGGAACTTCACCCTAGGAATTTCACCCTAGGAATTTCACCCTAGGATTTTTGACCGGCGAGTTTCAACCTGCCATTTTCAACCTGCCATTTTTAGCCTGGAATTTTCAACCTGGGATTTTCAGCCTGGGATTTAATATATTCCTGTTCAAAGTCCACATTGGGGAGGGGCGTACGAACGCTTAATAGGATTAACCAAGACTTGCCTTAAGGTGGTTCCATACCATTATAAATTTTTTTTTTATTTCTTAATGAAATATGAATTATTGCCACTAGTCTTAGAAAGGAGGAAAAGTATAACACATTGATATAAAAATCTTCACCATTATGCATATCTAATTTATTCGGACTTTGTTTTATATATATCATTACCTATATAACTTTTTTTAATAAGTAAGGCAGTGGTATTTATACCACTAGAAATATAAGAACACTACTGAACATGGAACTGTTGCTGAGAATTACCATTACAACAAAAACACTGATTCTCGATAAAAAGAAGGAAACAGGTCATTTTATACAGGCAACTATGTGAATTGCGTCCAGCAACTTCTTGTAATTCTCTTTGGTATTAAATTTTATTTGCCATGAAGAAAAACTAACTAAAATATATAAAAGCCCCAATTTTTCTACCATATATGTAAATATAATCAATCCAAACGTTGTTTAAAAGATACAAGAAGAATGTGGGGGGAGCGGACGGTAGCACAATATGTACATTAACATAGTTAGGGTACCAGGAACAAAGGCTGTTCATTGGGCAAACCGCGCAGTTAGATCTTTGTCCGCACTTTTTCGAACATCCTGTATTCCCGCCTGCTTGCGATACTTTAGCTCGTATTAAAGTGTTCTTTAAACTTTTACCGTTTCTATAAGTTACTAAGGGGGTTTCAGGAAAGGTTCTCTTGTGCTCTTCGTCACAAGTTAACAAGGCATGATTGTCTCTAATGATTTTGTGCCCTGGTGTTATTTGCTATTTAGATGACGTTCTTTGTTTTGGCTCTACTAAAGCAGAGCACGATCGTAATTTAAATGCGGTTCTTGATCGTTTATGCTTTCACAATGTTACTCTTAATGAGGCGAAGTGTTCTTTTTATTGCACTGAATTAGATTTTTTAGGGAGGCATATTTCTGCCCAGGGTATTAAACCCACCTCTACGCACGTTTGGTGCTATTCTAAACGCATTGTGCACCATGGAATGTACGTATTCCAAGCATGCAAGTGTCACTAAAAACAGCTTTCTGTGCCATTCTAAAAGCATTTTGCACCATGGAATGTACGCATTCCAAGCAGGCAAAGGTCACTAAAAACAGCTTTTGGTGCTATTCTAAACGCATTGTGCACCATGGAATGTACGCATTCCAAGCATGTCCAAGTATGCAAGTGTCACTAAAAACAGCTTTTGGTGCTATTCTAAACGCATTGAGCACCATGGAATGTACGCATTTCGATTATGCAAGTGTCACTAAAAACAGCTTTTGGTGCTATTCTAAACGCATTGCGCACCATGGAATGTACGAATTCCGGCTATGCAAGTGTCACTAAAAACAGCTTTTGGTGCTATTCTAAACGCATTTACCATTGGATGTGTCCACTCTGCCATCTTTTTGTTTCTGACAATCTGCGTGTCCATCTTCTAACGCCCCTCATGCAACCGCACGATGCTTTTCTGAACATATCGACGTTCAGGCATCACGCATGATGAAGACAGATACCTGACAGGTCTAAAAACCCCTGCTATATTGTATTTCGAACACGATCTTTCTAGGAAAAGGGTTTCTCACCAATGTTAAATAAGCCAAGAAAAATAGGTAGCCCGTCAGCTCTTGACCTTCAAAAATCAAACTTAGAGAATATATTAAGACAAGCAGAAGCTCATGTAACTGCTTCATGGTGACTAGAACAGGGATGACATGTATCTATTCATATGCCAAAGTACCAAGAAAGTATCGAAAAACAAATCGTCTCTTCTGCACAATATCTCTGCCTCTACGCCTTTCTAAATCTACCGAATCTATGATCTTAACGGAAATATCCTGTTCAAATCCACTATGCCCCTGTTGATCCCCCTATATATATATATATGGAACAAAGAAGATCTACCCTTAACTTTGGTCTAGCCATTTTGACATAAGAATAGCCATGAAATATGCTTTTAGCTGTTATTACCCCATGTCTTAATTTTAACCCCATTGACTTCTGCCGTGTTAATGCACTTCTTTTCTACCCTTGACTGTTTTAAGAATAAAACAATCGGTTATTAGCTATTGCGGATTTTCAGCAAAAATTCATCTTTGTAAACTCTAAATCAATTAAAACAACGATTACAAATGCGCCATCCTTTGCAACATGGAGTTTGGTGGCAAACAGATTGCGTTTAACATGGGTAAGTAAGACTAGGGTCTTTCTTATCCACGAGCGTACTTGTTTTGCCATTGGAAGTGTGTTGGTATCGAGATCAGTCTTAGTGTCAATCTCTTAAATCAGTGATGAAAGTAATAAACAGGAGTGCAGACGATGGTAAAATAGACGAACTCGAAATGGACATTCGGTCATTTTTTTCCATGAGGGTACCTGTTTTGCCATTGGAAGTGTGTTGGTATCGATGTTCCTATTGAACTCCAAGAAGATACCATTGACCTTCGGTCTGATGATAAGATCAAGGCTCTGTTTTCTGATGAAAATTACTGTGGCCTCTGGAGCTATGCCGCAGAAAGGTTCCCAACGTTCTGGAAGTCAGCAATGATTTATGTTTGGAGTTTCCCGACGTCGTACCTCGTTGAACAGGGATACTCTGCTGTAGTTGAAATCTCAAAAAGCCTGAATTAGCAAAATTTTCAGTTATTCGTCTCAATTAGACCTAGAGGAATTATTCTTAAGAGAATGAGGATGTTCAGTGCATTTTACTTCAAAATGGAAAGTTTAACAGAAATTAGGCAAAATTTACCAAAATTAAATAATCAGAAAATCGCCAAAATGTTAAAAAAATAAAATTTTTGTGTGGTTTCATGTTTGGCAAGGAGTAGATGCTTGGCGAATATACGATGGTGCATGCTGCTTAATTCGGTCAACCAACCTCAAAGTCGTGCGGCCAATGTATTCAGCCTCACACTGGCACGAAAATTGGTAAACTACAGAGCTTGAATTTGTGGAAGGTATACGATCTTTGTGGTTGGTTGATAGTGCTTTTTTGGTTGTATAAACTACGCGTGGAGCGACTGCGCTCCAAGCATGCAAGTGTCACTAAAAACAGCTTTCGGTCCTAATTTAAACGCATTGTGCACCATGGAATGTACGCATTAAAAGCATGCAAGTGTCATTAAAAACTGATTTTGGTGGGAATCTAAACGCAATGTGCACTATAGAATGTACGCATTCCAAGCATGCAAGTGTCACTAAAAACAGCTTTTGGTGCTATTCTAAACGCATTACTACTACTACTACTGCAGCTGATACTACTACTACTATTACTACTACTCCTGCTGCTGCTGCTACTACTACTACTACCACTACTGCTACTGCTACTACTACCTTTTTCTCTACTACTACTACCTCTTTCACTACTACTACTACTACTACTACTACTACTACTACTGTTGCTGCTGCTGCTACTACTACTACTACTACTACTACTACTAAAAGATGGACTATATGTTGCTAAAATTCACTACTGATCTACTGAATGTGCCAAAGATCACTTAAGATAAAATTATGTTTCAAAGATTCATGCTGCAAAGATCACAAAAGATATACTATATAGTTTAGCGATCATTAAAGATGTACTAAATGTTTGAAAGATCACCATAGACCCACTTTGTGTTCGAAAGATAACTAAAGATCTATAAGGAAGTGCATGTTGCTTTCCTTTGATGCATGATTCACAATGGCTTAAAGAATGTTTACTAACATTTAAGCCTTCCACATAATTGCCATTAAATAATTTCCTCATATTGTCAGCGCCAAGGTGAGCAAAAGCGTTTATGCCAAATATCAGCTGTTACAGAATGTGCAAAGTCAGCATTTGGTTTTGTCTCCGTGTATCCCCCTGGCAGGTGAGGCATGGCCGTCAACTGGGCTGTTTCTATATTCTAGAAGTGCAATATGTGGGTCGTTTCCACTTTCTTTCGCTTTGGTTAGTATCCGTTTGCAGGTTTGTACTGATTTCTCCACCAGACCATTTGATCTCGGATAGATGGGGCTGGAGGTTTTCAGACTAATTCCCCACTCTTGCGCAAAATCTCGGAACTCTTGTGACAAAAAGCAGTTTTTAATGACACTTGCATATTTGGAATGCGTACATTCCATGGTGCACAATGCGTTTAGAATAGCACCAATATCTGTTGTTAGTGACACTTGCATACTTGGAATGCCTACATTCCATGCTGCACAATGCGTTTAGACTAGCACAAATATCTTTTTTTAGTCACACTTGAATACTTGTAATGCGTACATTCCATGGTTTCGATAAAAACTTCTTCAGGGAATTGGGGAGGGACAAGGTTACCTCTATACAGTGCATCAGCGCATATCTTTGTTGTCTCATCTAAGGGAACGTTTGCAAACAAGTTACAGATGTCAAAAGAACACACAAAAGTTTCGTTGGAACCGAGATCAAGGTTTTGGGTATGATTAGCGAAAGTAAACGAGTCTTTAACACAATTTTCTGTATTTTATGATTGCACATGGTAAAGAAAGTGCTTAAAGGCTCTTTTCCTATTTCAAAAGTTTTAGTTTTCGAGGGTCTTCATTTAGTTTTAGTTTTCTACGTATGTTACGTATAATAGCTATATGTTACGTATAATAGCTACGTATGTTGAAAAAATGAAGATATTAGACTATTTTATGATTGCAAATGGTAAAGAATGTGATTAAAGTAGGTTTCAAAACGGTTGTAGACTACATCGGTTATGGAGTAGGTTTCAAAACGGTTGTAGACTACATCGGTTATGCAGTAGGTTTCAAAACGTTTGTAGACTACATCGGTTATGGAGTAGGTTTCAGAACGGTTGTAGACTACATCGGTTATGGAGTAGGTTTCAAAACGTTTGTAGACTACATCGGTTATGGAGTAGGTTTCATATTGTCACGAATAAAAGCAAAGTGCAAATGTAATATTACAAATTTTCTCTAAACCCGGCCAAAAGCCTGTACAACATTGACATGTTTTCTTCAGTGACTGGCATTAAATCACCTCTCAGCATCATTACTGTCGTAACGGGTAACCAGAGTCACCCAAAATATGTCTTTCGTGTATTTGGGTCTCAAATGCGTCCCGCAGTTTGCAAGATATACAAATACTCAAGCAACAATCGAACTTTAGAATATTTTTTAATGAACCCGTATGGATAAGCTAAATAAAAAGAACAAGTTTTTTTTAACTGAAAGTAAGGAGCGACATTAAAACTTAAACGAACAGAAATCACTTCGTATATGAAAGGGGCTGCTCCCTCCTCAACGCCCCGCTCTTTACGCTAAAGTTTTTTACTGTTTCCCGACGTGTCGAAGGTAAAGGTCAGACCGCCATTGGTGATCGTCGGGGTCAAGGTGCTGGTGAAGGCCAAGGTGCCCGCACTCAGGGTAACCTGAACCTCCGTGACGCTCTCCGAACCGTCGACGACGTCCGAGCCGCCCTGGGTGAAGGGCGCATCGGCATCCGGCGCCGCCCCGGCGATCGAGGTCTGGTCGTCCGGATCGAGTTTCGTTCAGCAAACAAGTGCAATTGCTTCTTCTAATTCTGAAAAGAGTAACGGAGTGTAACATGGTTAATCATCTCTTCACCTTTTATTAACCTTTGCAAGTTTCCGTGAGGTCTTGGACTCAATTCATCACGATGCGCCATTTAAATGTTAGGAAACCTAAATATCTTGTCGAGGCAATAGATATTTTTTAGAGGCACACGAACTATTTAACCACACTGGAAAGTAGTGTCAAGGTTGAAGCCTTTTGCGGACAACAGAAAGAGTGCGATTCAATTCTATCCATCGGATTCTTTTTTCATATCACTTCTATTAATTATTGCTGATTTTAAGTCATGACACTAATAATATTGACTATTTAACCACACTGGAAAGTAGTGTCAAGGTTGAAGCCTTGGGCCTGACAACAGGATGATAGACCAACCTCATCAGATAAAGTCTGGTGTGGTACAGTTGTCAAACTCTTTTGCAAAGTCGAGACTCTTCAGTTAAATTATCAATTTGAGCCAACTCCTTTTGTGGAGCCTCTTGTTTATATCCTTGAGGATGCTGCCGGGCAAACTCAGCACTGACAGTTTAGTAGCATGGCAATATCTTCAAGCAGTGGTGAAATGGAAGTATCATTACTGAGTGGAACCGAATTGATAGCAGTATCCTCACTCTTGCGAAGCACAGTGCGCACAAATACAGATAACGCCGGTTTGGTCAAATCTTCACCGATAGAATGCGGTTTTCCATTCTTGGCTATCAGTAATGATATTTGGTAACTAGCCTCTAAACCACGGTCTAGATTTGCCGTTTGTTTTCTAAACAACGATTCCATGCTTTGATACAAGTTCAGTCCGCTTGTTCAATAGTGTTGACTTATTCGCTTTCACTAAGAACAACTTCTCCATTGTACGAAGGTGGCATCTCTTTTCTCCCCCGCAATACTTCGGCACCTTCCTCACAAATTCCCATTCAATTTTAAATTGTTTGCCACTTGACTTCAGACTCCAAACGAATTTGGATAACTCCGTTTCTTTGGAATTCTCTCATAATGACATGGCCATCTAAACAATATAAATTTCTACTAGTAGCAATACGTCCTGACGCTTTTACTTTACTGTTTGACGTAATTGTTAATTGCGACAAAGAGCAAAGTTTATTATCGTTAATCATCTTGCTTGCATCAATATCTTAACTATATTCAAGAACTAATTGCGATTGTTCTACTATGACGTGTATTCGCTGGACCTTATCAGCCTATTTTGAACGCTTTTTGCACTATGGAATGATCGCATCTAGTGTATGCAAACTATTTCAAATATGCCTTATTAGCCTATTTTGAAAGCTTTGTCCACCATGGAATGTACGCATGTAGTATATGCAAACTATGTCAAATATGCATTTTTAGCCTATTTTGAACGCTTTGTGCACCATGGAATGTACGCATCTAGTTGTGGTGTCATTTCTTTGTCCTGTACTTTTGTTTCTTTAGTCTTTCCTTCTCCTGTTGGACTTCTTTCTCCTCCTCTTATTGGGTCACATTCTTCTTTGCTCGATTTCTTTAATTTACCCCTTTTTCATCAACTAATTTGGACCTTTTATTTTCTGCTGCCTTTTGTAGTCTTAACAGTCAACATTACTATTAAATTTCTCTGTTGGTCAAACGTTCACTTAGCTTAAGTGCGATTAGATGCTCTGTGTACTTAAAGGAAAGGTAAACTTAATCGACCCTTTTTCAATTTAATTACGGGGGTATTAAACTTTAGTTGTAAGACGCATTTGAATATGTCAGAAATCTGCTAATGAAATCGATGATCTGCACCAGGATGGCCGAGTGGTTAAGGCGCTGGACTTAAGTTCCAGTGTATGGTATCTGGCCACTTAGTTCCCAGTAGTCTTCGCAAGAGGGTTCTTTGGAACACATCCACTTTGTTTTCTAGTTCGGCTTCGTAGCTCTCGATTTGTGACTCGATTTAACCTTGTGTAGTCTGCACAAAACCAACTACTCTCATTGGCCGAATAGAGGGAACGTCGTCCGACGTTTCAGAAAAATTGAAATGAATCCAATTTTTTCATTGTGGCCTGATATTGATTCTCTTCTTTACAAAAGCGTTCTAAGGGCTTCAGATCTGTGTTACTGTGCGTCGCCAGGAGGTGTTAAGTTGTTTGGAATTACCATGTCTCATTCTTTGTCTAAATCTTTGTTTCGGCACCTTCTATGTCTGACCTAGCTGTCTAGGAGTCATTTGTCTATTTTGGCATGTGGAACGAAACCACTAACGCATTGTGCACCATGGAATGTACGCATTCCAAGCATGCAAGTGTCACTAAAAACAGCTCTTCGTGCTCTTCTCAATGGATTGTGCACCATGCAAGTATCACCAAAAACAGCTTTTGGTGCTATTCCAAACGCATTGTCCACCATGAAATGTACGCATTCCAAGCATGCAAGTGTCACTAAAAACAGCTTTTGGTGCTATTCTATTTCATATGTCAAAAGTTTTAGTTTTCGAGGGTAATAGATACGTATGTTGAAAAAATGAAGATATTAGACTATTTTACGATTGCACATGGTAAAGAATGTGATTAAAAGCTCTTTTCCTATGTCAAAATCTTTAGTTTTCGAGGGTAATAGCTACGTATGTTGAGAAAATGAAGATATTAGACTATTTTATGATTGCAAATGGTAAGCCGCTTTTTTCGTAGTTGGTTTTACAGTTGTTGTCGGAGCCGCTTTTTTCGTAGTTGGTTTTACAGTTGTTGTCGGTGCCGCTTTCTTCGTAGTCGGCTTTACAGTTGTTGTCGGTGCCGCTTTTTTAGTAGTCGGCTTTACAGTTGTTGTCGGTGCCGCTTTTTTCGTAGTCGGTTTTGCAGTCGTTTTTGGTGCAGCCTTGGTGATCAGATTCTCTAGACTTTCCTTCCTCAGGGCATGCCCTAAAAATTCCAGCTGACGCTTCCTTATCGTCCTTAAGAAATTCTCTGCATCCTCCTTAAGAACCACATCTCAACAGCTTCTAGCTTCTTTTCCACATCGGCTGATATTGTCCAGCATTCTGACCCATACAACAAGGTTGATAATACGTAGCTCTGCAGGACTCTCATACCAATGTCTTGTACCCAATCCTGGACTGTATGTTGTCAGAACTGAACAATCGATTTTCAAATGAAGCCAAAGACATAATGCATTGAATTTCAGCACTCTCGCCTACGAGTGAGACCTTTTTGAAGTACGAGGAGTTGCAGGACATGGCATCAAGATACCATATATGTCAGGATGGTTTGATCCATGAGATCTCCCTGGTAAAGAGGAAAGGACAAACATTATAAAAACGGAGGAATACTTTAAAATTATCTCCTTTAAGTGTACTAACCCTAGTTTACATGAGGCTTTTGGCTCTTTTCATATGGGGGGTGGGGGGCCTACTTGGTCTACGACACTTTGATGGGCTGTATCTCTCTATTTATTGATGGTATTAAGATTTTTGACAAGATTACAGTCTCACTCTTTTCAAACAGGCTTTCTTTTGATTGATAAAGCTGTAGGAGCATCAGTCCCCGTCCTCCCCAGCAGACTGTTTGCCTATTATACTATACCCTCCTAGGTTCTCAAGGCCTTTATTTGATTGATAACGCTGTAGGAGCGTCAGTCCCCGTCCTCCACAGCAGACTGTTTGCCTATTATACCCTCCTAGGTTCTCAAGGCTTTCTTTTGATTGATAAATAAATAAATAACAAACAAGCAAGGAAATTAACAACAGTACGAACACGCACAAAAAACAGAATTCAACGCAAAAAGTGCCTAATCTAACTACAAAAGAAATTAGTCATATAAAACTTTTTCTTCTTATTAAGGATTTATCTATATATACTCCCACTCGAAATATTGTGGTTGGGTTACTATTTTGTAGAATACCCGGAAGCATCAAAAATCTCAAAAGAAGAGTTGGATGAATAGTGAGATCTTTGAAGAGTGGGTCCGTAAAATCGATCGAAAGTTTCGTGCTGATGATCGGGAAATTGCTCTAATAATTGACAATTGTCCAGCCCACCCAGCCATTCCGAACTTGACGAACGTGCAACTCGTATTTTTGCCCCCTTATACGACCTCAAGTCTTCAACCAATGGACCAAGGAAAGGTGCACAATGCGTTTAGAATAGCACGAAAAGCTCTATTTAGAGACACTTGCATACTTGGAATGCGTACATTCCTTGGTGGCAAAAGCGTTTGAAATAGCACCAAAAGCGGTTTTAAAGACACTTGCATAGTTAGAATGCGTACATCCCATGGTGCACGATGCGTTTAGACTAGCACCAAAAGCTGGTTTTAGTGACACTTGCCTTAGACAGAGGAACGAAAGACTGAAACAAGTGAATTATTCTAGGATTCTCAGTTGTTGCAGTAGTTAGGAAGGAATTTATCAGCTGGAGAAAGCCTGGTGAAAGTCGAGGGAGCTATCTCTTACAGCAGAATCTTTAATAACCTGAGATCTAAAGTAATTATAACGATGGTGAGGCCCACACTTATCTGATATTGGAAATCCGACGTGTTAATAGGAGGTTGGAATAAACAGGGTTTTAGGAATGCTCTGAAGATAATTTATAATATGTAGGTTTCATTCTACTTAGGGGAGTACACAAGAGTCAGTTGAATACACAGTAGGTTTCTTCGTGGGGATACAGGAAATTATTTTGAGCAAAAGCAGGGTTTGACATGAAGGCATGAGAAGTAAAAGAATTCGTCGTGAAGACTAGCTTTTGGTGCTATTCTAAACGCATTGTGCACCATGGAATGTACGCATTCCAAGAATGAAAGTGTCACTAAAAACAGCTCTTGGTGCTATTTTAAACGCATTGTGCACCATGGAATGTATGCATTGCAAGTATGCAAGTGTCACTAAAAACAGCTTTTGTTGCTATTCTAAACGCATTGTGCACCATGGAATGTACGCATTTCAAAAGCGATGAAGAGCATCGCAAAGTTTTTAGTCAGCCGCCGATAGTTACATATCGAAATGGACAGAGCTTGAAAAATAGTCAGTAGGTATCTGAGACAGGCAGCTCCGGGTGCAAGGAGAGATCAAACTGTGCAGTTTGTCCACTCGTCAAGGAGACTAAAAAGTTCTCCCAAAGGGTACTCATTTTCTTGATACTTCAATATATAGCAGCTTTTGGTGCTATTCTAAACGCATTGTGCACCATGGAATGTACGCATTCCAAGCATGCAAGTGTCACGAAAAACGGCTTTTGATGCTATTCTAAACCCATTGTACACCATGGAATGTACGAATTCCAAGCATGCAAGTGTCAATAAAAACAGCTTTTGGTGCTATTCTAAACGCATTGTGCACCATGGAATGTACGCATTCCAAACTGTAATTTCAAACTAATGCATTTGATTTTGATTACTCTTTTTGTTCAGTCATTCATCTGAGTGAAATTGGACTAGCTTACTATAAGGTCTATAGAGATCACTTGTTATCTATATATCTCATTTTAGAGGACATGGTCCACCCTCCCACTGTCAACCTCTTTACCTTTTCACTAACGGGAGGGTACATGATGTAGTTAACATCCCAGTTGATGATGTAAAGGAAATTAATTACTTACAAAATTACATTGTAAAAGTACTGTGCTCTCCTATCAGTTGATAAAAGAAATTAATTAATTACAAAATTACATTATCAAAGTTACATTGTAAAAGTACTATGCTCTCCTATCAGTTGATGATGTAAAGGAAATTAATTACTTACAAAATTACATTGTAAAAGTACTGTGCTCTCGGAAAGGCCCTTTAAATTGCAATTCTAGAAATGTGGTGTACTTACTACAATGTAAAACTTGCAATCTTCAATATGTACGAAGTACGACTACGCAATTTCGTACACGATTCAACAACTACAAATCCCAGTACCGCAACTTTTGCAGGTGTAGAGACGGAGAAAAGAAAATGGTAACACAAAGTGGTCTATTTGAACACTTCCTAGAATTGACTTCCTACAGTGTTGCGATGATTGCGTTACGAAGATTTGCGATGACTTGCATTGAATTGCGTTGAATTGCGATTGTAATCTATGTACAATATAAAGATTACAATTAAGACTAGTTCTATGATAACTTCTATGATAAATACGACTAAACGATAATTTCGACAAAAGTAGTAAGATCTTACCGATCGGGCCTTTCCACCAACCACCTGTCTTGTATTACGCATCTAGAAAACTTTCATACTAAAATCCAGCAGGAGAAACTGCGGCAGGGGATAGGGGCAGGGGTCTCAAGAGGCAGGCCATTTAAAAGTAGGTAGGGGCACAGGTTGCAAAACACTAACCTTACCAGCTTCGAGAACAGATTCATTGTTGATGTATTATCCATCATAAAAAGTACTTTTCAAAAAGTATTGAGTATTCCGCGTGAAATCAGAGTCAAATTCCGTGTAGTTTTGAAGAAATGGTAATAAGTGTAAGATGACAAGATAAGGCGATTTCTGGCATTTCTTCAAGCACTAAGGCTTAGAAAAGTGAAAAAACTTGGTCACGAAAAAGGGTCCTTCAATTCTGATGTTTATATGTTTATAATGTAGATTGATGGCCTACAAGAGTATTCCCCTCTCTTCTCCTGTCATCTGAAATTTGTTTCCCTGTTAGGACTGTGGCCAAGGGAGAGGGGTCCCTCCTGCCCCCCCTGACGATTCGCTGAACCCTCCTGGAATGTAAACAGCCTCTTCATTACAGAGACAATGTTGAAGTCTTCGGTAGCATTAGTAATTTGCCATTCCTATCTCCTTCCACACTAATTGCTCAAACTCACTTTAGAAACCAGCAAATAATTAAAAGTACTTTTTAAAATTATTTTGCTTGTTTTAGATTGGAATTTTTTTGTAAATTCCATGTGTACCACTTAATGTTTGCTCACTGATACAAAACAATAGAAAGGAAAACGAATTTGAGACTGCCATTTATTTCGACTGTCAGCCGACTAATACGATCTATTTGTATAAATTGGACTTGGAATTATTTAAAAACAAGTGAGCAATCTGCGACATGTAATAACCAGAAAATATCAACTAAAAGTAATTTATAGCTGTACGATATCTACCCGAACTGAAGTGATCTACTAGAGGCAATTTTTGTAACCCAACTACTCAAATATATTCAACACAACTGTACGAAGACGTCACCTTTAACATTAAGCAAAATCTACAGTTAAGCAAATACTAGCGTTTATCTTACATTACGAGATAAGTCTAACAGTGATAAGATGTTACCCATCTTAACACTTTACTTATTCGTGTCATTGTAAGTTTCCCATCCTTAACCAAGGAAATACGGAATTCCGTTTCACGTCTACTCCTATGGTTTAAGGAATCTTACATTACGAGATAAGTCTAACAGTGACAAGATGTTACCCATCTTAACACTTTACTTATTCCCCTCCCCACAGGGACGGGGACCTTATGACGGCGCCCCTCCATACTTTGCAAGTAGCCCGACACTTTCCAGTCTCTCGGTGGGATTCTCACGACGAGGCTAACGTCAACATATCTGTTTACAAATAATTATTCAACATCTCGAAAACAACTTTTGAAAACAATAGAAGCAACGAGGCTTCCCCGCATTCCATTCTGTATCTGCGTCGTATATGTAGAGGTTTGATTGTCAATAAATTTTCAATAGATTTAACGTTCGATTGCTGATTTTCAATAGATTTAACGTTCGATTGCTGATTTTCAATATATTTAACGATAGGCTCTGCCAGGTAAACTTACAAATTGCTTCGACAGATAATTGCTTACTTTGAAGTGCTCTGGAGCAAAACTCTTCCGTCATGTTTAAATAAAACGAGATTGTTAATAAAAAAAGCAGTGGTTGTATTACTATCGAGCCTAAAGTAAAGTGGTCGACGCCAGTTGCGAAATTGGCCAGGTGATGCACTAAAGTGGCCAGAGTCTTATATCGATAACAGGGAGCAACGAGTTGTCATCGATGGTAAGCTATCAAATCTGTTTGGCTTCAATTTTGGCGTTCCTCAGGGAAGTTGTCTTGGCCCTGCTGCCTTGAGCAGTCTGTCCACCCAGGGACACTAGGTAATCTGCTGCCTTGAGCAGTCTGTCCACCCAAGGACACTAGGTAATTTCTACCGCCTGACAGACACATCTACAAAACAACACTAGGTAACTGCTGCCTTGAGCAGTCTGTCCACCCAGGGACACTAGGTAATCTGCTGCCTTGAGCAGTCTGTCCACCCAAGGACACCTAAGATATGTCTTGTTTGGTTGTTTGTTGTTTTGGTTTGGAGTTTGTTTGTTGTTTTTAATATATTGTATATATCCAGGATAATGTTGTTGGTTTGATTTCATCCCCCTTTATACATACTATAAAACCTATCATTGCTCAGATATCCTTCTATGCTCTCTCTGTTGTAGTGGAATCATGGCGTACAAATGTTTAATGCAGAAACATATGGTTAAAATTGCATACATGCTGCTTCTGATCCATTATTTTGAAAAGAAAATAATGGATAATGAATTTGATACCCTTAAAATAGCCAGCAAACAAACCTCATTATCTCATATTGCCCAACTTTTTTAAAAAAATAATTAATGTTAGATGAAAGCCATATAGTAGTGCTTGATGCAAGGCAAAAATCAACTTGGTTTCTTAATATTGTAAGTGAGGATGATCACGTGATCCTCAGAGAGTTTAAAGAAAGCGTTAAACTACAGCTTCAAAGAAGATTTTTTGTGGAACTTAAAGGAAACTCCTATCTTCTGATGGCATCAATCCTCGACACCCACCACAAGGGTTTAAAATTTGTGCCTGCTCCCCTAAGAGAAGCTGCGTACGATACTTTAAACAAAGCACTTGATACCTGCTTATCAATAAAGGGTGCATGGTAGAAAAACATTAGGATACCTACAGCTCTGCATTATAGGGTGAGGTGTGATGATCCAATTACAACCTACAATATACTTACACATATATTTCTTAACCAGGTCCCCTGGGCCCGGTTTCTCGGTTACTCCTAAGTTCTAGGTGAGCACCTAACTTTAGGTATAAATGAGCACTTAAACTTATATGAGTTTAGCTACAGTGGTAGCTCTACAGCAGTAGTTGGATTTTTTATAACATTCAGTTTCAGAGTACTCTTGTAATAGTAGCTTTGGACTGGTAAATTACCCGTGTAAATACTTTTATAACATTAGCCCCTGATTCTGCACTTCCTCATAATTAACCAAAGTGCTTTATGCCAAACTCTATCAAAGGCTTTCTTGAAGTCAATGAATATGACTTTGGAAACCTATGTAACTTTCTGTAGGTTTATGCAGTCTTGAACTTTGCCTAGTGGGCACAGTTGCTCCAGTAACTGAAGTTGTAGAAGGTTCATCATATATTGAAATAGGGACTGATATGTCCTGTGGTTCTGAAGCTGGTGCTTTAGCCATATTTATTTATAAAGGACTACAATCTGTGTTGATAATAATCCGGCTCATGCCACGCGAAACTATGCTTTCAGACTGAAGTGGCACATGCCACGTCGCATGTTTGAAAAATACCTGCTCAGTAGAGAGATGTATTCCTGTGAGGAAGACAGTGTTATTGCTCTTGTGGGTCTGATATTTGGTGGGAGAAACGTAAAAGGAGATGGTGGGTACATCTCATATCAGACAGGGAATGTTGACTAGCACAGCACTTTAATTAAAGGCTCTTTTCCTATTTCAAAAGTTTTCGTTTTCGAGGGTAATAGCTACGTATGTTGAAAAAATGAAGTTATAGATTATTTTATGATTGCAAATGGTAAAGAATGTGATTAAAGGCTCTTTTCCATTTCAAAAGTTTTCGTTTTCGAGTGTAATAGCTACGTATGTTGGAAAAATGAAGATATTAGACTATTTTATGATTGTTGGCGGTATTAGTTCTAATCAGAAGCATGAAAAAATATAATAAAAATGTTCTTTAAGCTGTTCCATCAAGGCGAATTGCGGAGGCAGCGGCCTCCAATGTTCCTTGAATCCTATTTTTTATGTTATTATGTTATTATGTCATTTGTAAGAATTGTTGTGAAACCATATTGCTGTAAATTGAGAATAGATCAGTCCCTGCAGCAATATTATGTTTAAAGTATCAAGAGATATGTTCTCTGTGTGTTGTTACTTCGGACCCTGCGCGACTCTACATTAATTTTACAACTTTGGAGGCCGCATTAATCAAGACAAAGAAGCCGGTACTCTGTCGACAATAAGAATTTGTTTACAATTTACGCCTTTTTCAATAACACGAGTGGCAGAAAACGTGTCGCTCTCGTGACCTTTAGTCAGGCTTAAAGTAAAACATTTCTTTACCAATTCTGAAGTGATAAAGTTCCCTTGTAAATGCATCTATCACAAATTTGTGAACCAAGCAAGAGGGAAAGCTCCAACTTAATTTGAGTTGTGACTCTGATCTCGTGTTATCTTGACTGCGCTGATCGACTGCTTTCTGTCGCCATCCTTTTATAAAATGTGAATGAACAACTTCTCTCGCAGCCAATCAGACTGAGATCCCATATCTAGGGTTTGTAGAAGTGGATTTTCAGCTACATAGCTGGAATGAATCATCTTGTCTCAAGGTTCCTTTTATTGTTATACCAGGATCTCTTGCCCAGCCCATAGTCGGTTACAATGTCATAGCTGAGCTTGTTCAGTCACCATCTCAGTATGGTATAGATGCAGGTGACCTTTCACATCATACAAGTAAGTTGTTTACTAGGACTCCTATGACTTGTATTTACGTATTTTTTGCAACTTCAAGCTATTACCGCCACAAAACTACCCTAGTTAATCCAATATTTTACTTATTGTAAATTGATATATATAGTCGTGATTTTCAAAGTTTCAGTTAGTTGAACATGCTGATCATTATCAGATGCGTTGCTTTGCTGTTTGGTTGAAATAAACCAACAAATGGAAAATATCAAAAATCCCTTCTCTTGAGTCATCCACTTCTTGGCGCTGTTGGGTGACTGACTCCTAATCCAAATGGCCAATGAATTCGACTTCCTTGTACTCTGTGACATCCTTCATTCTGCACATTCAAACAACAAAATGTCACGAACATTCTGAAGTAACATGTGACTAATAAAAGGTGAAAAGACGATTTTCAGGAAATCCCGTAAATAAGAAACTCCTGTTTCGTGCAAAACTAGTTTAGTTTTAGTTTCGGCATGAGCTCCCATGAAGGAAAGAGATGATTCAGAGAAAATAGTATTATTTCCACATCTAATGATTTCAATAGAGAAATTTATCTGTTTGTCTCATAAGCAGGCAGTCAGACAACCTCTGTTTCCATCGTTATATTACGTATCCCTCAGCTTAACGTTCACATCTTTCTTTGATAACTAAACCAAGTGATGTTTTTACGGAATTAAATTAGAAAGAAAATCCGTTTGATCTTCATGGCATTCATGTAAAGTAGAAGCAATGACCTACACAATTGAAGAATGTATTTGTCTGCTTATAAAATAGCAAAGCTAGAAGCCAAATATTGCCTGAAATATAAAGGCAGACATAGTCGACGTACGGTCTTTTCATTGGCAATTTCCTTTGTGTACCACTGAGAAGAAGGACGAATTGTTACTACTCGAGAAGTTCATGGAGCATGAATATTTCTCATCTGCCTCTTTCACAGTTGCAAATGTTTGGGTTAATAAGCCAGAATTTGCTATATCAAATCGAAACTTATCATAGTTAATAGAATTTACTCTTCTGAAAGATAAGAGCTTGCGTAATACCTACAAATACATTTACGTACAAATTTAAATACCAACCAAGCTAAATAATTAACGTCATAAAGTTACAAATTAATCCTCCTCACCGTGACAGTCCTGCTTATCTCAACTGAGTAGAAATGGTGAAATCTTATTAGTTTAATTAAGATTAAATGTTACTTAAGATTAAATGTTACTTAAGATTAAATGTTACTTATTTTTACTTTTCGAGGGTAATAGCTACGTATGTTGAAAAAATGAAGATATTAGACTATTTTATGATTTCAAATGGTAAGGAATATGATTAAAGGCTCTTTTCCTATTTCAAAAGTTTTAGTTTTCGAGGGTAATAGCTATGTCTCTATGGAAAAAATGAAGATATTAGACTATTTTATGATTGCAAATGGTAAAGAATGTGATTAAACGCCTTGGACAAAATCTGGTTTTAGGGTCACTATCTTCAAAGACCTATAAATTGCTTCAAATGCTCTAATATCACTGGCAGCAAGCTGGAAACATGTTAACAGGACTTGTTAAGCATGTTGGAGGTGGCTTTGGTTATTGTCAAAATTTGACCAATTTTTGCAAAATTGGCCAAGGCGCGCGCCTTGGACAAAATCTGGTTTTAGGCGTTTTCGATCCTTGGCAGTCGCAAATACATTGGGTATTTCATTTTACATCGTCTTTTGGGTCCAAATCCTTTTACTGCGTTAGAAAAAATCTTAGCTACATGTAGGACTACATTAGGACTAGGGTTAGTTAGGACTACATGTAGCACTTTTGGGTGAAATAAACAACACGCAGCTACACCATTGGAAACCTTTGGTCGCCACTGTGGTTCTATTCTAAACGCATTGTGCACCATGGAATGTTCGCATTCCAAGTATACAAGTGTCACTAAAAACAGTTTTTGATTCTATTCTAAACGCATTGTGCACAATGGAATGTTCGCATTCCAAGTATGGAAGTGTCATTAAAAACAGCTTTTGGTGCTATTCTAAACGCATTTTGCTTCATGGAATGTACGCATTCCAAGTATGCAATCGACTTAGTTGGTCCTCTACCTCCTTCCAATGGTTACACCTATTTATTCACATGTATAGATCGCTTCACTCGCTGGCCAATTGCTGTACCAATTAGAGACATTTCTGCCGAAACTGTTGCCAAAGCATTTGTTAATCACTGGATTTCCAACTTTGGATCACCAGCTACCATCACTACAGACCGCGGTTCCCAGTTTGAATCTTCTATTTGGGCCTACGGGAAAGGAACTTTGCATCTTGTTACCAATATTGGTAAAGAGCAGAAAATAGCTTTACAAACTGTTCTCTATGTCCCAGAATTAGACAAAAATCTTTTGTCAGTATTTGCTATGAGGAATATGGGTGCAACTGTCACTTTCGAAGATAATGAATGTAGGATTGAAAGAAATTCTAAGCTTCTAGGCATTGCTCGATTGGCATTCAATTTTTACTGTTAAGTCCAGTCACCCTAATGATAGTACAGGTAGCATTTCTTGTGGGGTAGCTGCACCCCGGGAGGCACATTATCCTTAAGAGTTCAAGGATTTGTTAGATAGATACAGTGTTTTGTTTTCGCCCGATGGGTCGGGCATCAAGTCTTTTTCAGCTAGTATTAAGCTCAAAGAGGGGGCCACACCTTGTGTGCTAAACTGTGAGTAAGCTGTTCTCAGATCGTGCCGGTTTCTGAATTGCTGCCCCGATAAAAATCGGATACGATCTTTAGTTTTCATCAGTACTCCTAGTATCACTATTAGGCCCCGCCTACGAAACTCCTTTCCTGTTCAGTGTCAACTGGCTGTTGGCCTAACGTAATATGGTGATGCCGTCTGGTGAAAGGGTTCTAACAGAAAAAATGACATTATAGTCACTACAGTCATGACAGTTAATTTTAGTTTGACTTTCCAAACCAAAAGATGGAATACACAACTCATGGAAGTGCAACCAGCAGATACTCTCACATCCCCTCAAAGTAACAGCATATGGAGTTATCAGTAGAGAATGTGGTCTGTTTTGGTGCCTAACTCTCAACAGATTTAATGTGCATCGGACGTTTGTTGGTTAGAACAGACTTCATTTTTTGAAAGGTTGATTTCGCTTGTGCCATTCTTGATTTAATTTCTGAGTCATTCTCCCGTCCGATCTGATATGAGTGCCTAAGTATTTGAATGATTGCGTTTGGGTATCTCCTTTTTGCGGCTAACCACCATCACTTCAGTCTTTTTGCTATTCAGCTCTAATCCTTTCTTTCTGCTCTCTTTAGTCTTTGAGGCACGAGGCAATTTGTACTTCGTTTAATTAGTATAGTTTGTTAATTGTTACTGATAAAAATATTTAGGGCTCTACTCCTTTCTTACATAATTACTTACTTTTTTATGGCGGTATGTTTTTTTATTTAAATACGAGTTAGTGACATAGAAAGCATTGAAACCCAGTTTGTATTATTGATAGGGAAAGTTAGGAGTTGAGCGGTAATGGAATATGCAGTGTAGTTTTCATAAATAAGTTGATTTTTAGGGGGATCGTAGTAAATTTCCGGGTTAAATCGATTTTCCCGGTGGCAAGAATTGTTTTTTTTAATAATTTTTTTTAGATCAGTGAACTCAGAATATGCGAATGCATTAGAAAAGTGACACACTGGATCGAAACTAAATGGTTCATGAATATGACTCTTCAAAGACTTATAATTTGCTTAAAATGCTCTAAAATCACTGGCAGTAAGCTGGAAACATGTTAACAAGACTTGGCAGGCATGTTGGAACTAGTTTTGGTGATTGTCAAATTGTGACCAGTTTTTGAAAAATTGGCCAAGGTGCGCGCCTTGGACAAAATCTCATTTTAGGGTCACTATCTTCAAAGACCTATAATTTGCTTCAGTCAAGTCACATGGCGCAGGAAGACTGGTCTATAATAGGGTTCCGCTGGATGTCGATGTCTAACTTTGGACGATTGGAAATTAATGCGGTGACTAGAGAAATAGAATATGTTAACATCGGAGGTCATCTAGCTGTTTTGATTGTAGTTTCTAGTTTTGTCGTGTCAATGTAAAACGCTGTGTGCCTTTGCGCCACACCTACAGTTGCACAGAAAAGTTGGCAAGTTGTCATTGTAACTGCATTGGAGTGATTGGCAGGGATGTATAATATCCGTGTTCATTTCCTTGTGATGATTTCTTTGAATGTTCAAACGGAGTCCACTCGACGCAAAGGTATTTTTTAACTTTGTGTATTGTGTACAAATATTATAAATTATCAATGTACAGTTATTCACTATTCATATAAAAATCTTATTGTGGGATAGGAAACCTTATGTTTCCATATATGGTAACCTATTGTTAAAGTAGGAAATTTTGATGCCATTCATTTCATGTATAAACTACCTGACGTCTTGAAGCTCAGTAGGAATTCGGAATTAGGTATTCGCGTAAGAATTAAGTCAAGTCGATTAATCACTCACATTAGAAACCATTCATATTTAGAAACCATTCAAGGAAATGAAAGCAGGCACATAGCTGTAGAGCCTCTGATGGGCTCTTGTAACTACGTTTCTATCTTTGGAAAAGATTCAAACTATCTTTGGAAAAGATTCAAACTTTTATAGCAAGTCATATGCGTTACGCAGAAATATGGCAGTGTTCTAGTGGTACTGAACGGGCTTTGCTAATCAAGTGACCGAGGGTCTGTTGGGGATATTGCCGGTAAGCCGAGTACGTATCATTAAGTACAGCAACTCAAGAAACTATTTGGCTAAGGAGATTATTATCAGACTTTGGAGAAATAATCGAATTACCTACTATTATAAAGGAAGATAATCAAGGTGCGATAGAGCTATTGAAAAACCCAGAACAAAACACATTGATGTTTCATATCATTTTGTTAGAGAACGTATCATATCCAAAGAAATCTTGCTATTCTAAACAGATTGTGCACCCTGGAACGTACGCATTCCAAGCATGCAAAGATCACTAAAAACAGCTTTTGGTGCAATTCTAAATGGATTGTGCACCATGGAATGTACGCATTCCAAGCATGCAAGTGTCACTAAAAACAGCTTTTGGTGAAATTCTAATCGGATTCTGCACCATGGAATGTACGCATTCCAAGCATGCAAAGAAATCAAACTGGCCGTGTTCCAGTTAAGACATATTTGTATTCAACACCCTATACCATATGCCTAGGCTAAGCCGGAAAATGCACCATCCATGACGTCTATACCCATTTGGGTCCTGTCAAGTATTTATAGAGATCCAAAAGCCAAGAACTTTTTGTTGATTAATGTATCTCTCCAATACACTATATACAGATTAATATAGGCGATGGCTTCATGTCTATTTTACTCGTCGCAAGACAATAGAACAATCATAGAGAGGATATCCCCTTCGCCTACACGGGTAAGTAACCCACTCCTGTAAATTCCAGTGTAGAGAAAAGTTTTATAACACTACGTGTTTCTACACTGGAATTTACACGAGTAATTTACGGAGTTACAAGGGTAAGGTTTCAAAAGTTTTATAACATTGGCCCCCGTCAGAATGACCGAAATGGAATGTGTGAAAAAGTATACCCAACTGTACTTTGAAGGAGCCAATCAGAAATTGGACTGCCTGAATGGCTTGTGTTTTTGGAACATTCAGCGTCTACTACAACAAGGTTAATTGAATAGGCCTAGCGAGAAAACGAACTCTTTTTGTCTGCAAAGTAAATGTTTTCTTGCTTTTATGTGGACTGACTTAAAAACGCCTTGTTAGGTTGTTTTTGACACATTGTGCACCATGGAATGTACGCATTCCAAGCATGCAATTGTCACTTAAAGCGCCTTGTTAGGTTATTTTGAACGCATTGTGCACCATTGAATAAACACATTCCAAGCATGCAATTGTCGCTCAAAGCGCCTTGTTAGGTTATTTTGAACACATTGTGCAACATGGAATAGCTGCTATTCGTTATCTCCTTTCAAACTCAAACAAGTACTCTTTACAAACTTATTTAGGCTCTTAATCAAAGCGTTTCTTGAAAAGTTGGTACAAAATTTGAATATTGTATTGAGTAACGGATTCATTCTGCTAAACGTTTTCGCCATACACTAGTCACAGCAATCGTATGGAGTGAAATTACAAAGCTATTACAATGAATTTATAGGAAATGATTGACTGTTTTCTTCCTTGATTGACGGTCTTCTTCCTTGATTGACTGTCTTCTTCCTTGATTGACGGTCTTCTTTCTTGATTGACTGTCTTCTTCCTTGATTGACTGTTTTCTTCCTTGATTGACAGTCTTCTTCCTTGATTGACTGTCTTCTTCCTTGATTGACTGTCTTCTTCCTTGATTGACGGTCTTCTTCCTTGATTGTAACATTAGCAATGTTCACCGTAAGATAGTACGGCCTAACCTTCTCAGTCTTCAAAGTATACAAGCCTAAAGTTTCAGAATCATTACTTACATCTGGTTCCAAGTTAAGATCTACCACATGCCTTGCACGAATTACTCCTGTGAGCGGTAAAAGAACGTTCAGTAAGCCTATGAGTGTCAGCCGTACCTGCAGCACTCATGTGTTCCGAAAAACGTACTAGCTTAACTACAGATGCTTTTGCTTTATTGTTCTATTAATGGATCATGCATCAAAATTTATAAGGTTTTTCGAACTAACTTCAAAAAGTCCTTTTAGATATGTAACACCTAGAGTTGTAAAGCACGGTTTACACATGCAACTTTTCATATGCAACTTCCTGCAACTTGTTGCATAAGCCTAATGCGACTGATAGCGGGCACAAGATCTAGTGTGTCCAGCATCCACTGTTACAAAATGTAGTATGTCACTATGTTCACATCCTGAAATCAACATGCTGATAACTAGAAGTAACTATTGTAGGTATATAGCAATTGCAATGGGAAAGTGTAAAATTTTCCAATAGATTCGCATCTACCAAGAGTAAAAGGGATGCAATTTTGTGCTTTGAGTAGGTTATGAAATATGCGTCATTAGCCTATTTTGAACGCTTTGTGCACCATGGAATGTACGCATCTAGTGTATGCAAACTATGCTAGATATGCGTCATGAGCCTATTTTGAACGCTTTGTGCACAATGGAATGTACGCATCTAGTGTATGCAAACTATGCTAGATATGCGTCATGAGCCTATTTTGAACGCTTTGTGCACCATGGAATGTACGCAGAAAAGAGCGCGGAATTTGAATGCCACAGGCTGAGACGAATCGGGGCCACCTAAAACAACTTTCTTTGGCCTATAAGTGTAAAACGTTTAGTATTGCCACAAACTCAGAGAACACACGACATATTGGGAAGTTGACATCAATCTAATAAGTGATTCCAATATCTGACCAATGTGATTTCTTTACATGGTGAGGAGGTTACATGAGAAAGTTGATGTCTGTGACCTTTACCTGTTGCGTCTCTTTTTCAGATTCACAAGGGTGCAGAGACTGACATGTTGCGTAACATTTTTGCTGACTTGGATGTGTGTTAATGCAATGTGGTATACTGGAGTGCCAAGCCAACAACCTGATTTATTTTTCGGTTTCAAAGGAGTGACATACGAAGAGGTCATTATTGGGATTATTAGTGCCAATGACATTCTCGCAGGACTAGAAGTGTCATCAACATGACGCAACGACCGATGGACCCGTGTATCGCACCCTTGTTATAGTGACTGCAACATATCAATTCTGCTTAACACCTGATGTTGATTCGGTTCGCACTTGATTTTGATTTGCCAGCTTAAGGTATTTGCTTTAGAAAAGAACGATGGACATTTTATGAAGCACTGTACCGAAAATTACCCGACGGTCTGAACACAGTCGGGTAATTTTTATGCACTCCTCAGATGACGTAAAGACCTTTGACGTAACACGTTTTTACCGGATAAATGCTTTTAATTTTGAGAATTCTGAGCAGCTATAATATAGTTATTGTTGATATATACTCACAAAATATCATTTTAACTTATAATAAGTAACATGTGGTATGTACGATACAGTTTGGTAATTAGGTTTGTAGTTTTGTAGTTGTGCGCGTATGTTTAGGTAATTTGTCCTTCTAACCCCACCCTCCCTTCCATTTATTCGTAGGTTTTGTAGTTATATTGTAATGATAACTTTTGCTTTTCAGGTTGTCCTTTGCGCGTATTAGTAATTAGGTTTGACGTTTCGTTGTTGTGCGCTTCTGTTTAGGTAGTTTGTCCTTCTTCAGGTAGCGCACTTAATACGTTGGTCAGCGAAGGATTCCAGAAATGCTTGGAGTGGCACATAATATCCCTAGACTGTGGTTTTTGCGACGAGTGTTGTTCTTCTTCGCCCCTCGTCACTCGTGTTCTTCTATAGTCGAAGCAGGAAAAAACGGACGGGGCTAATGTCGTTTCATGTCGTGCAAAAAATACCCACTACAAAGACTTCATAGCGAGTTCCGAACAGACGTAGGTTATAATACGTCTTTTCTACTTAAAAAATCTATGTAGTACAACAACGTATTGCCTTAAGTTAGAAAGGGTACTGGTCGTTCTTTACCCCTCATGCATCCACATTATTAGTATCCTACCTCTGTAAGTAAGGCTTTACAATGGCCGCTAAATCACGAAGGACATCTTTTGGGTGTAGTTTAGAACATTCTTACGAAAACGCTACCTGTTGCTCAAGGAACGTCGGCGTTCCTTGAGTCTTTTGTTCAGGAACTTCGGTTGTCACTGAGTATAAAATCGCATACTCTTCCGAACCAGGACGCATGGTATCACCATTTCGGAAAAGGAGAATTCCACATGAGGATTGGTTTTACATCAAATGCTAGGCCTCAGCTACCAATACAAGTCTTTTGCATGGCTTCCGCATTCACAAACAAAAGAATAGCAACAGGTGAGCGCTCTAGCCCAGTCTTCTTCCTCTATGTTTATTATAATTAATCATTTGATCAAACAGTATTTAAATGCATTGCTTAATCATAGGAAAGAGATTCAGATTTAGAACTGATGCTTCATGCGTACTGAACTTTGTGTTCTATTCTGTGTGTAACGATACAAATGGAGACCTAAACTTAAAGGTTTCATTCTGCATGCATTATAAGCCTCATTTGTTGATCCTGTTCTTATGTAGGCCTGGGTCTATGTTGAATATAGATTTCCTTTAGTAAGACGTTGGATACACAGCAGAATTGTTTCTTTACCGACAATACTTAGCTACATCTCATATGCCATAAAATTGGGGGTTACAAACACGCGAAGTCTCAACGAAACTAGCGTATACAACTAAAATCATTACCAACAGCTTTGTTGTTGAAGTCGAAGTGAAAGTGTGTGTATTGAGGATTTACAGATCGAGTATTTATGCATGTGAAATAAAAATAGAATGATATCAAAATTACAAATAGAAAGAGAGGGGAAATCCCTATCGTGAAATCATTACGTCATATTGCACTTGATGATGCAAGATTCATGCCATTGAGCGTAGTTACACTATTTGAACATATTTGGATTGCGTTCTGCACGCAGGAATGTGAGCATTTTAATAGTTCCATTGGGCGTAGTTACACTATTTGAACATATTGAGAATGTGTTCTGCACGCTGGAATGTGAGCATTTCAATAGTGCTATTGAGCGTAGTTACACTATTTAAACATATTTGGAATGCGTTCTGCACCCCAAGAAGTAAAGGGTAGCTGGGGCGTCCAAGGGCAACGTCCCTCACTTTTGGCTACTTGGTAAAGAAGAAAGTCGTCAGACTGTGGCCACTGCTTATTCAATCGACCACCTCTCACGGATAATAGGAAGAATCTCTAATTTATGAGAACAGATATTACACCCATTATTGAAACTGAGTATAGCAATCCCTTAATCAAAGACCCCTAGACACATCCATGAAATCAATAACTACACAATTTGTTGGTCTGGAAAACCTGAGATAGAGGCTCGTGAGTTTGGAGTTCACTCAAAAGCCAATGAAAACACTCTGCACTTTTCAAGTTGTCAGCTATAAGTAAATATCCTTGATTGGCAGAGTTAACAGCACAGTAGATTTGGTACAAGGAAGACCTTCGTACTTAATTACTCTAACGCGGAGGTGTAGTTCTCGGTTTGGCGTGTCTCGGTGCTCGTCCTGTGCGTGCTTTAGTGCTGGCTGGCCTTTGTCACCTTGTTTTTGTCGGTCGGTGGCATATTTTGCCACAGGGTGATGCGGTGATTCGTCATTGCACACCAAGACTCTCAGAGTACCTCCTCGTGGTGACCGATGGTAACTGGGAGAATTCTCCCAGGCCAAACCGAAGCTAACTTGAAGCCAACACAAGTCGACCCCTCTTCTTTCAAAGTTATTCACGGTCGAAAGATGATCTTTCTGGGGCCATTGTGTTACACAAATTCACCATGCATGATCATTTGACGCATGGTGATGCACTGCCTTGTGGCTCACAGCTCGATGACGCCTCTAGTGTGAATTCAGTTTAACGCCGTTCTTAGTGCCTTGCTGCGATCTCCTGTAAGGAACGCAGTGGGGGCATCTCCTGAACTAATCTATTAGTAGCCTTTACTCGTCTAGGCGAATTACTATAACTATTTCTAGATGTAGGGTGCTTAAAAATCTTCTTAAGCGAAATGCCCGAAATTAATTAAGGTAACCAGTCTACTTTTAACCTTTGGAAACTAATTAAGTCTCAGAAGATTTATTCACTTTATTCCTTTTAAGTTTGGTGTGACATTTGTCGATATATCTCTGCATTTTAGAATCATTTTAGAATCATTTTGAGGGCCCTATCGTAAAGGGACAAGACATGAACAGATCTAGGTGTGCAGGTTTGATATCTCTGAAAAGATATATGGAGCAGGGTATTCAGCAAGTCTGAGAAATGCTCTGACACGTTTCAAAACTCTAGGACAGACGACTACTGAAATAATTTTTGTTTTAATTTACAAGGCATTAAGTAATATAATTATTAAATACATGGAAACAATCCTGCCTCAGAATATAAAAGTAAAGTATGAATAGAGTTTAGAAGTAATTTTCCGCATATTCATGTATGCCCAGAGACTTTATTTTAAATATTAGCGTTTATTCTTATCTTTTCTAGGAAAATTACACTCAGTATGTACTACATTTTCAGGGGAATAGGTTAGAATAATGTTCTAACAGCAGACTCCAAACTTCGCGGGTCTTGGGCACCCTCATCTATCTTGTATTCTTAGAATAGCGACTGCAGGCTCCTTAGCCCCCAACCTGCTCGTATAAAGTTGCCTAAACTTGAAGGCACTGTGGTCTTGTTGTCATATCTTTGAACTGGATATGAACTCTGTTGTACAGATGTTGTGTTTGCGAGGCTGCTATAACTGTGACTAGGTTGTACTCCAACATGGCGGATAACTGCATTGTTTGTGACTTAAGTCACGTGATTGGGAATAATGAATTGTAAGTACTTTGCTCCTCGGTTTTCATTACGGTTATGGTTTTTAATCGCCGCCGGTCGAGTACTCCAATTCCAACAGTCATCCATTCATCCATTTCGTATGTCTTAATGCCTAAGCATGGTTAACATTATTTATTGAAAGAAAATCCAAGATTGCAAAGACAATCTCATGGCTTTGAAAGATAGCTTAATGCCACGATTTGAGAAAAATGCTAGAATGCAGAGTATCGCACGAAATAGCGAAAACATTATGTACTGAAAAGCTTTTTTCGTCTGACACTCCTCAGAGTACTAACGTCAGAATGATGTCACTAATAACAGCTTTTGGTGCTATTGTAAACGCTTTGTGCACCATGGAATGTACGCATTCCAAGTATGCAAGTACCAATAAAAACAGCTTTTGGTGCTATTCTAAACGCGTTGTGCACCATGGAATATACGCATTCCAAGTATGCAAGTGTCACTAAAAGCTGCTTTTGGTGCTATTCTAAACGCATTGTGCACCATGGAATGATATTGAAACTAACACTATTTTTATTCTTCACTAGGTTGCAGGTGCTGCTGCAACCATTATATAAATTTGATGTCTTAACAATTTTTGGTATTTTATTCGTGGTCAATCCCTAAACTAAACTCCAAAAGATATTGAAACTAACACTATTTTTATTCTTCACTAGGTTGCAGGTGCTGCTGCAACCATTATATAAATTTGATGTCTAAACAGAGCAGGAATGTACGTAATTATCATATACTTTGGTCATCGCAGTCATTGTAGTTTAGATTTCCTTAACGTAACATATGGAACTATTTAAGTTAGTAAATAACCCCAACCCCACTTTAAAAATTCTAAAATTAAAAAAATGAGAAAAACAAGAATTGTATCGAAATATAAATGGAAAGAAAATGTGGACAAATAGAAATAACACTTTTAGTCCTGCGAGAATTTCATTGTTTGCCCGATTAACACACTGTTTTCATGGGCCACGGACTACCGATCACTGTCCGTAGTTCGCAATTCAAAGCTGCCCGTTAAACGCAGAGTTTAAATGCTGAGTTTGTTTTGATTAATATTTATTTTAGGCCCCTCATTCAAGAGTGGGAAAACTATGATGTAATTATGTAATACTGACGTGAAATTAGAAAGCTATTACGATGAATTTATAGGAAACGAGAAGATCCTAGAAAATAACGGTAACGAGAGCGACACGTTTTCTGCCGCTCGTGTTAATGAAAAAGGCGTAAATTGTTGACAAATTCTTTTTGTCGACAGAGTACCGGCTTCTTTGTTTTGATAAATACAGCTTCTAAAGCGGCAAGATGAAAAGGAGACCTGGCTCTCTCATACTCTGAAGTTGCTGAAGTGAAGATTAACCAAGTGCTTTTCTTTGACTTATCACATTCTCACTAGGTAACGTTTGGAAAAACAATGTTTGGATTGAAGGGGTACAAGCCACACAAGTTTGCAAAATCCACTAACTAAGTTTTTGGAAGAGGCACCATTTTCCTCAAGTTTGCATACAAGAGTTTTCAATAGCTTGTTGATCCAGTATGCTAATCTACGTTACACTGCAGTTCTAGTGGTACTAAATATGCTAACATTAGAATTTATTCCTAGTTGAGCCTCAAATTTGGCGAATTTTCTCTGACTGTACCCCCGTCTACGTTTTCATACGCCATTTTGTTTGCCCAAATGAGATACATTCAGGCATCCAGTATGCTAATCTACGTTACATTGCAGTTCTAGTGGTGATTATATTCAAATAGTGTTTGTATGCAGAATGGCACTATTAAAATACTCACATTCCATAGTGCACAACGCATTCTCTTTATATTCAAATGGTGTATGTATGCAGAATGGCACTATTGAAATACTCACTTTCAATCGTGCACAACGCATTCTCATTATATTCAAATAGTGTATGTATGCAGAATGGCACTATTGAAATACTCACATAGCTACCTTTGTTCCCAGCTAGAATCCTGTTTTTCCCTTACACACTAGTTTCGCACATACAACCTATACCTTTGTGCACAGTTAGCTACAGGCTATTCATATTATTTTCCCCCGTATTTGGTATGTCGTACCTAGCATTCAGCTCAGCCCACTAAGAATATTTGCTACTATTTTCGTACACACTGGTACAATCGTGTATCACTTACGGGACCAAGCTTTTTGTTCGAGATAGAGAGAAGTTCGAGATAGAGGGTAGTCGAGATAGAGAGAGTCCACTGTATGTACTTCTATTGTTTTAAAATCGTAGTAGGAGTCAAATGTAAAGAACCTCATGTAGCAAACTTTTAAAAAAAGTATATGGGACTCCCACAACCAAAAAGCCCCAAGCTTGATTACAATTTTCTGCCACGATGTTAACAGATTTTCCAAACAGAGAACCACCATGATAGAATAAAGAAGGTTTAACATAAACCTCATCAATTAAAAAAAAAAGGTTGCCACACTAGGGAGTTGATAATCATCCCTTAAACGTTTAGGCCTATATATATATATTATATATATATATATAAGATTTGAGATGTAACAAAAAACTCAATGCTAAAACAATAAGTTCTGGAGCCTTTATTTCAAATTGGGTGGCACAATTTGGAACCCCCACTGTCATTACAACTGATCGAGGAAAGCAATTTCAATCCTATCTCTTTGCTGCTTTACTTCAAATTCTTGGTTGCAAGCACATCCGTACTACATCTTATCACCCTTCTTCTAATGGTATCATTGAACATTTTCATCGACAGCTGAAGAATTCTATCAAAGCCTATCAACAATTCGAATCCTCTCTTTTCCGTTCTCTCACTTCATTGCTTGGCACACGACGCATTCGAACCACTGCTTATCATCCTATCTCAAATGGTCTTGTCGAACGCTTTCATCGTCAACTCAAATCCTCTGTCAAATACTCCTTTTCGAAAAAAAACTGTTCTCGTTTTCAACCAGTTTCAGAACGAGACTGGGTTTGCACATTTATTCAAGGCACTTCCAGGTAAGCTAGGACGATGAAATTTGGCAAGCGTATCAGGGACCGGACCAGATTAAATTGGAAATAGTGGTTTTCCCGATTTGACCATCTGGGGGGGAGTGGGGGGCCGGTTAATTCGCAAAAAAACAGAAAAAATGAAGTATTTTTAACTTATGAGCGGGTGATTGGATCTTAATGAAATTTGATGTTTGGAATGAGTCGCCGACCCTATCTATAAATACCGCATGACTGAAGAAACGATCAAAGCAGTCAAAAACATGTGAAGCCGTCACATTTGAAGAATTACCTGTCGATAAGATGAAGAACAAGTCTGTTTTTTACCTCGTAGCTCACGTGCAGCAATTAATTGCAGAGAAGGAAGGAAGTTCCTATTCATAACATTCTGTTTGCACAACAGAGCGGTTTTGAACAGATTTGGAATGCGTTCTGCACGGTGGAATGTGAGCATTTCAATAGTGCCATTGAGCGTAGTTACACTATCTGAACATATTTGGAATGCGTTCTGCACGGTGGAATGTGAGCATTTCAATATTGCCATTGAGCGTAGTTACACTATTTGAAGATATTGGGAATGCGTTCTGCACGTTGGAATGCGAGCATTTAAATAGTAAATATATCTTTTGTGTAGATTATCAATTACAATTCTTGTTAGCTTCTTGCAACGACAACGATTGTCTTTTAACAGTCTACAAAATTCTTTTGTGTAAAAAGAAGTACTTTTTGACGTAAATAAACCTCTAGCTGATCAAGTAAGGTTTTGTGGAAGGACATAGAATTGTTTGAGGCGGTTTGAAATATATCTTTTGTGTAGATTATCTAAATCTTCTTGAAAATGTCGTTTGAGCTTGACCGTCGTGCTCTCGCTGAGATGTTGAAATGAAAAGACTTTACCTGGAGCAGGAAAGGGGACTGGGGAATAATCTGCCCCCAATTTTGTCTCACGATTAACTTTTTCTGAAGTTAGTTTTATGTAAACTTTTGTTATAAATTTGCAATTAAGTTGGGCACACTAAAAATAACAGAATTTATAGGAAACGAGAAGACCCTAGAAAATAACTGTCACGAGAGCGACTCGTTTTCTGCCACTGGTGTTATTGAGTTGGCAAGTTCTCAGTACAATTTTGTGCTTTAACTGTCATTCTTTAGTTTTGGAAACTAAACTTACTTTGTGAAATATCTGGAAGGTACCACGTAAAGGAAACAATAAACAAGCTGGGTGTCATAAGATAGTCTTATTCAAACGTGTGGAACGCATTCTTATTATGTTCATATAGTGGATCCTAGCAGAATATCACTATTGAAATTGCCACATGCAAACATGTAGAACGCATTGTCATTATCTTCATATAGTGGATGCTAGCGGAATATCACTATTGAAATTGCCACATGCCAACATGTAGAACGCATTTTCATTATGTTCATATAGTGGATCCTAATTATAATTAATGAATTTCCCCTTACCCACTGAGGTGAGGCGAAAACACGGCAAGATTGACTTGAAAATTTCTCACCTTACTTATTGAGCATTGATGGTCCAATGGTTAAGGTGTTGGTTTTGAAATCAATGGGTTGTGGGTTCGAATCCCCTCAGCTCCATTAGTGAAAAAAGAAAGCAAGCTATTGTGGTAATGCTCCACTCGCATTGTGCACCATGGAATGTACGCATTTCAAGTATGCAAGTGTCACTAAAAGCAGCTTTTGGTGCTATTCTAAACGGATTGTGCACCATAGAATGTACGCATTCCAAGTATGCAAGTGTCTCTAAAATCAGCTTTTGGTGCTATTCTAAGCGCATTATGCACCATGGAATGTACGCATTCCAAGTATGCAAGTGTCACTAAAAACACACAAGTCGAATGCAGTTGAACTGCTCCATCCCCATGATTCATCGGAAACTCTATTATTGTTTGTCGATCGTGGAAAGATTAAAGAAAGAAGTTAAATACCCTGCGAACCGACTTTTGGGAGGACTTTTAAAAGATTAAAGATTTAGTCACACCTTGTGCTGAAACTGACAGAGTATACAAACCAAATGTATGGTAGTTCGATTTTAAAAACTTCATATCGGGTGACACATACTTGTCATAAAAACGAATGGTCACTTATCTTTCACGTCATGCAAATGAGAACTTGACCAACATATTAACGTAAATGGGAAAGTAGCATCAAGAGTTCAGGGGAATAGGTTCAAGGGGAACCAAAGTTGGTTTATACAAGATTACCTTACTTCACTTGCTTGCCATTCCAAAAGTTAACGTTGTTATCATCAAATAATCCATTAATAACCTGAAAAATAATACCACGGTAGCATTATAAATGACCTTTTGACATTCACTTTGTAGATTTTGTAGAACACATTAATTCTGTGTTCAGTAATATTCAAACTTAGAACACATTAACTTTCTAACCAGTGGATGCATGCATATCTACATACTAGTTAAGCCTGCCTACTACTGCTTCTGCAGTGCCATTCTGCGTAGTTACACTCTTTGAATAAAATGAGAATGTGTTGTGCACGATGGAATGTGAGTATTTCAATATTGCCATTCTGCGTAGTTGCACTGTTTGAATATATTGAGATTGCGTTGTGCATGATGGAATGTGCGTATTTCAATAGTGCCATTCTGCGTAGTTACACTGTTTGAATATGATGAGAATGTGTTGTGCACAACGCAAGTTTGTAATCCAAAGAGGTGATGCACCAACGGTACTGCTTGATCTTTGAAGTATCTCGTATTGAAATTCAAGAGTTTCTTCTAACACTAAACAGTGCTTACTTCTAATTCTTTTGCCACTGTAGGATGAAGGCATTCCATTTGTATCATCTCGGGTGAAGGCAATCCAACGGACTTTATCCATGGTAACATTCTTAGCATGACTGCCTCCTGTCCACAAGCCGACTGAGAGCTGATCTGCACTCAAAGTCATGCAGTTCCTTGATCATAACGGTCCGCTAAGGCTCAGCAAATTTTGTTCTTAAACAAAATTTTGTTCTTAAACAAGGACATTGACTTATTATCTGAAAAATAAATTTGTTTTTGTGTGGCAAATATGACATCAGCTTTTCTGATATATTTCATGTGAACTCTCGATAAAAAGTAAACCCTACATGATAAATATGACGTCACATATTCCACACCGTCCTTTAGCGTAATTTTTATTGTTGTTTCCCGGTAGCTAAACTTCATTTTTTTAAAAAATAAATGCCATAAACGAATTCTCCATGTCCAAATGCATCGGGTTCCAGACGTGCAAGCCAATATATGAAAATTTTTGATTTTCACCTACTTAAAAGGTATAGGGTGACCCTAAGAATTTTCCAAAGGTTGTGAACGTGTGACAACTCGTTAACGGCACCTGAAAATTGCCCTGAGAATTACTGTGTATGCTTGTATCGTGAGTTAACATTTTGATACCAATATTTCCATTAAAAAGCAGAGTAATACAGAGTGACTGACTGACCTGTACAGAGCATAGTAATCCGTTTCAGCTTGGACCAGTGGAGGACAGCAATCCGTAACTCTCGTGTTGGCTGGACCTAGCCTCACGTCCAGAAAGAGAGAGAGAGATGCATACCTTGGTGATTTTGCAACGTTTTTTACCTAATGGGAAATGTTGATTATTCTTCAAATTTACTCAGAGCCACAACTTAATGCCATGTGTTATCTCTTCAATAACCCCTGGCCTATTCTCTTGACGCTTATTACAACTCTTATGCTAATTATTTCCAGTTTTTTATGTAAAAATTATACTTTATTGCTTGTTATATTATTAACTAAGACTACCACATGTTAAGTTTTTAAAATACTTTAATTATTACGCTGATTGCAATTCTTGTGCGGAACTCTAAAGTACACTCTCCTGATTGCTTTATTATTAAGAAAGACTTTCACATGATAATTTTTTGGACTTTCACACAACATCACATGAGTAGTTTAACAATGATTGGATCACGAACTTGCGGCTTTCAAAGTAAACATTTGTTTTATCTATGCCATGTACACGAACTGCTGATTTTCAGACAGAGTACCCTAATATGACCTCAGTTTTCAATACACATTTACCTTGTCATTTACTCCTGCTCTTTGGTACTTGATTGCCCCCTCCCCTTATGCCTTATTAGCCTATTTTGAACGATTTGTGCACCATGGAATGTACGCATCTAGTGTATGCAAATTATGTCAAATATGCCTCATTTGCCTATCTTTTTGGCTTTGTGCGCCATGGAATGCACGCATCTAATGTATACAAACTCTGTAAAATATGCCTCATTAGCCTATTTTGAACGCTTGTGCACCATGGTATGTACGCATCTAGATTTCGTTGTGTTGTAAATGATGAAATACCAAATGATGGTTGGATCTTTGATCTCTTTGCTTGACACATTGTCAACAGTGTGATGTTTGTTATATATCAACAGTTTTTAATCAATTCTTAATGAAAAAGGTTTCTTGATCTGTTTTTCAGGCGTTTTAAAAATTGTCCCTCCTGAATTTGAGGCCTCGAGTTGCTTAGCTTGTTGCCATAAGACAAATTTTAATAAACATCTCCTATTTTTTATTCTTCTTCTGATCTTGTCAATTAGAATAAATTGTTCTGAAAGTTGCGTTATTGATTGGATACCAGCGCTGAATGATGATCATTGCCTGAAGCATAAGACAAATTTTAATAAACATCTCCTATTTTTTATTCTTCTTCTGATCTTGTCAATTAGAATAAATTGTTCTGAATGAATGGCAACTGTGCTGATGATAAGGTGCAATTTGCCAAACCCTTTATTTCAAAATAACGAAACCTTTGTTAAAATTTGCCGTACAAAGTACATCAAACAGCCTTGCTTATTTCTGTTACGAAGCAGAATTTACCTGCACGTCTATGTTTGACTACCTTCGTCTGAGCGTTGTACCTTGCCATATGTAAGTAGATTTAAGACGTTGAAGAGCCAATGTAATTTGGAAAGCTCCTGTATATCGTTATTATTATTATTATTATTATTATTATTATTATTATTTACCCTTACTCTTATTGACCAGCAAAACGGGGTGAAACGATAGCGAAGGAGTACTCCATATGCTACTCGCAACAATGTAATTCACTTAGTATAACCTTCTAATATTAGCAGTTTTATTCAAAGAAATATGCATACATACATGATTACCGCATTTTATAACGTTGCGTAAGCGGAAGAGGTTTGGTAACTAGTACGTAATACATTACACCCTCCCCCTGCTTAAAACATTGTTTACAATTTCATCATTTACGATCTTCGAAAGTTAACTAACAATCAACTAATAATTACATATGTAATCGCTTAAGTACGCTGGTGGGTGACGCTCCCTGGTAGGGCGGAGTCTTTAGAATGCCATAGAATAGCGTATGGTATAACTCATAGTTACTCTTTGCTTGCTCTTTGTTGCTCTTTGCGTCTCTTGCTTGCTCTTTGCTTGCTCATTGTTACTCTTTGCTTGCTCTTTGCTGCTCTTTGCTTACTCACAGTTACTCTTTGCTTGCTCTTTGTTCCCTTTTGTTGCTCTTTGCTTACTCACAGTTACTATTCCTAATCTTGCATCGCATCTGCAACCTTTATATGCATTATTGCAATCTCAGACAGACTGGAATTGGTCCAGTGACTGTGAGCAGTCTTTTCGATTTGCTAAAAGTGCTCCTATGGGTGATAAGGTCTTAGTTCACTACAATCCTGACCATCCCCTAGTTCTCAGTGTAGATGCCAGCCTATATGGTCTTGGTGCCCTGATTAGCAAGCATGCAAGTGTCACTAAAAACAGATTTTGGTGGTAATCTAAACGCACTGTGCACCATGGAATGTACGCATTCCCAGCATGCAAGTGTCGCTAAAAACAGCTTTTGGTGCTATTCTAAACGCATTTTGCACCATGGAATGTACGCGTTCCAAGCATGCAAATGTCACTAAAAACAGTTTTCGGTCCTAATTTAAACGCATTGTATTCTTTCTCTCTATTTCTTCTCTCTGCCTCTTTCTTTGCCTTTGATAGTTCGTATTTACTTCTTAATCCCTTTTAAGATCTTTCTTATTTTTCTGCATTCCTTCTTCATTCTTCATTATTTATATATTTTATTCCTCCTTACCCCTTCTTCAACCCTCTTCATCTATTTCTAATTTCTCTTCATTTCTTCTTCATCCCTCTATATAGGTATTGAGCAATCAACATCGCGTGATGCTCTGATAGCTAGCTGACAGGCTGACATGAGTTTCCCAATACACAACATTCCTCCTTCCTAAATGTTTACTAATAATTACACTGACAGGAAAACATTTTTAAATAAAACTTATAAATCAAGTCTTGCTGGTGGTCTAACAACACGACCAGATCTAGTGGTGATTGCTGGGTTAGCAGAGTTTAGCCCATATTTAAACTTGATTTTGATCTTGTAGCTTCTCCGACTTTATCTATGGCTTGGTATTTTTACTGACGTCAGCTTACAAGAAGCCTCCGTAACACATGCACACGTTTGCTTAGCCCATTTATAAACTTGGTTTTGGTCTTGTAGCTTCTCCGACTTTATCTATGGCTTGGTTTTTTTACTGACGTCAGCTTACAAGTTGCAGGAGCACTTGGACATTTTAAAAAGGGTTTTCCAGAGATTTGAAGAATTTAATGTCAAACTAAATGGGTCCAAGTGCTTATTTCTTAAATCAGAGCTTCAGTATTTGGGACACATTCTATGTAAGTGTAAGGATGCATATAAATCGAACACAATTCTCTCGAAATTCGTAACAATATTTCACAATCCAGAATTGCCGATAGTCACATGGTAAAGAATGTGATTAAAGGCTCTTTTCCTTTTTCAAAAGTTTTAGTTTTCGAGGGTAATAGCTACGTCTGAAGAAAATATGAAGATATTAGACTATTTTATGATTGCACATGGTAAAGAATATGATTAAAGGCTCTTTTCCTATTTCAAGAGTTTTAGTTTTCGAGGGTAATAGCTACGTCCGTGGAAAAAATGAAGATGATATAGCCATTACTTCAGCTTCAATAGAGAATGCTCAAGAGCTACTGTCACTGTTGGAAACTGCCTCTGAAAAATTTGGAAATAAGCTACATCACGTGTGGCAGTCTACCATCTCTCTAAAGACAAATATGAACTTCTTCCAAGCAGTCGTTGAAAGTATACTGCTATATGGCTCTGAAACATGGACTATGACAAAAGAACTACAGAACTGGTCACATTTCTGCAGCAGCATTACAAGCCTGCACCAATCGTCATTACAGAACGCCATAAGTTCTGGACAGCTACGTAAGAGGCTGATGAAACGATAGCTGATTTTGTCGTCCGTTTAAAGAAACTTGCCTCGACGTGTTCGTTCGATACTTTCCTCAATCAAGCATTGAGAGATCGCCTCGTATCGGGACTTCATCCGAATAAAATGGCCTGTTGATATATTTAAGGTTTGACTGACTCGAACTTTTGGAAGCGAAATATTATCTGGAAGACTTGCGTGATAGGTTGATGTGATTTGCTTGAGCTTCTCACGGGCATCAACAACTTTTTAGTCTAAACTTACTGGATTCTTTTGTGATTTGTGCTTTTTAGGGAGTGTAGATAGTGCAACCTCCTCATTTGCCTGAAAAATAATTATCACGCCAAGGATACAACCCTCGTGCTTGCTAAGGAACCTGATCTCCCCTTGGTATCAAATAGCTGTCAAAAGTTGCATCTGTCATCGTCGTCATAAAATTTTCGCGTCATAACAAAACAGGCGCCAGCAATTCAAGTGATAGTCGGAAACCAACAGAGAAAACTCGTCGGAAAAGAACAAAATTTTTTGTTACTTTGTAATGTACGCATCTAGTCTATGCAAAGTATGTCAAATATGTCTTATTAGTCTACTTTGATCGCTTTATGCACCATTGAGTGTACGCATCTAGTGTATGCAAACTATGTCAAATGTGCCTTATTTGCCTATTTTGAACGCTTTGTGCAACATGGAATGTAAGGATCTAGTGAATGCAAACTATGTCAAATTTCTTTTATGGGCCGTATGCAAACTATGTCGAATATGCGTTATAAGCCTATTTTGAACGCTTTGTGCACCATGGAATGTACGCATCTAGTGTTTGCAAACTATGTCAAATATGCCCTTTTAGCCTATATTAAACGCTTTGTGCACCATGGAATGTACGCATCTAGTGTATGCAGACTATGTCAAATTTGCCTTATTATCCTATTTTGAGCGCTTTGTGCACTCCATGGTGCACAAAGCGTACAAAATAGGCTAATAAGGCATATTTGACATACTTTGCATACACCAGATGCGTACATTACATGGTGCACAAAGCGTTCAAAATAGACTAATAAGGCATATTTGACATACCTTGCATACACCAGATGCGTACATTCCCTGGTGCACAAAGCGTTCAAAATAGGCTAATAAGGCATATTTGACATAGTTGAGATAACGAAAATAAAAATGGGCTTTTGGCAAGATTCAAACAATTGAAATTCATGAAAGCCAACAAAGATATTTGCTAATGCTGGACCCAAGGGACTTCCCATGCTTACCCCGTTTTGTTGTCGGTAAATTTCATTATTGAAGCTGAATTCAACACCACGTGTTGCAACTTCCATCAATTCGATAAAAACTTCTTCAGGGAATTGAACTTCGCCGACAACCGGGTTGGGCAACCAAGTTGTCGTGAAAGTTGTCCTGAAAGTTGCTCGTGTGTGCCCGGCTTTACAAGTGTACTTATGTCAAGGGTTAATAACAGGATAGAGCTACTTGATCGATAGTTGCTTTACCACTCGAGGAGGCAGCAGAATCGATGGTTGAATAAGAAGCTAGACCGTGAAGGGCATCCGAATAGCGTCGAATAATCAAGTGACAGTCTCACGACTAAAACAGAAGAATTCGCCTTCTCTTTTCAACAAGCCTGTGAATCAATGAAATTCGTTCACGCAATCATGCCCGCCGATAGAGCCTACTGCTGCTATCCCCGTCCCTGTTACACAAGCATATCAGATGCTAAAGGATCAGACAAAGTCCAATTTGATAAGGCTACCTCAGAATCAATGAAACAAAACCGAGAGCTCCCAACCTTGCTTGCTCTGAAAGCAAAGCTACATTCATCAAAACAAAAGCCACCCCCCTACTATGAATTTTTCGAAAAATTCCTCATGTCTCCATCGCAAATGATTTTCCTTTTTAACTCCTGACGGCAGCCATGACCGGTGTGTAATGAAAACGTTCACAAAAATCAACCTGTTACTTGACACAATTCTAGAGAGGTGTTAGAGTGAGGTTTGTCTATAATGTATTGAGTTGCCTGTTAGTGTTTGTGTCTTGTTTCATCTAACGTTACCTTTTGTGTTGGAGTTGTTGTTTACCTGGTGTTGTCTTTTGTTTTTAACAGGTGGTATGGTTAAGTGGTTCTTTGTATAACTGTAACCCTTTGTAATGTCAATTAGTCCCTTGAGCTGTATTACCTATCTTTGGCTATGGCACATAAAACATGTAAACTATGTTAAGCCATAACTAAGAACATCACGTTTGGACAAGATTGTCCTCTTTACAACATAGAAGAGGACATCAATAAGAATGAAGTTTGTTCATCTACAAAAATTCCTGTGTAATACTTGTCTAAATGTCTAAATGTCCAATTATAACTTAAGTTCTCATAAATGTGTACTTTATATATATTTTTATGTTCTAGTTACCTGTTGCTCTTTGAAATATATCGGAAAATAACGCAAGACCTATCAACCTTGCGTAGTCTTGGAGAACTCGTCGAACTTTTGAACTCGGTTACATTAATTTTCACGATCAATGTGAATCCACCTTTGGTAGCTTACAGCAATATGGTATTTATCTGTCTCCCCAAGAGATTCAAATGAATCGCAATTATGTTTTGGGAAATCTGAATACGTGGATAGCATTTTCCTCAATCCGTGGGTATGGCGAGACAATAGTTAACCATACTAAGTGGATCAGGGACTTTTACGCAGCCCATGTTGCTGACACACTCTTTGATATTTTCATGGCATCCACCTTTTTCGTAGGACAGATTCTTTTACTGATCTATTGAAGTGGTTTGGTTGCCTTTAAGGGAACCTTAAAGAGACAAATATTAAATATTAGTTTTAAGCTAAAGAACAATTGTTTTCAAATGATTTGAAACTTGCTTACATGATCCTGAAGCTTTTTTCATCCGTGTTGACTCAAAAGGGAACCTGAAAGAGGCAAGTATTAAATATTAGTTTTATGCTAAAAAACAATTGTTTTCATATGATTTGAAACTTACTTACATGACAGTTTCAATAGTGATATTCCGCTAGGATCCACTATATAAACATGATGAGAATGCGTTCTACATGTTGGCATGTTGCCATTTCAATAGTGCTATTCTGCTAGGATCCACTATATGAACATAGTGAGAATGCGTTCTACATGTTGGCATGTGGTTATTTCAATAGTGCTATTCTGCTAGGATCCACTATATGAACATAATGAGAATGTTAATGGAGCATCGCAATACACAAGTGAGTAACTTTCCCTACTCTCCTAATGAGATGCTTATAAATAGAAAGGTAAGAACAATGCTGCCGGTACACCCAGACCAGTTGAAGCCACAGGTTCCCAACAACGTAAAAGTTTTACTTGAGGCCAGACAGGCTAAGGAAAAAGTGTACTATGACAGGCAAAGTAAACCACTTGTTTCCTTAGGAGTCCTGGAGCTGCAACGCTGTTAGCCTGGCTGAGGATAGAACTGCCAAGCATTTGGTTATAACTTTTGAAGTTACGAACAGTTGTCGGGAACTTCGTACCATACTTACTGACAATTTTATCAATGACTGCCGACATAACTGGTAATCCAAATGTCTGTGTAGTTTCCATCGTAAGAGTGGCAATGGTGACTCTTAATGTCTCATAGTGCCATTGAGCGTAGTTACACTATTTGAACATATTGAGAATGCGTTCTGCACGCTGAAAGGTGAGCATTTCAAAAGTGCCATTGAGCGTAGTTACACTATTTGAACACATTGGGAATGCGTTCTCCACGCTGGAATGTGAGCATTTAAATAGTGCCATTGAGCGTAGTTACACTATTTGAACATATTGGGAATGCCTTCTGCTTTTGGAGTTCAGGGGGAAGAGGTCAGTTATTTGTCGGCATCCCCAGCTACAAAATCCATCTGACGTATTAAAGTCTATACTAAAGAGTATAGTACAACTAATTTAGACAACTCAAAGGAACAAAAGGCTTTAAAAATATAATAGTCTTCAAAATTATTTTAACAACTTAGTAAAAAGCTCAACGTTTTTTACACTAGAAAATCAACATAAGGAAAGCCTGCCCTGTTGAGTCAGCTGTTTCTCAGCCTCGTTCCCGGACTACAGGAGACAACAATAAACACCTCAACAACGGCGGTCCCGTCTGGATGGCGCACCGCACCAACGGCGGTCCGTTGATCAGGATGTTTTCGATCAGCATGTTTTCGATCAGCAAGAAGACGTTGACGATGAAGTATTTGACTCTTTTGGACTTGGTTGGCAGTTGCAAATATTTCAACCCACTTGGAAAAATGGCCCTGAAGCACTAAAATGTATCTATTACCACTTATTGTTGCAGGAAGGGGTCCCACAAAATCCATTTGGAGCAGTGAAAATGGTTCTCTTGGTGGTACTACATTCCACACAAGAGGATAAAAAGTCTGACACAGCCTGCTGCCAGCCTACCCCAAAAAATCTACGGCTTCTAAATCTGGAAAAGGCCAAAAAATTACAAATTTATCTTTGTTTGAAAGCCATGGTTTTGACGAAGTACAAAATAAACAGTACTAGGTTGATGATTACTCCACATACAGCAGAGAGCATTTGTTATTTTTTATACGTTCAACTGGGAAAACTTAAGATATGGCCACATAGAGATATTCTCATTAAAAACATGCCACAAAAAATATGGCAGAAGGCAGGCTTGGTATAACATTTTGAGACAATTTTTCTTGCTGAAACTTTTTGTATCCACCAAGTAAATGTAGCAATCAGTGTTGTGATTAGATGGTTCACACCACACCATAGGTATTCCAATCTTTAGTGACGATTTGCCTTCTTGTTGGCCCGTACATGAAGCAAGCTGTAACAAATGGAGCAAACAGCATGGCATGAACGCTTTGTGCACCATGGAATGTACGCATCTAGTGTATGCAAACTATGTCAAATATGCCTTATTAGCGTTTTTTTAACGCTTTGTGCACCATGGAATGTACGTATCTAGTGTATGCAAACTATGTAAAATATGCTTTATTAGCCTATTTAGAACGCTTTGTGCACCATGGAATGTACGCATCTAGTGTATGCAAACTATGTCAATTTTGACATTATCGGCAAATTATGATCGAGGGGCAAAGAACTGAAAAAAGTCACGTACGCTATTTGGGAAAAGTCAAAAAAAAAGTCAGAAAAAAAGTCAAAAAGTCAAAAAAAGTCTGAAAAAAGTCAAAAAGTCAGAAAAAAGTCAAAAAGTCAGAAAAAAGGTAAAAAAGTCAAAGAAAAAATTACTAAAGAAAAAAGTCACTTACTTAGTTCCTGTACAGACATGCATATTTAAAGTAACCATGCCAAATCTCAATTTTCTAAGTCTGTGCTGTTGATTATGAGGAACGCCTGTGATACTTCATCTCAATCCTTAAACCACAGAATTTGAGATCAGACAGTGACAAGAAACGTCCGAAATCTTTAATCGCGTACTCACTTACTGAACACTTCATGCCTGTATATTTATGTTGTCGGAGTTCGATTTTGATATTGTTTATCGCCCAGGGAAAGATAATGTAATTGCCGATTATTTGTCATGTAACGTTGTGTCGGTGTTAATCAAACTTCCCGTTTTTGACTACCACGCCTGGCAGTCCGATAAGGCATGGAAACGACAACAGTCTCGCCTTAAGGTAGTAAATGGTATTTTAGTGCGTGAGTGTTATTTACAGCAGTTGAAAACCTAGTCCTTAAATAAAAAATCTATGTACAATAAAATTTTGTTTACAATAAACCTGTTTTCATTTAACATTGCCTTGATAAAAGTCCTCCAACTTTGGCCTGACACAACCCTTTTGGAGGTGGGATTCTCAAGACGAGGCCTGCATAAGTTGTTTACTACCTGAAGAAAGGTTTTGAAATTTCCGCGTGGTTTCTACGCTGAGAAATTACCAATAATCATCAGGATTGCTGAAGAAGACCAACTAAATCTAGCAACCAATAATGTCAGGACAAGGATTGCTGATGAATTGCCAATAATCATCAAGATTTCTGATGAAGACCTACTAAATGTAGCAACTAATAATATCAGGATGAGGATCGCTGAGAAATTACCAATAATCATCAGGATTGCTGAAGAAGACCTAGAGGATGTCATTAAATCTGTAAGCCACAGAAATATCCTAATCATAGGAGGTGACATGAATGCAAAAACCGGAACATATTATTGGTATTGCAGAACTTGAAAACACAATTAAGCAGGCAACTCATTTAGATCGAAAAGCTTTTCGCCGATTCTCGTCAGTCGATCTACATCGGTAATGAACACTTACATTAAAGACTAATTTATATACATTCATTGGAAAATGTGCAAGCATTATGAAATGCCAACAACAAACAACTGGTATGAGCACCACCCTTCTCCAGTTACAGAAGCAGATGGATTCACATTACTCAGGGATTTCAGTGTTATGACTGACAAAACAATCAAAGCGAACAGACCTGATATAATTCTCAAAGACCACAACAAGAAAGAATGCCTACTAATTGAGATAAGTTTCACGTCAAATCGGACAAATCGAAGTTCTTGTTCGCTGCCTTCCTTCAACTCAAATGTTTGCCGTTCCCGTTTGCGTCTCAAAATTGCTGATCACCACCCTTTAACTGGATTCAATGTTCCTGTTAGTACAGTCTTCGTCTCAACCGTCTTGGACCAATGTCGTCGTTGTTGCTGTGGGTGAGTACACATTTTCTGGCATTTCATGTTATCAAGCACTAAGGCTTGGAAAAGTCGAAAAAATTGGTCAGGAAAAAAGGTCCGTCAATTATGTTCTTTATAGATTTATAATGAAGATTGACAGCCTGCAAAACTAATCCGCGTGAAATTAGAGCCTAATTCTATATAGTTTATAAGATACGGTAAGATAGGTAAGTTGTGTCTTACAGGCTCAATTCTGGCATGTTATCAATGATATTTATATAAGAACTATGAACTATCATTCTGGCCCGTGTGCTACAAACTAAGAATATGATCTCTAACCGTTGGTTTCCATCTAAGGCTTGCACTGGGTCTGAAGAAAAACAACCGGACTTACAGCACCCTATACGGCAGCCTTACAGCTTTGAATTCTTTCTTTAAATGCGTAAAGCATACATCTGAAAGCAAAAGTTACCGCCTTGTATTTGGGTGTGTAGTGCAAATCTTGTCTCCTTTTTCGTCGTTGCCTATTCGCATCCTGCGCGTACATCACAGGTTTGCTAAGTATGGGGATTTTGACTTGCAGATGGAAAGAAATCAGGTTCCCCATGTTGATAACGTGGATGATGACGAGTTTGTTGCAAAACAACCAGTTGAACTTCAACCCATGACCAATATCGAGCTAGGAAATTTTATGACTTGGGATTAAGCTGTCATTGTACCGCGCTGAGAACATGTAAACATTAGAGATTTACAAAGATGAAGTAATGCTCGAGTCACGCTACAAGAAGTTTGTTGTGAATAACAATTCCCCACCCGGTCCTTCTCTACAAAGGAGGGAAGCGTATGACCAGGTGGAGAAAGGTTTCCTTAACACCGGACTAATTGCTCTCCACTCCTCCCTCATGTCAAATTTTCGGATCTCCTCAACTTCGTCAAGTGATGTGCCCCTCCTCCTCAGTGCCGTATCCACCCCCTCAATCCATCTCCTTCTAGGACGACCCAGTGGCCTCTTTCTCGCTGGTCGCCATTCAAGACACTTTCTTGGCTTCTTCCCCTCGTTCATCCTCTTCACATGGCCATACCAACGAAGTTCTCTTAGGTCTCTAACCCGAAAGCCCATACCAACTTAACTAGACATTTTTATATTGGAAGTGCAATCAAGAGGGATACTGCTTCGGAAGACCTAAGTTGAAATTTACAATGTTTGTCCTACGATCTGTTGAAGTAGCTACTACGGACGCCGCAAATTGCAGACGTAAGCATTCCTGATTAAACGGAAACTCATTACATCCTTGAATGTGAAAGAGTATACCCAACTGTATTTTGAGGGAGCCAATCAGAAATTGGACTGCCTGAATGGCTTGTGTTTTTGGACTAATCAGCGTCCATTACAGCAAGGTTAATTGAATATGCCTAGCGAGAAAACTCTGTTTGTCTGCATAGTAAAGGTTTTCTTGCTTTTATGTGGACTGACTCCAGAACGGCCAAATGAAATGCAGACCTGCAATAGCATCTTACCCATGGCAATGAGCAAGGCCTCCTCAAAATCGTCTAACCCTAATTTGCCCGCTCACGTGAAACTTCTCCTGAAACATACTCGGCCCACACCCTATTTATTACTCGATAAGTCGACATTTTCTTAAACTGCCTGAAAATTGTATATACTCAAATTTGCTGTCCCTTATTTGCCAGCATCGCCCCTAGGCCTACCACAAAGCGTTCAAAATACGCTAATAAGGCATATTTGACAAAGTTTGCATACATTAGATGCATAATTTCCATGGTGCACAAAGCGTTCAGAATAGGCTAATAAGGCATATTTGACATAGTTTGCAGACTCTAGATGCGTACATTCCATGGTGCACAAAGCGTTCAAAATTGGATAAAAAGGCATATTTGACATAGTTTGCATACACCTTCAGGCTTGGGTTGCTTAGGGTGTTTATCTCTCTCGTCCTTAAAGGTTCTTTCCGACTTGCTTATATTTGAATGACGTCAGACAAAGGCCGGGCAATTTGGAATCAAATCGGAGGCTGAGTTGAGTTGAGGCCGTTGAGTTTCCAATCAAATCAGAAGCGAGTAACCGGGATGCCTATATCTTTGAATTAGTTTGTTTTCCATGTTTGGCGCCCAACGTTTAAGTATTGACAGTGTTTCTGATGTTTGAGCCCTTTGTATACTTTTTCACTGCTACTCTACTTTTTTGAGGATCGCAAGTTCATGCTGTTGCTGACTACATGTCCAACGTAACTCGCTGTCTCATTGCCACGTCGTTTTCTAGTTAACTACGGTATGGATAAAGTTTCATCCATCTACATTACTGCTAACCACATTCTTTACCATGTGCAATCATAAAATAGTCTAATATCTTCATTTTTCAAACATACGTAACTATTACCCTCGAACACTAAAACTTTTGCCATAGGAAAAGAGCCTTTAAGCACATTCTTTACCATCTGCAATCATAAAGTAGTCTAATATCTTCATTTTTCCAACATACGTAGCTATTACCCTCGAAAACTAAAACTTTTGCCCCATTGTGCACAATGCGTTTAGAATAGCACCAAAAGCTGTTTTTAGTGACACTTGCATGCTTGGAATGCGTACATTTGTATGGTGCACAATGCGTTTAGAATAGCACCAAAAGCTGTTTCTAGTGACATTTGCATGCTTGGAATACGTACATTCCATGGTGCACAATGCGTTTAGAATAGCACCAAAAGCTGTTTTTAGTGACACTTGGTAAAAATCCTGGAAGAAAAAATCACAACAGAAAAAAGCCCTATGAAAAAAATCCCTATGGAAAAAGTCCCTAATATGAAAAGGTATCTAGGAAAATATCCCTGAAGAAAAAATCCCCAGAAAGAAATCCCTAAAGAAGAAATCCATCATGGAAAAATCCATAAAGAAAATATCCTCCAGGAAAAAAAACCCCAGAGAAAAAAAATTGTCACTAAAAACGCCTTGTTAGGTTATTTTGAACACATTGTGCACCATGGAATGTACGCATTCCAAGAATGCAAATGTCACTAAAAACGCCTTATTAGGTTATTTTGAACACATTGTGCACCATGGAAAGTACGAATTCCAAGCATGCAAATGTCACTAAAAACGCCTTGGTAGGTTATTTTGAACACATTGTGCACCATGGACCTATGTATTTGACTTGTACGTGTAACGATAGCGACATGCTGTAATTATCCGGGCAGCGAAATTAGTGAGCAACAAATATCATTACCAACAGCTTGTTGTGTAAGTCGTAAAGTGTGAGTGCGTGTATCCAGAAATATACAGATCAAGTATTGCGGAAATCGCGATCCTGTGCAAATTACATCACTGTTGTCAACTTTCTTTAAGAGGAAAGGCCAGGTCTGCATTTCATTTGGCCGTTCTGGAGTCAGTCCACATAAAAGCAAGAAAACCTTTACTATGCAGCCAAAATAGTTCGTTTTCTCGCTTGGCCTATTCAATTAACCTTGTTGTAATAGGCGCTGATTGGTCCAAAAAACACAAGCCATTCAGGCAGTCCAATTTCTGATTGGCTCCTTCAAAATACAGTTGGGTATTTGACATAGTTTGGATACACTAGATGCGTACATTCCATAGGGCACAAAGCGTTCAAAATAGGCTAATTACGCATAGTTGACATAGTTTGGATACACTAGGTGCGTACATTCCATGGTGTACAAAGCCTTCAAAATAGGCTAATGACGCATATTTGACATAGTTTGCATACACTAGATGCGTACATTCCATGGTGTACAAAGCGTACGCAGACGTGTATTGAGGAGACGCAGACGTGTATTGAGGAGACGCAGACGTGTATTGAGGAGACGCAGACGTGTGTCTAGGAGACGCAGACGTGTATCCAGGAGACGTCGTTCTTCTTCAAGGAGGCATCGATCTGTGTATTAGAGTAGGAGTTCCTATTAACAAGTGTTTAATAAGATAGTAACAGAACACTTAAAGTGAATCTAATCCTCCCGTCTTTGGCAATTCGAGAAAGGCCCACCCCTAGTAGGGTTAATAACGTCTCATAAATCGGCAATCCACTGCTGAGATTGGTTAAAGACAATATTTGAAAGTCATTAAGTGAACTTTGATGTCCAGTTGTCTTCAAGTTTTCCTATATGCCAGACTGATATTGTTTTGCAACTTTATGTCCAGTAAGAGCTGAGATTCCCCTTGCGGCGTCGGTTTCCCTACTTAATTAAGGGCAGTACCTTGATGGCGCTATCACCCTCCCCACAGGGGCGGGGACCTCATGACGGCTCCTCTCCGTACCTTGAAAGCAGCCCGATGCTTCCGATGCTTCCGATGCTTCCTAGTCTCTCGGTGGGATCCTCAAGACGAGGCTAGCGACAATATTTGTAAACAAGTTAACATTTTGGTGCACAGAGCGTCCAAGATAGGCTAATAAGGCATATTTGACATAGTTTGCAGACACTAGATGTGTACATTCCATTGTGCACAAGGCGTTCAAAATAGGCTAATAAGGCATATTTGACCTAGTTGGGATACACTAGATGCGTGCATTCCATGGTGCACAGAGCGTTCAAAATAGGCTAATAAGGCATATTTGACATAGTTTGCAAGAACCATACCTTGAGCAATCGCTGAGATACGCACTTTCTAACTTTAAATCATGCCTATCAAAACCTTGTTAAATGAACCCAGTCATAATTTTATGAACTGACCAAAATTAACAGTGTTTCCTTAATGCCTTTTCCAAATTCAAACACCCATTTCTCAACGTTGATGAGAGATTTAAACGTGATATTTTGTATATGGGCATTTTGTTATGTTGAAAAAATGAAGATATTAGACTATTTTATGATTGCAAATTGTAAAGAATATGATTAAAGAATGTGATGGTAATAGCTACGTATGTTGAAAAAATGAAGATATTAGACTATTTTATGATTGCAAATGCAATCATAAAATAGTCTAATATCTTCATTTTTTCAACATATGTAGCTATTACCCTCGAAAACTAAAACTTTTGATGTATACAAACTATGTCAAATAAGCGTCATTAGCCTATTTTGAACACTTTGTGTATCATGGAATGTACGCATCTAGTTTATCCAAACTATGTCAAATATGCTTTATTAGCGTATTTTGAACGCCTTGTCCACCATGGAATGTACGCATCTAGTGTATCCAAACTATGTCAAATATGCGTCATTAGCCTGTTTTGAACGCTTTGTGCCATTTGTACTGCAAACTATCTTAACTTACAAAGCGTTTGGAGATAGAATTATACCCTGTAGACTACCGCGATCATAGCTAATTATGCTGAAGAATAATTGTCCATGTGACATTATGTTGTTGAAAGCCCTAAAATAAGATTGAGATTGCTGCGTTAAGACAGAAATTGAATGAACAGAGTTGTCGCAGACACGTTTGATAGTCTTTATAATTATGATGATGAAGATGATGATGATGATTACAATAAAGAAGGTGATGATGAAGATGAAGATTATGATTATGATGATGATCATGGTGATTATGAGGATGATGGCAAAGATGATGATGATGATGATAATGATGATGTTGATGATAATGATGATGACACTGATGATAATGATGATAATTATGATGATGAAGATGATGATGATGATGGCTTTTGACCACTATGAGTCCTCATGTGTGTTTTCAAAGTAGACATTTGCGCAGACGCATATTCGCACAAGTCACATTTGTAAGGCTTTTCACCGGTATGAGTCCTCATATGTGTTTTCAAATCACTTCCTGTAGTGCATGCGTATTGGCACAAGTCACATTTGTAAGGCTTTTGACCACTATGAGTCCTCATGTGTGTTTTCAAATTTAAACCGCTGGGTTTAAAGGTTCTTACCATGTGTTGCCAAAAAGATTCCCTCTGACGTAAACATGTCTCAGTCTAAGCTTCATCGATAGGTTTAAATTCCCAGTCTAACATTCCCCTATAGTTAGGTTCTGAGAAATGTCCGAAGAGTCCACTTTGTGGAACCGTTTTCTTTTCTCCACCTCTACGCCTAGTGAAGCTACGATTATCATGGATAATAAGCAAAATGAAGAGCGGAGACCTATTGGTCTTATTGAGGACATCTACATACAATGGGTACCACTAGGAGCGCTCGATGAGGTAAGCACTACCATAACTTTCTAAAATCCAGTTTGGCTTTACCACAAACTTTTTCCAGCGTCTATATCTCATCATCGTTTTAGTGGATTTTTGTTTTGATATCCAAGACTTTCCCTTGTTCTTTATTTTGTACTTATTCTTTTTCTTCTTCCACCTCGTCCCCTCCCCCTCTTCTCTTTCTTTTTTTTTCTTGGTTTTTTTTCTTCTTCTTCATCATAATCTTCATTACCTTGTTCTTCATAACCTTCTTCTTCTTCTTCTTCTTCTTCTTCTTCTTCTTCTTCTTCTTCTTCTTCTTCTTCTTCTTCTTCTTCTTCTAGTAGTAAAAGTAGTAATTACCTTACCTTACCGGATCGGGCGGATTGCCCGGGCCACTCTGATTCGCGTACTCCGCAACTCCCGATCCAGCATTGCTGTTTGCAGCTCTTTGGCATTTAGTCCAGAGTCTTCGCAGAGCAGATCCACATATGTTTTGCACGGTCTCTCTATTGATGTATGTCCATGTGTGGGCTTCCAAAGTAGCATAGACTTTGATATCAAAATAACATGAGAATAAAACTTCCCCTCTTATTAAGAAGCCTCTCTTTCATGTACGCATAAACCGCATTTAAAATACAACTTGGTTTAGGAATAGATTTCTCTTTAGTTACGTATAATGTTTATCGCTCAAAGATCGCCATGTTTATTTCCCCTCCAGATTTAAGTCAACCTCAGGTGTAACTTACATTCTATGTTTCTGAGAAATGTTTCTCATTTTTTTCTGAGAAACTTGGTCAGGAATACCTGTTTATCTGTTTCTTTATCCATTTTCTTACCCATGGGTGATCATTCCGAAACAACAGTGGTTGATAAAAAGCTCATGTTTCTGAGAAATGTTTCTCATTTTTTTCTGAGAAACTTGGTCAGGAATACCTGTTTATCTGTTTCTTTATCCATGTCAATGCAGTTGATTTTTGTATGTTTGAAGAAAGTGATTCTGAGTACAGCCAAGAGCCAACACATAGATCTCAGTCATCGCAACAGACGATTAATCCAAGCTCAAAGGTCTTATTTGCGATCTTAATGTATCGAAAGTTCAATCTCAAATTTTAGCATAAAGATTAAAAGAGAAGAAACTTTTGACTTAAGGAACAAGTGTTTCTTTTTGGTGCTATTCTAAACGGATTGTGCACCATGGAATGTACGCATTCCAGGCATGCAAGTGTCACCAAACAGAAGTTTTAGTGCTATTCTAAACGCATTGTGCACCCTGGAATATACGTATAACAAGGATGCAAGTGTCAGTTAAAACAGCTTTTGGTGCTATTCTAAACGCATTGTGCACCATGGAATGTCCGCATTCCAAGCATTCAATCGTTGCAGTTGGCTAACGCTTCCGAGTGTCAATGTCTCCAAATAACCATCTTTCGCATCGTCTCTACTGTATCACAAAGGAAATAAAAGCCCCCGCATATTCAAACTCAAGTAGTAGGCCCTATAGTAAGTATGTACAACTGACCTGCTAGCTAATACTTCAGCTTCTTTTCTTTTCTTGCAATTATCGGCCTGATCCTGTTACCTATATACCTTTTTTAATAAGTAAGGCAGTGGTATTTATACCACTAGAAATATAAGAACACTACTAAAAATGAGACTATTGCTGAGTAGAAATAACACCAAAAAACGCTGATTCTCGATAAAATGAACTCCTTTTTCACCACCAATACAAGAAACAGGTCATTTTCTAGTCAGTACTGTAAGTAGAGTCTTGAGCAATGGTGGGCGCCAAGTATAGGTAAAAGTAAATCTTACCTTCACAGAAAAACACCTCCAGTCCAGGACGCTAAGCCATGTCCTCATGTCTCTGGTTCTTCCAATATAATGACAAGCTACGAACGTAAATCGTTCAATGGTGCTAAAGAAAATCATACATCGAGTCAGAATCGAGCCCCCAAAACATTAAATTCACCTAGTGGTTCAAAAGCATCCATTTGTTAGGCACCTCAGAATGTTTGCTTTATCCCTTATGCTGTAACTAAACAGTGCTTAGGCCTATTGGCTAGACGTAACTCTTTTTTTGTTATATAAATTATTGACAGATTCAAGGAGACTATCTTCCATTCTCTTTTTGTGCTTACAATAAAGAATATGGCTACAAGTGTGAGTAGTATTGAGTCTCGAGTAGCAGGGAGTACATTTCCACGAAAGATTCAATAAAATTTACTGTAAAATTTTTATTTTATGTAGAACAGAGCTCTTCTTATTTTGCCAATTTCCTTTTGCCTCCCTTTGAGATATTCTTAAAGAACTTCTCAGGTTAATTATAAAGTCAATGCCTTAATGACGTCGGTTATAGTAAACCAAACTTACAATATTAATGTTCTATTACATCATCATACTTTTTTAAGATCCTTGTACTTGTTTTGTTTGTACTCTTTTGATTTGATTAAGTTTGTCTCAAAACAAACTGTGAGTTTAATCACTGTTAGCGAGTTATCTTCAGCGGAAGTTACGGCTATACCCGGTCGTAATAATAATAATTTTTTTAAACTCAATGCCTTTATTGCTAATCTTCATTTTACAATAACATTTCCCGCTGTTTTCTCATCAGAAGCCTGTATCCTTACAGAGAACAAAGCTACTCTCAATGTCAGAGACGACATTCCCGATCAAGCAAACAAAGAGTGATGTAGCTCTCAAACAATTGAGAGATGAAATATCTGGACAATTGGCTGAGACACCAAAACATTTCCGGCTTGATGGCCGAGAGACAAAAATTTCTGCCTACGGGCAGAGAGGCCAAAATATTTCTGTCATGATAGAGTTGCAGGATATGTATGTCAATGTAAAGCAGGATTCCATGGTAGACACTGTGAACACAATATTAACGAATGTGGCTCCAATCCCTGTAAGAATGGTGCTACCTGTATTGATAGAGTGGCCGGATTTGTTTGTCAGTGTAAACCCGGTTTCAACGGACGCTTTTGTGAGGTAAACATCAATGAATGTGCTCCCAAACAGTGAAAAATATATATGCCGACCAGAATGTCAGGGGGGGGGCGGAATACGCTAGTGAATTCTCTCAGGGGGGCGGTGTCCGCCCTTGCCCCCCTCACCTTCGTGACTGCCCGAGGAGAATTCGTTTCAACACTTTGATCCAGAGTCATGGATCGAAAAGGAGGTGAAATATTACTACTGCCAGGTACACTTGACGTTATCTCTCTTCTTAATGTTTACACACATCTTGTTTGGATTGGTGAGTCAATCATTTACTTATTATTATGTTTAGCCCTTTACACTTGATTGGGTTTTCCCCCTATCGCATGCGTGTGTGAAACTTATTAATCTCGTCATGTCACGGTCATCCTTCAGCAGGAAAGTTTATTCTTGGATGTTAAAGGACTTTCGATGTTAATGACGCAGGAACCTCAATCTATTGACAGCAAAATAGAGAGATGTGGTAACAAATTGTGAAGAGAGTCCCCAAAATATATGAACTGGGAGCTTCTTTGAAAATCCCTGTTTTTCCCTTTTGCAAATATTAACTTAACCATATGTTTGGTGCCTGATCTGTGGAAAGGCATGTATAAAATTTCTTAAAGAAGGAATTACAAATGACTGTATATTCCGTCATGTATTCATCACCAGTTATCAAGGTATGTGTAGAATAATTGCTTAGGTGATCATTTTAATAGAGATTGTGTAAAAGTAACGGGGCTTGCAATGAAAAGTATATACTTATCTTTCTGATTTTGAACAGAACTCTAGAGAAATAGAAAAGTATGTCACCACCGGGGATTGAACCCGTGACCCACGCTTTCGCGGCGTGCGCTCTACCAACACAAAATTTTAAAGAGCAATCGGTTCCTTACCTGCTCATCATCTCGTCGAAAGCGAATCTGTTTCCTGTTATTACTCAATTTGAGAAGAAACTCATCCGAAAGAGAGCTAAAAGGATAATGTCTCTTTAACTCCATTTACCTCTGCTGGATGATGCCATTTTACAGTCGTTAGAAACAAACTTGATTCGAGTATGGCAGCTACGATATCGGAAGTTGCAATGGTTAATTTAATGAGGCATGTCTTTGACTTTAATGAGGCAAGTCTCTTATGACGTCAATGTCACTACAATGCCTTTTTAAATAAATGTTCTCAGAATGAGCTGAAATTTACACGCAGCATAGCTAATGAGTCCCTAGAGACCATGGCAGTCCCAAATCGCTCATTAGAGCACATTGAAAAAAGTTGGTCTAAGTATGTGCCACCTTTAAGTAACCACCTGGTAGTAATCTCCACCCATTTATAACTGGCGCCCATAAAAAATAACGGCAGCCCTCAAATAATCATCCCCCTCAAATAACCACGACCCTTGAATAACCACCACCCTTGAATAACCACCACCCTTGAATAACCACCACCCTTGAATAACCACCACCCTTGAATAACCACCACCCTTGAAACTCAATTTAGGTGCCTACTTAGATAGGTGCGCACCTAAATTATCTAGGGAATCGCCTAAGCACTTAGGTGCTCACTAAAGATAAGGGAAACCGGGCCCAGGACGAGTTTTCGTGTCAATTTAGGCGCCCTAAAATCGAAAGGAAACGTCTATACAGGAATTGCAGACACTATGACAAGATCATTTGCTGTGATTGGATCAAATTTGTGAGCATTTCAATAGTGCCATTGAGCGTAGTTACACTATTTGAACATATTGGGAATGCGTTCTGCACGCTTGAATGGGAGCATTTCAATAGTGCCATTGAGCGTTGTTACACTATTTGAACATATTTCGAATGCGTTCTGCACGCCGGAATGTGAGCATTTCAATAGTGCCATTGAGCGTAGTTACACTATTTGAACATATTTGGTTAATCTATAAACCATCTATATGGTAAAATGAATGTATAAAAATCTATATTGCTGTTAAAAAGCTAAGAAATAAGATAAACTCTACGAGCTCTATAAAACACGTCCGAACTCGACGAGCGACGAGCGAAAACATAAGCGCCCATAAATTTCCTCTTTTTGCTCCCGGCAAAGCAGGGCTCGTCAACTAGTGCCAAGTACTCAGCGATTAACGACTTTTACAGCTTTTAACCCTCAGAGTACTGAAATATTTCCGCACCCTCTAACTACTGAGAGGGGGTCAATATGAGCCCGGAGGATTTTTTCAATTATTCGCAAGATATTAATGTAAACTAATGTATTGTTGATCCTCTGTTTAATGGGATGTATATGTGATGTAAAAATGACTGAGTTACGTGTTGATCACTTTTTAAGAACATGATTTATACAGGGGGATTAGCTCAGATGGTAGAGCGCTCGCTTAGAATGCGAAAAGTACAAGGATAAATTCCAGCATCCTCCATCAGTCTTTTAGAGATAAAATGCATGGACTATATTGACAATGGCATTGTATCCATAACTGACTGGAAAATAGACTAGCTCCTTCACAAATTTTTGATTGTTTTAAAGCTGTGCAAGGGCAAAATAACCTAACAAGGCGCTTTTAGTGACAATTGCATGCTTGGAATGCGTACATTCCATGGTGCACAATGTGTTCCAAATAGCCTAAAAAGGCGTTTTTAGTGACAATTGCATGCTTGGAATGCGTTAATTCTATGGTGCACAATGTGTTCAAAATAACCTAACAAGGCGTTTTTAGTGACAATTGCATGCTTGGAATGCGTACGGTTGACTACTGTTTGCAAATGAGGCAACTTTAGTACAAGGCGTATTCATTGTCTAATTTCCCTTGAAACATTTTCCGAGTTTCTTTGCTCTTTTACTGTAACAAAATGTGTGATGGTAGTTGAAGTCCTTTTTTTGATGAGTAATTAGGTAACTGTTCTGCACCATCATTAACACTTTCTACAGCTTTCTCCTGTTTGTAATCTTTTTGTGCACCATGGAATGTACGCATCTAGTGTATGCAAACTATGTCAAATATGCCTTATTAGCGTCTTTCGAACGCTATGTGCACCATGGAATGCACGCATCTAGTGTATGCATACTATGTCAAATATTCCTTATTAGCCTATTTTGAACGCTTTGTGCACCATGGAATGTACGGATCTAGTGTCTGCAAACTATGTCAAATATGCAGTTTAGGTTTTCTATCTGTACTGTAGGGCTCTGAGTTTAGTTTTAGCCAGTTTTCAGTAGTGACCTGAAGAAGTCTTTTAGACAAAACGTTGTCAATAAAGTTTCTATATTTGGCGTTTTACTTTTGATACACTTGGAACGTGAGGTACAACTATTTGGAAGTAGCAAGGCTAGAAGCCTTATATTTCTGTATTAATGGCCAATGATATTTGACATAGTTTGCAGACACTAGATGCGTACATTCCATGGTGCACAAAGCGTTCAAAATAGGCTAATAAGGTAAATTTGACATAGTATGCATACACTAGATGACTACATTCCATGGTGCACAGATCGTTCAAAATAGGCTAATAAGGCACATTTGACATAGTTTGCATACACTAGATACGTACATTCCATGGTGCACAAAGCAGATATCGAGGTCTGTTGAATTTCCACTGAATGTATGCAAACGGTTTTTCGTTTTGGCTGCAATTCAGTAATGAAAAGGTACTGGTGTAAACTATAAATGTAATGATGAAAGTATAAATGTGCTTTCGTAGTTTTTCTTGAAACTCTATATGCTCTTTTTTTTTGAAAACTTTGTTCTGGAAATTAAAGACCCCCTCTAATTATAGGGGTAACAAGGTCAAATCTCAAATATGAGCGAATATCATACGCCTAGGATAAGCAATGTATAAGTAAGCTGATTGGCAACCTGCTAAGTTGCAAGAACTGACGTTTAGCAACAAAGAAAATCGCATCGGTTACTTTTTTAAGTTCCTACTTAATAGGTTATTGCTGCTGCTCTTACGAACAAACGCGTTTTACATAACATTTATCGTGAGTTCTAAATGCCGCTGGAAGCGTGTCTATGGTATTAGAGGTATCACACCAGTGGCGCTTAAGATGTTTGATAAAATAAGTACCTTATTGGTAGATTTGGTTGAGAGGTATCTATTGTAGGTACAGTAATGGCAATCTCTCAATCAAAGACCCCTGATGAGCAGTGGGTCCGACATTGAAACTACCCTAAATAAACAGAAAAACATTGTTTAGTACAACTGGATTCAAAACGCATGATATCAGAGAAAACTATTTTTTAGACCTTTAGCCATATGATGATATAGTTTTGTGGCTATAATTTTCTGACGTTATAAAAAGTTTTATAGTCTGTTCGTGGTACAAAACAAGAATATTGCACGAAATAGCGAAAACATTGTGTACTTAAAAGCTTTTTTCATCTGACACTCCTCAGTGTATCCAAACTATGTCAAATATGCGTCATGAGCCTATTTTGAACGCTTTGTGCACCATGGAATGTACGCATCTAAGGTATCCAAACTATGTCAAATATGCGTCATTAGCCAATTTTGAGCGCTTTATGCACCATGGAATGGACGCATCTAGTGTATCCAAACTATGTCAAATATGCGTCATTAGCCAATTTTGAACGCTTTGTATGTGTGAAAGAGTATACCCAACTGTATTTTGAAGGAGCCAATCAGAAATTGGACTACCTGAATAGCTTGTGTTTTTCGACCAATCAGCGCCCATTATAGCAAGGTTAATTGAATAGGCCTAGCAAGATAATGAACTCTTTTTGTCTGCATAGTAAAGGTTTTCTTGCTTTTATGTGGACTGACTCCAGAACGGCCAAATGAAATGTCGATCATTCATCAATGGCTTCTGATAAATCGATAAAGTTGATATTATCCTGCTGAGTAGTATGCGGATCAAAAGTGGAGAGTCCGATTATTATTCTGGCATCGATCATTCATCAATGGTTTCTAATAAACCGATAAAGGGCATATTATGCTGCTGAGTAGTATGCGGATCAAAAGTGTAGAATCCGATTATAATTCTGGCATCGAATACCAAAACAAACTCTTGTGAAACGATAAATTTCTCCATTCCAAAGGAACCTTAATACGTCCCTATCTTTGGGGGTAACGCCAACTTGTGGAAATGCCTTATGAATGTCACCACTGGCTTGTACAGCGCCTTGTCGTGCTCGTATTAAAATATCGATTATTTCTGGCAGAAGTGATGGCCCCTTTTCCAAACGATCATTTAATGATCATGAAGCGACTGAGGGCATTGATGAAACTGGATGTTGTCAAGGAACTCACTGCTTCTAAATGTATGGCACGGGATACCTGGCATGTGAATAAGACGCCATAACGCTTGACATTGCTTCGCTTCTCCATAATGAAATAAGGTCCAAACAAATCCACTCCACTATAGGAGAAAGGGGGAGAGGGAGTAACTCTATCTAACGGGAGGTTAAATGTTTCAAGTTGAAGTTCAAAGTTAAAGTTCCACGTTCAAGTTCATAGTTCTATTTCGAGTTCTAATCTCCTCCAAAGCGTTTCCGTTCTTCTTTGTTATACTTTTCCGATGAATAATCCCTTTGATGACGTCCCTGTTGCCAGGCAACTAGCCTCTATTCGATATCGTTCGGAAACGAGGCTGATCTAATAATGACGCCATTCTGGTTGTATTGTCGCTCTTTTCGACACTGCCTAATTTTTGAAATTTGCTGGAATCCTGTAGTATGTTATCCATTCTGTGGATATAATCTTTTTGGTTTAGGATAACGACCCCTGATCCTTTATCAGGTTTTCATTTGGCCGTTCTGGAGTCAGTCCACATAAAAGCAAGAAAACCTTTACTATGCAGACAAAAAGAGTTCGTTCTTCGAAAACGTTCCCAGAGAATCGGTCAATATCTTCCCGGCCATTTCGGAATTGAAACAGTAGTGTGCTAGCAGTAGGGGAGACCGGGGTAAGTTGTGCCACGGGGTAAGTTGAGCCACCTCCTCTCAAGACCCCCTGCTTGACAATATTTAAAGGTTGATTCAATCTATTGGTAGGCAGTCAGCTGTGATTGTTCCTGGTTTACTTTTCATGTTCTTCGTAAAAGACTTGAGTGGTAGAGGTAGGGATTGGAAGATGCAAGCACGTGCTTCCATCCCTTCATAGTTACAAGTTGTAGTCTGCATCTTGGGTAGAAAGGACATTTACAAATTCAATACAGGACCTGTTAATGGACAAGTGGACAATATTAATGATGTAAAACTAAAGATACAGATAATATATTATCTTTACGAATATAACCCTAACTACACTGCGATCCTATCTCTAATCCTAACCCTAACAAAACCCGATAAGACATATGACGATATATCCATCGCAGAATTGTCAGTCAGGAAGCTTACACTTGTGACTTGCACTCCTTTTTCTCCAGGAAACATTGTCCTGGGTGTAGCGGAATTAGAAGTCCGCTTCTCTTGTCTGCTTTGGCAGATATCAGGATGTACGCATCTAGTGTATGCAAACTATGTCAAATATGCCTTATTAGTCTATTTTGAAAGCTTTGTGCACCATGGAAGGTACGCATCTAGTGCATGTAAACTATGTCAAATATGCCTTATTAACGTCTTTTGAACGCTTTGTGAACCATGGAATGTACGCATCAAGTGTATGCAAACTATGTCAAATATGCCTTATTAGCGTATTTCGGAAATGAAATTTCATTTCCGGAACGCTCAGACTGCAAACGACCTATTGTTAAGAAACAAGGAACCAATCACAAGGCCCATATAAACAAAGAAATCGCGGTGCGAAAATACCGTGAAGTCGTGCGGAGTCTCGTCCGCTCGACATCCGGTTTTTTCTTGGTTCGAGACAGCATCTTTCATTGTGAGGCATGCTTGCTTCTAATTTAGTTGTTCTTTCCTGTATGGAAAGTCACGAGTTAAGCCACTAAGGCCAGGCATAACTGTACCCAAGCTCGAGCTTACGGCTGCCACAGTATTAGTGTCAGTGAGCAATATGATTGTGAAAGAGTTAGGACATAGGTTGCCACTGACAGATGTCTATTTCTGGACTGATTTGATGATTGTTTTGAAATACTTAAGAAATCAGTCAAGAACAATGAACGGCTAGATCCACTATCCAGCATAAACTTAACTATGTGGCCTTCTACGCTAAGATCTAACATAATTCCCGTCTTCTTAGCTATATCTGACAAGACCAATACCTTGCTATCTGATTCTGCACTAGCTGCCTTTTTCCGCCCCGCTTTACAATATTTACTGCCTTGAAAATGGCCTTGCTTCTTACACGCTTTACAAGATGTGCAACATGTAATGTACCCATCTAGTGTCTGCAAGCTATGTCAAATATGCCTTACTAGCCTATTTTGAACACTTTATGCAACATGTAATGTACCCATCTAGTGTATGCAAACTATGTCAAATATGCCTTATTAGCCTACTTTGAACACTTTGTGCAACATGTAATGTACGCATCTAGTGTATGCAAACTATGTCAAATATGCCTCACCGGAAAGAGAAGCACTGGATAGATAGACATTCGAAAGAAAGGCACTGCAAGAAGAGGCACTGGAAAATGAAGCACTTGGAAAATAATACTGAAAATATGCGCACTGGAAAGAAAGGCACTAGAGATAAAAGCACTGCGGGAAAAGACACTGGATTACAAGACACTAGGGAAATGGGACTGGAAATAAACGCACTGGAAAATAAGAAAAACAAAGACTTTACAAACTTAATTCTCTCATTTCCCAGCAAATTGGAGGAAAAAAAATTGAAAAATAGGGACTTTCTGAGCTTACTTCTCTCATTTTTCAGCACACTTGCTAGAAAAAGTTATGAGAAAAACAAAGACTTTACAAACTTAATTCTCTCATTTCCCAGCAAATTGGAGGAAAAAAAATTGAAAAATAGGGACTTATGTTTCAAAGATTCATGCTTCAAAGACCACATAAGATATACTATATAGTTCAGCGATCATTATAGATGTACTAAATGTTTGAAAGATCACCATAGACCCACTTTGTGCTCGAAAGATAACTAAAGACCTATTCTATATTTTAACGATTATAAAAGATGAACTATACGTTGCTAAAATTCACTACTGATCTACTGAATGTGCCAACTCCAACAAATGCTTTTCCCTAATCAGAAATCTCTTATACTTTTGTGGAAAGTAGTTTACTCCTCGACGCAACGAAATTAAAACTCTCTCGAATAACATCCTTAAATGCGTTGAAGACTACAAGTATCTGCTAAGGAAGACCTTTTATGAGCTATGACATATAGGGAATACTGGAAGGATGTAGTGAGTTCTATCTCGGCCGAAGCTGTAAATCGTGTTTACAAGTTCAAAATTTCCCGCCAAAACCTTCCCTATATACGGCTACCATTTTAGAATTTCAATTGGCCACAGGTCACGTGGGCTTGTGGTCAATCTAGCGAACTAATAAATCAATGGTTATCTCCCACTTTCAATGACAGGTGGACTGGGGTAAAGTAATTACTGTGTTTGCCATTCTGCTGCAGCTTGGATACATTTGTCTGCCACTTCCTTCTGAACGTCTATCCATCCAATGGTTTCTGCACCTACATCTCCACTCCTCTACATCTCCACTCCTCTACATCTCCACTCCTCTACATCTCCACTCCTCTACAGCTCATTTAAGCATCCGTTTAGTGTGATTAAAGTTACGTGTACTGTATTCGATTCTAACCAATTGCAAAGATATCAACTGTACCTCGGGCCGGAGGGCAGTTCTTCCTTGGTCAAGTCACATGGCGCAGAGAGGCTGGTCTCCAATTGCGTTGAGCTGCATGCCGATGTTCACCGGTGGATGATTGGGAGCTAATGTGTCGACTAGAGAAATACGAGTATGTTAACATCGGAGGTCACCTAGCTCAGTTGGTAGAGCGCACGCCGCGAAAGCGTGGGTCACGGGTTCGATCAGCCTTCATCAGTGCCAGAGATATATAAGTACTCAGCAGACACATAGCATTTATTATATATTTATCATGGAGTGGAGCATTACCACAATAGCTTGCTTCTTTTTTCACTAACGGAGCTGAGGGGTTTCCAACCCATGACCCATTGGTTTGAAAACCAACACCTTAACCATTGGACCATCAATGCCCAATAATTAAGGTGAGAAATTGAGATATATAAGTACTCAGCAGACACATAGCAATTATCATATATTTATTACAGAGTGGAGCATTACCACAATAGCTTTCTTTCTTTTTTCACTAATGGAGCCGAGGCGACTCGAACACACGACCCATTGCTTTGAAAACCAACATCTTAACCATTGCACCATCAATGCCCAATAATTAAGGTGAGAAATTTTCAAGTCAATCTTGCTAGATAATCACTTTACAGGCATATTTAAATTATCTTAATACACGCAATATTCATCGTAAAATGATTAAATTAACTACTAAAGCAAAAGAAAAAAAATTCAAAGAATTTTACTTATTCAAATAATGACTGACCAGAAAGAAACACAAAACAACAAAATAACAAACTCAACTCCAAACGAGGAAAAAAATAACAACAAACAAAAACCCGTTAGTACTCTGAGGAGTGTCAGACGAAAAAAGCTTTTAAGTACACAATGTTTTCGCTATTTCGTGCAATATTCTGAGAATTATGTATAATTACAATGTGTCTGCTGAGAATATGTATATGTCTGTCAGTGATGAAGGCTCAAAGCCGAAACACAATAAATATTAATTAATGAATTTCCCCGTACCCACTGACTGGAGGAGAATTCCATCAGCTCCCAATCTTCCGCTGATGGACATCAACATCCAGCTCAACACAATTGGAAGGTACCCTCTCTGTTCCTTTTGACTTGATCAAGGAAGGACTGCCATCAATCCCTTCTATCTGTCCAAAGCCCATTGAAAGTCCATTGAAAGCCCACAGACGCATCTTCTCCTATTGACCAACATTGCTAATGACATCATTATCACCACCAAAACAAAGAAGTGGCAAATGGTAATGAGTTTGATCGTCCTCAGCGTGCAGCAGCATTAGATGCTAGGTGGAAGACCGGTATTGTGCTTGATTCTTAAGCCAAGAAATCAAGCGAGGGGAGTGTATCGGAAGTTATGATTCGAATTAAAGTCTTATCTTTGTGCCTAACATTTTTGTTACCATCTTGAACCAGCGCGCGTGTGACTCTTTCTCTCCTTTTTCTCTCTTTTTTCTCTCCTCTTTCTCTCCTCTTTCTCTACTTTTTCTCTCCTCCTTCTCTCCTTTTTCTCTCTTTTTTCTCTCCTCTTTCTCTCCTCTTTCTCTCCTCTTTCTCCCCTCTTTCTCTCCTCTTTCTCCCCTCTTTCTCTTCTCTTTCTCCCCTCTTTCTCTTCTCTTTCTCTCCGCTTTCTCTGATTTACAGAATGGCCTCCTAGATTTTAGTTGGTTGGTGTCTGGTGCCTGATATAAATTTAATAGTGTGTTTTCTGGCAGAAAACTTGTATTACTTGTATTACTGTGGATCTTCTTATGTTCAGAGGAGCAATATTTGACATTGTTGGAAGCCAGTTGAAGGTCTGGAATCTTAATGTGCCAGAGATCTGTCCTTTGAAATAGGAGAATACTCTAAGATGAAAAGATGATCTTCCTTGGTAAATCACCGAAAAACTATCATCAGTAAACGCATTGCAACAATCTTATTTAATGGCTCTCTCTTTTGTCGTCCACGATACTTTGTTAGATACGTACATGATTGCTTTGCAGTATTTTCGTCAGAGCGCCATAGCAATAAGTTTCTTACCAAGCTTAACTCGCTACATCCATCACTTATTAGTTGTAGGTATATTCCATGACCCCTCAATGCAAAGTTTGGAATCTGGTGTTTGCGTTTCTATAACCCATATGATGATTTGTCAACTGTCATAAATAGATTGTAACACCCCTAAATATAGAAACATCCACAACCATTTGCTCTTTGTATTGAATCCTGAAATGTTAGTCAAGAAAAACTTATCAGTCCTATGAATGGTTGCGAAACGTTAAAGATAATGTGTATTTTTGAGCTTTATATAATATTTATACGCATAGGTGGTAGACGGCTTTTGAGAGACGTATGACTCTACGATTGTTCTTCAAAGACAATGGTTCGACCAATGATTTATCGAAAGGAATAATTTTTATGTTAAGTCTCATTGGCAACCTCCAAAGGGTAACGAAACATTAGAACTTTATTTTAATAATATTGCGTGTATTAAGATAATTTAGATATGCCTGTAAAGTGATTATCTAAATTGTATACCAAAGAGAAGGAAAAAGTGCATGTGAAGTTTAAAAAAAAACAATCTTTAAACAGGGTGCCCACATCAGTCAGTGGTGGTTTTCAATGGGGCCCTGGCTAGAAAAATGGAAACAGAAATACAATGTGAGGAAAAGGAAAATTAAAATGACAATTATCGTCCGATTACGTGTCTTCCAATAATGTGGAAATTATTGACGGGTGTAATTGCTGAAGAAATGTATAGCTACCTTGAAATGCAAAATTTATTACCGGAGGAACAAAAAGGTTGCAAGCCCAAGAGAAGAGGCACGAAAGATCAATTGTTAATTGACAAAACGGTGTTGAAGGATTGTAGAAAAAGACACACCAACCTATTCCGTTTTTCCTGTACTCAAGTGCAAATTGCTTGTCGCGTGGAGTAAAATTCCGAAATCTTCATTCTCTTGTCTAAAGTGTGACAAGCAGTTTTTCTGTAGTGCAAATTGCTTATTCCACTGGATGTTGATTGATGGGTCCTTCAAAATAACGAGCGCGGAACAAGACAAGAGAATGAAAATTTTTTCATTCTCTTGTCGCTATGGTGCACAATGCGTTTAGAATAGCACCAAAAGCTGTTTTTAGTGACACTTGCATGCTTGGAATGCGTAGATTCCATAGTGCACAATGCGTTTAGAATAGCACCAAAAGCTGTTTTTAGTGACACTTGGATGCTTGGATTGCGTACATTCCATGGTGCACAATGCGTTTAGAATAGCACCAAAAGCTGTTTTTAGTGACACTTGCAATTTGTAAATGATGGTTTCGTTTGGACGAGCACCGACTTCCACTCATGGCTGAAATATGTACATGCAGGCATTTAGATAGAAATTATCTGCAAATTATTTTACACTAGAATGCAGCACTAGTATTCTAAGTAATATAAATATTATCATGATAAAGATAAAGTAATATCAAGCGATGTTCGATATGGTGTGATAATTTGCAAGTTATTTTTACAAGTACATCATTACTGTAATAGTATGCCATACTCTCCTTGACGCTATACTCTCTGAGGCTCCCTGAGTTTCATGAGATGTCTCGACGTCTAATGGTTCAATTGTGACAACTGTATAGAGAAGAGGTGGTCAATCTTTTTTGCGCAGTTGGCCGCAACAAATTTTTCAACAAGGTTATCCTGACGGTCCTAAGATGTTTTCGGCAGTCTTAGCTGAGCTTGAATTTATGGAATGCGGAATCTCTTAGATCTCCTACAGTATGGCATCCACAGTCCCTTGTTTGCCAAAACCTTTATGCATTTTTACCAATACCTTATGTTTGCTGTGTAAAATTCTAAACAATCGTCGTACCAGGAACCATTCTTATCCATTTAATTATTTTTGATATTTCAAATCAGCCGACATATCTCCTTTATCTTTGCTGGTGAGTTGCTTCTCTGACATTCTCAACACTATATGGATTTCCTTGATTTAAGATTTCAAATCAAACATTGCCGACAATACTCGTTCAATTTGCACACCAACATTACTAACACCTTTATAGATTTGATACTTACACAGTTATTACTATCTCTCCTTTATCTTTGCTGCTGAGTTGCTTCTCTGACATTCTGTGGTCAAATGGGATTTCCAATGATTTTTATTATTACCTGCCTTCATTCCCTGACGATCTGTAACCAAACCAGGCACAGAGCTAGGGGGGGGGGGCAAGGGGGGCATTGCCCCTCCAAAGCTGATTTCTTGCCCCAAATTGCCCCCCGTACAATATCTTGACATCCCCAGAAAATCCTCAGATTTCTTGTCGTAATGAAATTTTCTTCCAAAAAGAAAAAAAAAGGATTTGGGGGTCAGTCCTTTTAACCCTTTTACCTTACATGGGGGTGGGCCAGTAGGCCCGCGGCTACGTATTTCAGCTCATAACTTTTTAACGCCAGGCCAGATTGATATGAAATTTTCGTGACTTTTCCTAAATTTTGCTAGGAATTCTTGTGATGAATAACATTTTTGAATTTTTAAAACAAATTCACAGAAAAGTTGGCAAGTTGTCATTGTAACTGCCTTGGAGTGATTGGCAGGGATGTATAATATCCGTGTTCATTTCCTTGTAATGATTTCTTTGAATGTTCAAACGGAGTCCACTCGACGCAAAGGTTTTTTTTAACTTTGTGTATTGTGTACAAATATTATAAATTATCAATGTACAGTTATTCACTATTCATATAAAAATCTTTAAACATCCAATTCTTATGCTGTGTCAAAGCAAATAAACTGGTCTCAGTTTCAGAATTCTGCGGAATAGGGAAAACTTTTAAATTCCTGTGAAAACTGTCCCAATCTGGTCATGCTCTGGGCATATCTGTAATGTTTCTTAATGTTGCTCATAAATTTTTCACCTGTGTAGAATGGACAGTACTATATCTAAGTCTCCTTATTGTTTGTCGTTTTAAACGCTACCGCTCAGCAAAGTGAATGGTTTTCTTTTCTCAGTCAAGAATAATCATTATCGGTTTTATAAACAAAATGCTGCAATAGTTTCCTTCGTTGGTTAACGTTTTGCAAGCGATCGAACAACGACAACAGTTCAAGTACAGCTTTGTCCTGAATAAAGTGGAGTTTAATAAAACAAAAAGTCAACGAATGATAGCAATCTTTTAAGTAAAAAAGACCTCATGTAGTCAACTCATTGCATAGTCTCCACTGTTCCTCGTTTCCTCTTTTGAACAAACTTGCTAATTAACTTGATTAGGGTTTCAACAAACTCAAACAATGACAGTATAGAAGCTCCAAGCCAGATCCCTAGTTGTCCTCCTAGATCAGAAATGAGTTTTTGAATAGTCCATTCCTTTATAGGTAACCCTCACAGAAATAATCAATACTCCTCTCGTCAATGCTTTCCTTGATTGTTAAAATCCTGATACAACTAACGCGAATAACGCACCCTCAGGTAACCCTCACAGAAATAATCAATACTCCTCTAGTCAATGCTTTCCTTGATTGTTAAAATCCTGATACAACTAACGCGAACAACGTACCCTCAGGTAACCCTCACAGAAACATTCATCTGTCCCTCTTCGTCCGTGCATTGGAGATCCGTTCCGTCATATACTTGCTCTTTGAGATTTGAAAAAAAAATCCTTCGAGTATTGGAAATTCATCTTGCGCGTGTTTTGCGTTGGTCGAATTGTCTAACTGTATACTTGGTACGTGCATTGGAGATCCGCTCTTCTGTATACTTGGTCTTTGAGATTTGAAGAAAATTCTACTACCGTGTATACTACTTCTAGTTACTTAAGGACACTAGTGTCTAGTCATCTACAGTGCAATGACCCAAGTAAAATCATAGATCGAGAATTTGTTTCATCATAATAAACATTATAGTTTATTAAACGACGTTGTCAGTAATGCGCACTATTGCTGTTTTAAAATAAAATTATCAGATATATAGATTGCTTCCTAATCAAATAATACGCTTTGTGCACCATGGAATGTACGCATCTAGTGTATGCAAACTATGTCAAATATGCCTAATTAGCCTGTTTTGAATCCTTTGTGCAACATGTAATGTACTCATCAAGTGTATGCCAACTATGTCAATTATGCCTTATTAGCCTATTTTGAACGCTTTATGCACCATGGAATGTACGCATCTAGTGTATGCAAACTATGTCAAATTCCAGGTAATAGAGAGTACGTGTTCTGTATATTTCAAGTCTCAAGCCTCTCATCTTACTGGAACCTCTGCGCTTGGCGATAGCGTTTATCCAGGATATAACAACCCCCACATCAACTCCTTCATTATATATAGTTACAATATAACATAATCAGATCAAAACTTCTTTATCTTACAACCATTGAGAGGATGCCTTTAAATGCATTGTTAATCGTTCATGAGAGTCTCTACCTCGAATGCTTCCGCATTACGACTTAACGCTTCTTCCACAATTTTGACACGACGGCTCAAATCACCTAAGTGACCCGCCTTCGCTTCACTTGGCTGACGCTTCACTTTACTTCGCTTCACTTGGCTGACGTCAACATCACCATGACAACCGTCATACGATTCATCATTGACTAAAGACATACCATTTTCGAGAGTTCTTACAAAACAGTGTACCCATTGTGCTTTCTTATGCTTGTTCTTTGACAAGTTCTTTGGCATGTTGCTTAATAAAGTACCTTTCCTACTTTGCTATTTGTGCAGCAAGAACCACTCATTTTCGAGAGTTCTTACAAAACAGTGTACCCATTGTGCTTTCTTATGCTTGTTCTTTGACAAGTTCTTTGGCATGTGGGCGTGAGCATGGTTTCTAAAGCACTCCACTTTTAGGAGTTTGAAAGTTTACATCAAACGAAACAAGATCTATTATCGTCTTAAAAGCGAGTGCTTTGAACCAAAAACCACATTCTAAAGACTGAAATATTCTAAAGACTGAAATATTGTCTTGCTGATACAGCTGATACACGTGGCATGCCACGTCGCATATCCAACTTTGGTGTCAATGCCTTGGCCTGTCTTTGTACTGCTGTGTCTGTTGTGTTGTTAGTGTTAACATCCTAACTAGTGCCTCTGTTAAGTTCCTATCTACATTATTACTATTTTGCGCATGCCTCGTTGATGATAACAGTGTTTAGAGTCAATGCCTTGGCCTGTCTCTGGACTGTCGTGGCTGTTGTGTTGTTAGTCTTATCATCCTAACTAGTGGCAGAGTTTAAATGCAGAGTTTAATACAAATTTTTGCTGGGACTTTGATTTTGCGCCCACATTTCAAAGCTGCCCTTTAAAGCAAACTGACCGCAAGGACAGAGTTGCCTGTATGATTACTCATAATGGTGTCCGAGAACTGTTTTCCAGGAATTTTCGGTACATTACATCGTAATACCAAATGGAACCAACCCAAAATCTAAAAATTGCTTGCTCTTTGTTGCTCTTTGTTGCTCTTTCCTTATTCACAGTTACTCTTTGCTTGCTCTTTGTTGCTCTTTGCTTACTCACAGTTACTCTTTGCTGCTCTTGCTTGCTCTTTGCTTACTCATTGATGCTCCTTGCTTACTCTCCCTTGCTCTTTGCTTGCTCTTTGTTGCTCTTTGTTGCTCTTTGCTTGCTCATTGTTACTAAAAGAAGAAGAAGATGCTTTGTGATGATGTCTATGATGATTGTATTAATGGTGACGATGGTTCATTTTTACAACACTAACATTAAATGGAAAATATTTTTCATCTTATTGAACTACGATCAGCATACATATATGTTTTTTCTACATATATATATAGATAACTCTGTATTTATTTGCAGTTTTCTCTGCTTACAATGTAGCATTGTATGTCAAATATGCCTTATTAGCGTATTTTGAACGCTTTGTGCACCAAGGAATGTACGCATCTAGTGTATGCAAACTACGTCAAATATGCCTTATTAGCCGATTTTGAACGCTTTGTGCACCATGGAATTCACGCATCTAGTGTATGCAAACTATGTCAAATATGCCTTATTAGCGTATTTTGAACGCTTTGTGCACCATGGAATGTTTTTGCAGTACGCAGCTATTTCCTCGGTGCCTATTGCCTTTATTACTTCCTGAAAAATTAGACAATTTACCTGTGTCGGACTTAAAACATTTTTTTGCAAAGGGTCTTCGCAAAGATGAGCACTCCTGTACTTAGAGTCTAAACATATAGCTGCTCGTGAATAATGAGTAGATAGACAGCAGTATTTGAATAGTTTGTAGTCAACCAATATCTTCATTTTTTCAACATACGTAGCTATTACCCTCGAAAACTGAAACTTTTGAAATAGGAAAAGATCCTTTAATCATATTCTTTACCATTTGCAATCATAAAATACTCTAATATCTTCATTTTTTCAACATACGTAGCTACTACCCTCGAAAACTAAAACTTTTGACATAGGAAAAGATCCTTTAATCACATTCTTTACCATTTTAAGCAAATTATAGGTCTTTGAAGATAGTGACCCTAAAATGAGATTTTGTCCAAGGCGCGCCTTGACCAATTTTGGAAAAATTGGTCAAATTTTGACAAGCATCAAAACCACCTCCAAAATGCTTGGCAAGTCCTGTTAACATGTTTCCAGCTTACTGCCAGTGATTTTAGTGCATTTTAAGCAAATTATAGGTCTTTGAAGATATTTAAGTTTATGTGCTCACTTATACCTAAAGTTAGGTGCTCACCTAGATTTTAGGAGTAACCGAGAAACCGGGCCCTGGGCTGTGAATTCACCCATGACAGGTAATGGCTGTTCTGAATTGTAGGGGGAACCCTTGCCTTTGTGGCCTGCAGTTGCAAATGGGGATGTCGTTGTTTGATCCGGCGGAATTGAACCTCTGTGATGATTGTATCGATCCATCAGCTCCAGGCAAGGGCATTCAGAAAAGGTGTAGGACGGTTATGCATATAAGTTAGAAATAACTATCATTCATCCTCATCTCATTAAAACTTCTATCAAGCATCAACCACCAAATATCGATCATGAATCATCCATCATCGATTTACGATCGTTTATCATCAATCAACAGTTGTCAATCATCGATCATCAATTCACATGGAAACCAACCTACGGCAACAGAAGTCAAGGAAGGCCTCGTCTTGACTACACCACACTTCTCACCAAAGATATGGGACTTAGCCTCCAAGAACTCGAGACGATAATGACAAACAGAGACATGTCGAAAACCTACATTCTGGATTCGGGTGCGCCCGTCTGATGATGATGATGACTATAGCATGTCTTAACGTGATTGTTGCTTAGAACCCCTCATATGCGTAATAATCTCTGTTCCTTTTTAAGTTTTAGTGCTTCTCCTTACTTTCAATTGAAAAAAACTTTTTCATGTTTATATTTTCATTGTTTTTTTTTATAGTAATGCTAGAAAGTCCTGCACCCTTTTCATTGAATTTCTCTTCCCCCATGAAATATTCCTCCAAGGAAAGATCCTCCCATATAGCCCCCTGGTGCTGTTCTAAACGCATTGTGCACCATGGAATGTACGCATTCCAAGCATGCAAGTGTCACTAAAAGCAGCTTTTGATGCTGTTCTTAACGCATTGTGCACCATGGAATGTACGCATTCCAAGCATGTAAGTGTCACTAAAAACAGCTTTTGGTGCTATTGTAAACGCATTGTGCACCATGGAATGTAAGCATTCGAAGCATGCAGCCGTCCGTCGATCTATCTGTCCGCCCTCAGTCCATCCATTCGTCCATGCGTCCATTCATTACCCCACGCATTCACCGTTCATCCATGGATCCATCCACTATCCCATGCATTCACCCATTCATCTATACATCCATACATGAATCCTTGCATTCATCCATTCTCCCACTCATCTATGCATCCATCTAGGCAACGATCGGCCTGTCCGGAATTAAGTGATGCCCATTGTCTTCGCTGAGGGTACCACAAGCCGCCACGATCCATTCTTGAAATGAAATCTTTTTGCTCTGTGTTGTTTTGTTTCCACTTTAGTACCCGGAAAATACTCTGGTGTTCTGCAGAGGCGTATATTCTGGGTGTGCTAGGTGTGCGCCGCACACCCTACAAAATTTAAGCATATTCCAAGATTTATACATTTCAATAGTGCCATTGAGCGTAGTTACACTATTTGAACATATTTGGAATGCGTTCTGCGCCCTTGAATGTGAGCATTTCAATAGTGCCATTGAGCGTAGTTACACTATTTGAACATATTGGGAATGAGTTCTGCACTCTGGAATGTGAGCATTTCAATAGTGCCATTGAGCGTAGTTACACTATTTGAACATATTTGCAATGCGGTGCGTTGCTCCTTGATACGATCTTGAACATAAGAATTGTGTTACTATGTCAGTAAAAGCAACATTAAATTACATATCATGTATCATCGAGAAGAGAATTATATATTCAACCCTGTATATTCAACCCTGTATATTCAACCCTGTAAGTAAATTTATAGTTACCGTACGTCCTCGATTAAGCCCCCGGGGGCTTATTTTGCAAAAAAAATTTGACATGATTTGGATACAATAGATGCGCAAATACCATGGTGCACAGAGCGTTCAAAATAGGCTAATGACGCATTTTTGACATGGATTGCATACACTTGATGGGAAGATTCCATGGTGCACAAAGGGTTCAAAATTGGCTAATGACGCATATTTGACATAGTTTGGATACACTAGATGTGTACATTCCATGGTGCACAAAGCGTGGCTATGAAAATTTGTACAAAGGATACTTATACAAAGAAGCACTCTGCAACGTTTTCGTTTCTGCGAACCTCTTCTAAATAACAGATATTACTTAATGATTTGTTGCTAGATTTGATTTAATAACATGCTCATGTGCGTTTGTGTTGGTTTGGCAATGTTCTCCATCAAATGTTTGCGTTTCTTTTAAAATTCATAACGGAATGCGGTAATAGCTACGTATGTTGAAAAAATGAAGATATTGGACTATTTTATGATTGCACATGGTAAAGAATGTGATTAAACGCTCTTTTCCTATTTCAAAAGTTTTAGTTTTCGAGAGTAATAGCTATGTCTGTGGAAAAAAATGAAGATATTAGACTATTTTATGATTGCGCATGGTAAAGAATGTGATTAAACGCTCTTTTCCTATTTTTCATCCAATCAAAACTTGCGATGGCATCATTGTTTCCTTATTCCTCTTTTTGTTCTTTCCGAATGTATCCTAGTGGTTAACGTAACTCGCATGTTCCTGATAATCACATACCTTTATCTAGTCTTATTTAATGCTACAGTGTTCTCGTTCTTCGCAGGAATCCATCAAATGGCCCACCTGTGTTCTTGATATTTTCTAGATCAGATAAGCGCCCAGTTTGGGAAAATATTTCTTACCAGCTCCCAGGTCCAAATAAGCGCCCAGGTCTGGACAGCGAAGACATGGATGCAGCAGCTCCAGAGTTTACGCTTTCAGGTGATGATGCGGGGGACAATGAAGATGTATTGATTGATTGATTGAACGTTATGTTTCAATCTATTCTATAGAAAGATCATGTATGTTTAGTTATCAGAGGAATGACTTTGAAATTACAAGCCAAATTCAATGAGTCAAGAAATGATCTTCCGCAGTTTTTACCCTTGTCACGAATATCTACTAAAATATGGATCATACTATTTAACTTTAAAGCCGTTTTCATCAATTTATATCTACTGCATTTTCTTCTGAAATGTATTCAACTGCAACATTTGACTACTGTACACCTATGAGGAAGAAGGTTGCTTAGCAAATTTTTCAGCTTTCCAAAATCAGGCCTGGAGTTGCTTAAGTAGTTGCTTAGGTATCACTACAGGGCATCTTCGAATTTCGTTGTGCTCTCAGTTGTCAAAATGCAGCCCCTGGTAGGTGATGGTTGGATCTTTGATGATGGTTGGATCTTTGATGATGGTTGGATCTTTGATGATGGTTGGATCTTTGATGATGCCATACCTCTTAAGCATCTTTTATCCGTGGCCTCGTTTCCACACTTTAGCACCTCATCCCCAAACTTTCCCGTTAGTTATACTCGATAGTTAAGTCTCAGACATTCTTAAACTTGGAAACATACATTTATGACGTCTTTACACGAATGGGTGGTAGGCAATGGTCAGTGTACCATGTTTATCATACAATATATGGTACTGTCTTTTTTATCACGGAGTGGAGCATTACCACAATAGCTTGCTTTCTTTTTTCACTAATGGAGCTGAGGGGATTCAAACCCACGGAATAAGGTATAGAAGAGTAGTACTCAAACTTTGCCTGAACACTGCCCCTTTGGGTACCAAGACATGACTATATACATTTATATATATAGTCAAAAGCCTACATCCTCCTATGCACATAAATATAATATGTTTGAGTCGTCTTCGCGTATATTTCAAGAAATTGTAGTTCCAAAGTCATTGCACCATAGATTTGTTATCAAGTCAGACTACAACTTCCTTCCGAAGTGAGGAGCTAGACAAATTGTCATGCAAGTAGAAGCCTTGTTATGTTTCTTTAAACCTAAATCTGAAATATGCTCGCTTCTTTACACGTTATTATATGCAGGAGTGTAAGGGTACAAAACTTGAATATTGCGTTGAGTAACGGATTCATTTTGCTAAACGTTTTCGCCATACACTGATTACAGCAATAGTATGTAGTGAAATTAAGAAAGCTATTACGATGAATTAAAAGGAAATGAGAAGATCCCAAAACAGACTCGGCAATAGGACAGCATTTGATTGAAAACCCGTCATGTGCTGACGACTATCAAGAGGATTCTTAACTGGGACGTGAATGTTTCAAATATTGTTAAACAAGCAAATGCATCGCTCTCCTTGTTTAAGCTTCTTAATAAATTTGTAATTGACTAATTTATAATGACCAAATTTGGACTAATTTATAATGATCTTAACTGGGACGTGAATGTTTCAAATATTGTTAAACAAGCAAATGCATCGCTCTCCTTGTTTAAGCTTCTTAATAAGAAGTGGAAGTGTGTCCTGGGTTATCTAGATGATTTGGTCATTTTTTCTGAAACATGGGAGGACCACTTGTGTCATTGGCGGTCAGTGTTCGATTGAATGCATCGAGCTAAGTTAAGATTTAATGCTTAAAAATGTCACTTAGCCCGTGAGAAAGTTAATTATTTAGGTTTTGTTGTCTCTGCTGGAGGTGGTGTTGATCCTGATATACTATTGATTCTAGACCAGCTAGAATCAATAGTAGATATTATATTCTAGAGTTCTAGAATATCTATTAAATCTATTAAGAATTATTTAGATTAATAATTAATAGATTATTATTAACATCTATTAAATCTCTATTCTTGCATATGACTCATTTTAGAAGTAGAAAGTCTATCTACTAGAAAAACTACTAGGTCAGAGATCTATATGTGCCGACCACCCAGTCCTGCAGTGCCCTTATACCTCAATTCCAAATGGATACGCAGCTATCCTCAATTGTGGCGGTGACTTTTTCGCTTGGTTGGTTAACTGTACAGGTAGGTAGGAACTCGCTTACAGGTTGCCACTATCGCTGGACATCAGAAACCAGTACTGCATAAGTTCGGAAATAGTCTCATTCATGGCCATATAACTTGCATATTGTAAACCGTTGCATCAGCAATAAACTTTCAACGTGGTCAGCTAACAAGCCCTGTGGACCTAAGAAGTGCCCCGTCTATTTAAAGCCGAATTTCCACTAGACGAATTTGTTAGCACGAAGCGAATTTTTTCGTCCCTAGGCATGCGCATTAAGCCGGATTTCCACTAGACGAATTTGTTAGCGCGAATCGATTTTTTTCGCGCGTTCAAAATAGGCTAATAAGGAATATTTGACATAGTTTGCATACACTAGATGCATACATTCCATGGTGCACAAAGTGTTACAAATAGGGTAATAAGGCATATTTGACATAGTTTGCATACACTAGACGCGTACATTCCATGATGCACAAAGCGTTCAAAATAGGCTAATAAGGCATAATTGACATAGTTTGCATACACTAGATGAGAAGTTTACCATCTATCGTTCTTAGGGTAGGGTTTTTGATGTTGTAGCACATATACTCTGTTTTACTCTCGTTTATCGTTCGTACCTACAGGTAATGATCTGACAATTGTGTAAAATCTACCAAATATATATATTTGAAAACAAAAAACACAGTTCGATTGCCAGGTAAATTCTATACAAGAAGTGCTTGCATGAATATGATAGCAGTTGGTTGAGGTAAAGTTTTTCTATGAAGGGAAATAACTGTCGTCGAATTTACTCTAACTAAAATTTTTTCAATATCCACAGCTCAACATAAAAAGTTTCTTTTGCCGAAATGAATCATTTGTTAAAGCAAAGGCTTGTTTGTAGAAATCAAAACATAAGGCAGGGGTTGCCCGTTATGATCTATTTTGTTTTCCGCTTAAGTACTCCAATGTAGTTTACCTTTTAGAATGTAGGGTGTGTAGCAAGCAGTACGTAGGTAGCACCAATACTAAGTTTAGGCATAGGTTTAACCATTATAAGTCATTTAGTAGGAAGTTTGATAAAGGTTCATGATCATTTCTTTCATTTGTTCTCTTTTCCTGTTACTTTGGTTTTACAGCTGTTTCTTTATTTATTCTTTCATTGTCTTCATTTCGAACTCTAACGCTTAGTTTACATTCGAATTTATCATTTTTATAACATTTTTATTCTATTTGTTATGTAAATAAACCCTTAGGTAGGAAAATGTTCGAGATAGAGAGAGAAATATACGCAAGAGACCAGGGGGGGGGGAGGTACTTTTGGTCGATACCTTACCAAGAGGGGTCGTGGGTGTCGGAGAGGAAAAATAACGATTCATCACAATGAGCAAGAGTATTTGTCGTCCCAAATCAAAGACGTGCAACACATTGTTGAGAATCGGAAGGTTAGTGAGATCAAATACGAGCATCATGGAAAAGGGTGCTTTTAGGAAACTCATCAACACCTTTTCTTCTGAAGAATTGCTTAAACGCTTTTAAGTGGCTACGTATGATTTAATGACTTGCTTTTTGTGTGGGGACTCATCAAGAACATCACACATACAACAAAAAGATGACAGTTTTTGGTTGGAGCTCCAGTCAGAACCAAGTTAAAGTGTGGTGACCTCATCTTTCGGATGGGGGCCACAGCCACAAGAGTGAATGATTGGGATGCAGGCAGCAAAACCAGTGTCAAACATGGCATGATGCTTCTGTGGTACCTCCTAGTGATCACCCTTTCACTAGCCTATGCCATCTTTTCTATTGGAAAGGAAGCAGGCAAGCTTCCAAAATGCCATTCTCTACCACATTTCATCCCCCAAGCTTTGTAAAGGCTAATTGACTACAATTCATTTTATAATGATAGGCTTGACGAACGACGACACGGACTGAGATTGCTGTCTTGATTTGGCTGTTATATGCGGGTCTGTTTAGTTTAAGTTTGGTAAAAATGATTGATGCTCCTAATTGGTCGCTCATTACTATTAGTTTAATTTTCATTTCTATTCGTTTAATTTTTTAAAGGCTACTGACTTGATGCTCCTAATTGGTCGCTCATTACTATTAGTTTAATTTTCATTACTAATATTTTAATTTTCTTAAAGGTTACTGATTTGATGCTCCTAATTGGTCGCTCATTACTATTAGTTTAATTTTCATTAATTTTATGATTGCACATGGTAAAGAATGTGATTAAAGGCTCTTTTCCTATGTCAAAAGTTTTATTTTTCGAGGATATTCTCTTTTCCTATTTCAAAAGTTTTAGTTTTCGAGGTAATAGCTACATATATTGAAAAAATGAAGATATTAGACTATTTTATGATTGCAAATGGTAAAGAATGTGATTAATGGCTCTTTTCCTATTTCGCTTTTTAATTGAGATATCTAAATATTATTTTCTTTTAACAAGACGTATTCACCTTTTTTCGATCAGCGAATGCCCCTCCCCCTTCCCCCCGTCCATGTTCACTGTCCAGATTTCAGGCTGGGGACTTGAGAATTTTAGAAACTGAGGCATAGGTTAGAATGCGAAGATACGTATTTTTGTTACGGATTGGACAAGTTCTCAAAATTCCGTTTCAACACTACAATACTCCAGGGTTTCATATTTGTGCGATTGTACAAGGATTCGTTTGTTATTGTTCTTGGCTAGTACACTCTAATTATTTTACGCTGCAGCTTTCTTTGAAAAGAATGTTTTCGTGAGAGTCCATAATTCTGAGTTGTAAAGAAAAATACTTTCGACATAGGCTTTAAAAACTCGAAGACGAACAGCTTCTTTCTCTTCATAAAGTTCTAGTTCATTTTCTTCATAAGTACTATTTTCTTAAAATTATCTTACTTGTTCATGTCTGTCCTTATATTTGAATTTTTTAGCTAGTTGGTATTATCTCTTTGTCCTAGTCACCTTAGATCCGTATCTTATGTTGCTTTGGTTTCTTCTAATCCTATTCCTGACTATTCTCACTTTGCATCGTTCCTTTTATGAAAGACACACACACTCACACACTTATTCACGATAACTCTGTTAGGCATAAAGGAGAACAAATATTATACTCCGTACCAATACGAGGGACGTTTTTCACTATTGCTTATCAAGTCCGTCAAGGCTTGTAACCGAACGACGAAGAAGATCTATAATCAAACCGAATCCTAACAAAGCCGTCTCATAATAATGAACTTTGGGTATGTGCAAATACCACTGTACTTTTACAAAAGAAGCTGGAATGAATCCTTTGTTTACTAGTAAATATGCCAGTGTAAAAAGCCATGAAGTTTGTTATATTTGCATGAAACAGATGTAATGGTAGCAAAGGCCAGCAGTAAAGTTGAAAAAGACCTGAATGATGAATGTGCTTAAGAGAAACATTACTCTTTAAGTGCTAGTAACATTTGTCTTGATCATTAGTAGAGAATTTACTGCCAGCGATTAGAATTTTGCAGAATCCCTAGGTCGTCCAATACGAGTAGATTATTTTTAATACAAATCATGCAGTACTCTTAACGAATGCAAAAAAATTGTATTCAAGAAAAGTTCCAATTTTCGAGCCCTTATGTCTTAACTTGATCATTAGTAGAGAATTTACTGCCAGCGATTAGAATACGTTTTGGTAACAATTGATCAACTGTATCTCTAAATTCAAGGTGCGAAACTTGGATAACTGTAACATGTCATCGATATGAGCATTAACAGTCACGCCAATGTTCTTTCAAATCAATTCCTTAAGGATCTTCCACATTCTACAATGGTACAGTTATGGACGTGTTGTTGCCTTTGAGGCAATAAGGATCCTTATGAGATAACATCTTAGTTAGGTTGTAGAGTAGGTAGATGGTAGGTAGTTTGTAGAGTAGGTAGATGGTAGGTAGTTTGTAGAGTAGGTAGTTAGGTTGTAGAGTAGGTAGATGGTAGGTAGTTTGTAGAGTAGGTAGTTAGGTTGTAGAGTAAGTAGATGGTAGGTAGTTTGTAGAGTAGGAAGATGGTAGGTAGTTAGTTTGTAGATGGTAGGTAGGTTGTGTTGTTTTTGGTTTCCATGATTAATGAATATCAACATATCTTGTTCTTGAAAAATACTTTAAGACATGAAACACCACATGAGCATTTACCTGCTGCACGTGCAAACTCCTGAGTATGGCAATTTGTATTTGCTGGTATAGTAAAGAAAGGATGTATGAGCGGCTTAACATGGGAAACATTCCCTGCATCAGTAGAGCCTCTGGTGAATGAAAGGTGAATAGTCCACCGACAAGTTATTATAAGTAAAACACCAAATGTGGAAACTTCATTGACAACGTTTCGTCTAACAGACTTCTTCAGGTCACTAGCCAATTTTCAGTAGTGACGTGAACAAGTCTGTTAGACGAAACGTTGTCAATGAACTTTACACGTTTGGCGTTTTACTTATAACAACCACCCAAGCTGCTAGGACCAAAATAGTTCACATCCAATGATGATTCAGTCTACCTGAATTCAGTGGATTTGCTTTCTCAAATGGATGGTCATCTTTATCTCAACCAAGAGGTAAGAGTAATTTTCTTCTTTAAAAACAGTAAAAATTGGTTCAAGTTGTGCACCTTTAGCATCTGCTCATTCTCAACTGGTTTTGAGCACAAAATTCCAACCATTCAAAAACAGGTTTGTTGCGTAGTCCAGGTTGTTGCGTAGTCCACTTCAGGTTCTTGTCCAGTCCAGTCCAATCTAAGTTGTTGCGTAGTCCAGGTTGTTGCGTAGTCCAGGTTGTTGTGTAGTCCAGGTTGTTGCGTAGTCCAGGTTGTTGCGCTAGCAACATTGTTGCGTAATCCACTTTAGGTTCTTTTCCAGTCTAGTCCAGTCTAGGTGTGCATACTAAAGTGCGTCAGAAGATAAACTTTCTCGATTTATAACAACATATTGAAGAATGATCGATACCAGAATAGGAATCAGATTCTGCACTCTTGATGTGCATAATAATTATCATCAGAAGATACACTTTATCGATTTATAATAAGCCACTGAAGAATGATCGATACCAGAATATGAATCAGATTCTGCACTCTTGATACGCGTTTTTAGTGACAATTGCATGCTTGGAATGCGTACATTCCATGGTGCACAATGTGTTCAATATAAACTAACAAGGCGTTTTTAGTGACAATTGCATGCCTGGAATGCGTACATTCCATTGTGCACAATGTGATCAAAATAACCTAACGAGGCGTTTTTGGTGACCATTGCATACTTGGAATGCGTTCATTCCATGGTGCACAATGTAAAGTCCTAAACTCGTTTCGAAACGCCGACATAGGAATCCTTTTGTTATCAGTAAATACAATGACAAATAGACGCATCTACAATATCGTCTTATGAACTTACACCTGAGAGCATTCACTATCATGAAATGGTTTGGAAGTCTATGTAAGATACTGTAGGTAGGCAGTTAAAACAATACCTTTCCAGTCAAGAGCGCATCAAGAAGTCACAGTACCCCTTTGGTATTGCAGAAGGCTCGTATGGATCGGGGAACAAAGTCCGCTATTTTAGAACATTTATTTGAAAATGAACATTGTCTGTCCGAGTACAGTGATGAACAGTTTAAAGTACTGGGTAAAGCACGATCGAAGCTTCATCTGTCTGTTTTGGAGGCTGTGCATATAGCCCTACAAAAGCCTTCTCTTTGTAAACAACTGACTGTATTATCAACAACTGTATTAATAACAACTGACTGTATTATCAACAACTGTATTAATAACAACTGACTGTATTATCAACAACTGTATTAATAACATCTGACTGTATTATCAACAACTGTATTAATAACAACTGACTGTATTATCAACAACTGTATCATCAACAACTGTATTATCAACAACTGACTGTATTATCGACAACTGGAAACTCCACCCTCTGTAAGCTCGACAAAGGATTTTACTCATCCGAAAGCTCGCTTGTAGCCATCAGGCATTTTACTTTTATATATATTTTAGTATGCCTTTTTATAGTTTTTAGTCTTATGTATATATATATATATTTATATATTCTCAGCAGACACATTGCAATTATACATAATTCTCAAAGAGTGGAGCATTACCACAATAGCGCAAGGAAGCAATTACTTTCCGAGGTTGCAAAACGCTGTTCTTAAGTAACCTGTAAAAGTCTTCGCAAAACTGCCGGTATTAAACAGAACACATTATTACTGTTTTTGTGCTATCTGAACGATTTGCCTAAAAGTTTACGTTTTCTTCAGGTTTTACCGCGACCCGTAAAACGTTAGTAACAGCTGAGTGAGTTTTCTGTGTTAAGAACTTGAACTTCTGAACAAGAACAGCTATCCCAGGAAGGGGTCATCACTACTCAGCAAGTGGCAAAAGAGCGCATCCATGTAGAGGAGATGATCCAAAGGCTGAATTATTTGCATATCCTTGATGAAGTCACATCAGTTTCTATGCTGGGCGGTATTTAGCGAACTTATTACGGTGTGTGCAATTTTTTGCAACTCCGAGAGCTCTGTTGAGTTTGATGTGGAGACATTTATCGAAGAAGTGAGGCTGCTGCCATGTCTGTGGAAGACGTCAATACAAGCCCAAACAGAATGAATGAAGAAAATTATCGGTTATGTTTCTAAAAGACAGTATATTTCTTTCTTACATTGCCAATTACGCTATTTCATATCGTAGAATTTTTAGATAGAGGGTTGTTTTGTTTAATGGCATAGCACCAAAAGCTGTTTTTAGTGACACTTGCATAATTAGAATGCGTTCATTCCATGGTGCACAATGCGTTTAGAATAGCAAAAGAAAGCTGTTTTTAGTGACACTTGCATACTTGGAATGCGTACATTGCATGGTGCACAATGCGTTTAGAATAGCACCATAAGGCTTTTTTTAGTGACACTTGCATACTTGCAATGCGTACATTCTCTTTGATATCTCGGGAAACTTTGATTGATCTTCTGTCAGATTATTAAGTTGATGATGTTATTCATCCAATGGGGAAATTACGAAAGAGGCCTCTCTCCTTGATGGTGTAAATTTGAACCACCCGTCCTATGTTAGCGTAAGAGCAAAATAGATACAGCAACCGAATTACAGCATCACAGCGACCGAAGAAGTTCACAAACCGCTATGCTTAAAGCATGCTTAGATACTTTGTTCGCAACTTCACAGGCTCATTTTATGTACGATAACCAGTATTATGATCAGTTGGTTGATGGAGTCGGTATGGGGTCACCGTTAGCGCCCGTATTAGGCAATTTTTTTATGGGTGTACATGAAAACAAATGGCTATGTGAATATTCAGGTAATAGTGTGCTTTACTATAAAAGGTATGTCTCCATATTTGTTTGAAACAGGTTAGTGCCCCCCATAAGGTCAGCTATCATTTAATTATGGTTAATGTATTTGGCATCTAATAGCAATATGACTATGTATGCATACCTTTCCAGGAATTCATGGGCATACAACTGGGGGTAAACAAAGTACAATGAGGCAACGTCAGAATAATCCTTTTTAGTGAATACATGCAACTAAAATATATATGGTAGAGCGCACGCCGCGAAAGCGTGGGTCACGGGTTCGATCCCCGGTGGTGACATACTTTTCTATTTCTCTAATGCTCTATTCAAAAAACTAATATTTCAAATCCTCTCTTCTCGACGATACTTTCCAACTTAATGGGCTTTGGATTGATGACGGGCCGGATGGCAGTTCTTCCTTGGTCAAGTCACATGGCAAAGAGAGGCTGCGGAACTACTTCCTCTACTGCAAGGCATATAACAACAACAAAGGGCCTTTTGGTGGTCTTTGTGGGGCATGCCCATCCTTTATTGAGTACATCCTTGCCTTGGAAGAATCGTTTACCAACAAGTTCTCTATTTGCATGAGAGATCCTTGCATTGGCAAGAACATCCTTTCCGTGATACAACAAATAAAGTTTGACAGCCCATGTCCACTTTCTCCATATATGTAGGTACTAGAAGATTAGGGAAAGCTATCCGCTCAACAATAGTGCAGAAGAAACCCGTTATTCTCTTATCTGTGCGGCATATTGTGCCGTAAGAAGACAGGGACAGAAATCCGTAGGCATTGAAAACCCTGCAAAGTGTAAGCCTATCATAGAGTAATACCACCGTAATCTACATGCATGTTTGCTTTCCACACAAGAAACAAAATCATGTCTTTATGCCAAAAGGGAAGCATGGCAAACTTAACAAGTTCTTTCAACAATAGAGAGACGGTGCTAAGTTGGACACAGTCACCTCCAATATTTTAGCCAGTGACATGTTAATCGTGTTTATTTCCACGACAGAATTAACTCTGCAGTTAAAAACAATACGTTCGACTGTGTACAGTGAAATTTATCAATTGCTCTTCATAATTGTGGTCATAGAGTAGGGAAAGGGTTTACCGAAACTACATCATCGTTTAGTTTGTATTTATTAGGCTACAATTAACTCTAAGGACTAAATAGGAACTTCAGGACAACTCGACAAATCCTGCATAGTTTGTGAAAGTCCCTGAAGTCAACTGTTGTTTTCTTGTCCAAGCTGAGCTTAACTTACGTCATCCTCGTTTAGCTCACAGGCGTGAAACTGACACATTTTTTATGCTATCCCCAAGGGCAAAGCTCACAGATAAGATTGTAGTGAATGTTATCAATGCAAGTGGTGAGCAAGCTTCCACTTTAAATGGTATGGTTGTTGACCCCACTGATGACCCCACTTCTAATGTACATAGGCGTTCGTACTTTTGGAAGTCTTGATATTGCTTCAAATGTCCAAAATGTTATCAAATTTCTAATATTCATTAAATCGTGACGTCACACTTTTGTACTCTATTGGCAGCCTTGTTGAATCATTAAAAAGAACACCCACGCTACCGTCAGTACTCTTATTATTAACCGAAAACTTATATTTGTGTGCCCGAGCACCTTCTCCTTCACCTTCTCGCTACCGTCATTACTCTTATTATTAACCGCAAACCATTTCATATGGCATAGTCTACACGTAAACTATTTGTTACTTTGCAACTTGGATAATATTCAGCCTCGATAGTTTAAGTCACCCATTATTACGTTTCGTACCTTTAGTTAGTAGAACATTTTTGCCGTGGAAACGATGAAAGACTATTAGAATCGGAAAGAATTATTTTAGAAGGCAGGGCAAATTATTATTGACAATGTTTGCTACTAGACGCGTGCATTCCATGGTGCACAAAGCCTTACAAATAGGCTAATAAGGCAAATTGGACATAGTTTGCATACAGTATATGCGTACATTCCATGGTGCACAAAGCGTTCAAAATAGGCTAAGAAGTCATATTTGATATAGTTTGCATACACTAGATGCGTACATTCCATGGTGCACAAACCGTTAAAAATAGGCTAACAAGGCCATTTTCGTACCCCTCCCCTTCCCCTCCGAATTCATCGATAAAATAAAATTTATAGGAAGCTTTATGAAAGATTATTATTTAGCTATTATTTAGTCGAAAAGTGCCAACGAACAGATCCCAAAGACATATACAAAAGGATCAAAGACTTGGTTGGTTCTAGAACGTGCTCATCCTCAGGATGCATTAAAGCAAAAGATGGCACTGTTCAGTCGAAGATATTCTTTGTTAAGTATTTGGATTTGAGCGATCAATCTGATTTCTCATTTCCGTATTTGGAAGCTTCTCAGTTTGTGTAAAAGTCTTGAGTGATCATAATTCTGATATCTGATTAGGGTGATTGTAAATCTCAGGTTCGAAACCAATCTATGCACGCTTGTTGACAGGAAAATATCTCTTTAATCCGATTTGAGGACAACTGCTCACTGAGGAAAAGAAACTGCAAGCAAATATTGAAGATAGCAAGGTTAGTAGACTAGCTAGGGTATAGTCATAGATTTAATAATAGCTTCGCTAGATAAACAGAAGTGTCACGTGATGCAATGCCAACAAGGAGATTCAAAATGGTAGGCGACTACAGTCGTTAATTTTGGCGCGAAATAAACTCCGGTCAGATCTTCTCATCATCAAATCTCAAAAGCATTATATCCCTAACTCTCTTAACATAGTCCACAAATCAACTTCTCTTTATTTACTTCCTTACTTACTTACTTACTTACTTACTTACTTACTTACTTACTTACGTACTTACTGCACAATTTAACCTGTATTGTTCCCCGTGTCCGAGGGTTGTACACCTTCTTTGTTGTGTCTTCTCGGCTTGATGAGCTCAGATGTGGTCTTTTCTAAGTTTTTTCATCTGTCAAAATATCTTGTTTGTAATTTTTACTTCAGTTAGAACTTCCAACATTTTTAAACTTTATATAACTATTTTGTTAAAACTTTTATAAAGGCAATGGTACCATCTTTCACAAAAATTGTAATTTACTGGAGACAGCTTAATTGGGAGGATTGTGGGCCTGAGGGTATATTACCATGGAATGTACGCATTTAGTGTATGCAAACTATGTCAAATATGCCTTACTAGCCTATTCTGAACGCTTTGTCCACCATGGAATGTACGCATCTAGTGTATGCAAACTATGTCAAATATGCCTTATGAACCTATTTTGAACGGTTTGTGCACCATGGAATGTACGCATCTAGTGTATGCAAACTATGTCAAATATGCCTTATTAGCTCATCATCTCGTATATCAGGAGGATCGTTTGTGTCCGCAATCAATCCATCGAAATTTGCAATTGAATCCCCAGTACATAGTGATGCTGAGGGACGAGCGATTGTAGAGGTAATTTGCTGCTGTGTAGTAACTAAATTTTCCAATTGAATCTTTCCTTTGCATCTCCAAACATGGCGGTTGACAGACTTGAAATCCTTACCACAACTGAGTCTATTGCATGTGTCTATTTGAGTTTAAAATATAATTCTGAGGGTGGGAAGTGCCTTAATATAACCTTGACGCTGACACTTTTTTCGTTAAAATCTAAACCTTAAGTAAGCTGGTACCCTGGTACTTCATGCCTTATCATTGTTAGTACCCACAGTTACTGATATGGATCCACTGAGTCTATTGCATGTGTTTATTTGAGTTGCTGACTTTGCTCACCTTGCTCACCTTCTCACCCTGCTGACTTTGCTCACCTTCTCACCTTCTCACCTTCTCACCTTCTCACCTTCTCACCTTCTCACCTTCTCACCCTGCTGACTTTGCCGACCTTTGCTGACCTTGTTGACCGTGCTGACCTTGTTGACCGTGCTGACCGTGCTGACCGTGCTGACCGTGCTGACCGTGCTGATTCTCTATAATAAGGTGAAGTTTGAGCCGCTCTCCTTCATTGCTGAACTGAAAGGTGTTATAGATTTCTCTGCCTTTCTTTCCGATGCACGTGAGAAAAATTGATGACTGTACCTTCTCTGGTTTGGCCTCACTCTCCGTTGCTGTAAGGTAGAGCTGAAATTCCTGCAGCCATCGTCTCCAGTTTGCCTTTACGTTGCCATCGAATTCGCCATACACTGATCACAGCAATCGTATGGAGTGAAATTAGAAAGCTGTTACGATGAATTTATAGGAAACGAGAACACCCTAGAAAATAACGGTCACGAAAGATCTCCTTTTCATCTTGCCGCTTTGGAAGCCGCATTTATCAAAACAAAGAAGCCGGTACTCTGTCAATGAAAAGAATTTGTTTACAATTTACGCCTTTTTCAAACCAATTAATGCAGTTGAACTGCTGTATGCTTCCTTCCGCCATCCACCATTCTGCTGCCCATGGCTTCACCATAACTCCGGAGCAAAGAGTGGACCTGGGAGCAAGCAAGGTTAAAGGGTGGCTCCACACTCCCTAAAACTCCCATATTCCCATATAGGAGCTCCTTGCCCGGTTGTAGTTTAGCGTCATACCCTGGACACGGTCTTAACAAAAAAATGTTACCGTGAACGTTATATTAAGGCACTTGTCACCCTCACGACCATATTTTAAACTCAAATAAACAAATGCAATAGACTCAGTGGATCCATATGAGTAACTGTGGCTACTTACAAAGATAAGGCATGAAGAACTAGGCTACCAGCTTACTTAGCGTTTAGATTTTAACGAAAAAATGTTACCGTTGATGTTATTGTGCACCATGCAATGTACGCATCTAGTGTATGCAAACTATGTCAAATATGCCTTATTGGCCTATTTTGAATGCTTTATGCACCATAGAATGTACGCATCTAGTGTATGCAAACTATGTCAAATATGCGTTATTGGCCTAATTTGAACGCTTTGTGCACCATGGAATGTACGCATCTAGTGTATGCAAACTATGTCAAATATGCCTTGTCTTCTCCAAACTTTGATGTTTTCATGATTCATTTGGTTTCGATATTTCGTATTTAAATGCTACAATGATCAGTAAAAAACACGTCTAGCTGAGTTAATCTTTAACGGTGGTAGTACCCTATTAAATGATCTATTATTACACACAACACCTTTTAACTGTATCGTATATACCACATGTTACTTATTATAAGTTAAAATGATATTAATACACATTATCTAGGAAGTGTACTCTTACAAACTTCGTTACTGGATAATTCTCTAAAAACGAAAGTGTGCGGCAACGTATGATTTTGAGTGGGGGCTCTCTAGAAATTATTTTGTTATGTGTTATTTCTCCTGACTGATATAAAATTAGCAGATCATAAATAATAAGTGTTAACTCTAGATATGTTACTTGTGACTTTTGTGTGGATATAGTTATATTTGCGATTCCTCGAAAAACGTTTTTTGTGACGTCATCACTTTAGTACTCTATATATCCAAATCTGATAAGAAAACTGAAGACGTCCGTAGCTGTGGCATTCCTGCCTTTTGATAGATCCTCAAGCCCATTCAAATCGTGTACCGTATTTCCTCTAATTATAGACCCGTCTATAATTAATTGAGGAAACCAAAAAGTGATTTTGGAGCATTTTCAGCCTTTTATAGTTCTTTGATCATACTGACCCTAAAACAAGATTTTGTCCAGGGCGCACGCCTTGGAGAAATTTACAAAAATTGGTCAAATTTTGACAACCACTGAAAACAGTTCAAACATGCTTGGCAAGTACTCTTATCATGTTTCCAGCTAATCACCAGTGATTTTGGAGCATTTTCAGCCATGCACAATGCGTTTAGAATAGCACCAAAAGCTGTTTTTAGTGACACTTGCATGCTTGGAATGCGTACATTTTATGGTGTAGAGTGCATTTAGAATAGCACCCAAAGCTGTTTTTAGTGACACTTGCATGACTGGAATGCGTACATTTCATGGTGCACAATGCGTTTAGAATAGCACCAAAAGCTGTTTTTAGTGACACTTGCATGCTGTTGAAAATAGGCTAATAAGGCATATTTTACATAGTTTGCATACACTAGATGCGTACATTCCATGGTGCACAAAGCGATGAAAATAGGCTAATAAGGCCTATTTGACATAGTTTGACTACACTAGATGGGTACATTCCATGGTGCACAAAGCGTTCAAAATAGACTGATAAGGCATATTTGACATAATTTCCAGACACTAGATGCGAAGCATCTATTCTAGCTAATTTTAGGGAGCTGAATCTGAAACTGAATTTCGATTTACTTGGTTTGCTACCGTTTATGCGTCATTGCAGTGTCTCATTTTTGGGGGGAAAGCAGATTTTCATATATTTTCTGTACGTTTGATAATGACCGACGGCAATATTTATGAAAGAGAAGCAGTTAAGACTTCTTGATTTGTATTTAAATCAAGAAAAATAGAAAAAATGAAGTATTTTTAACTTACGAACGGTTGAACAGATTTTAATGAAATTTGATGTTTGGAAGGATATCGTCTCTCAGAGCTGTTATTTTAAATCCTGACCGGATCTGGTGCATTCGGAAAAATAGAAAAAATGAAGTATTTTTAACTTACGAACGGTTGAACAGATTTTAATGAAATTTGATGTTTGGAAGGATGGAAAAACGTGAAAAAAAGACCTAGTACATTTCAAAGCTAAGTATTAGAACAACTATTTACCTTTAACTAGTAAATGATATATTGATGGAAAGCAGAAAAGTTCACCTTTTTGTTCATTTTAAAATTGTATATGGTTTGTTGCTCTCACTTAACTCAGCTTCCACTTGAAACTGGGGAAAAAATGACTTGCAAACCAAAAAATCACAGTTGGGTATACTCTTTCACACATTCCATTTCGGTCATTCTGACGTTAGTACTCTGAGGAGTGTCAGACGAAAAACAATGTTTTCGCTATTTCGTGCAATATAATTAGAAAAGGCTTAATTAGAAAAGACCCAAATAGAAAGTACCTAATTGGAAAAGACCTTGTTAGAAAAAAAACAAGTAGAAAAGACCTAATTAATAAAATATTATAATAGAGTAACAGTTTACATAAATATGGTAAATCTGAGACAGAATACCTCTACCATGGTAATATTTGTACATTGCCATGTCACCAGATATCTACCCCTAGGGCGCCTGTGGCAGTGCCCCTGTATCATTGATTAATGATGGCACTAATTATTGATCGATTGTTTGAAAAAACGTGAATTAATATAACTCAAAGATTGAGTTGTATAAATATATTTTGTGCAATGAACAACTTTCATTTTCTCCAAAAAATGTCCACTTCACCGTGGAATCGCCCTATAAGGTATTTTCCTATTAAATGTTATCAATATGGTAATGTATCAAGAGTAACATTATTGAGGAGGGAAAACCACAAATTTAGTATTGTGGTAGTACAGCAAGGTGTAAAGACGTAAGGAAAGCCATTGTCCTTCAGTGTAATCTTCTATTATTTACATCATTTCTGCAAAGGTAATGTTAGCATTGTGTTTAATAGATATTAGCAACATTATTTCTAAGCGACGAATGCGATACATGTTTACTTGTCAAAATAGGAAAAAAGAAGATTGTACTTTTATCTAAAAGCTGCGTGGGTATCACAGGGATTACAAAAGGCTTGTTTGCATTCAGATCTTATCCAGAGAAACCCGCTCACTTACTACACCAATTTGTTGCTGACACTTACTTTTTGTGAGATACCCACCCATTTACTACACGGTAGTAACTGGGAAATATTTTTATTTAGGACACACCCACCCTCACAGTGGGTCTTCCCACTTACTACCAAGCCCCCCTGATCTGACAACTAAAAATGATATTGATACACTTTAAAAGTGATTATTGTACGCTATAATGTTAGCATTTCAATAGTGCCATTGAGCGTTATTACACTATTTGAAGATATTGGGAATGCGTTCTGCAAGCTGGAGTGTGAGCATTTCAATAGTGCCATTGAGCGTAGTTACACTATTTCAAGATATTGGGAATGCGTTCTGCACGCTGGATTGTGAGCATTTCAATAGTGCCATTGAGCGTAGTTACACTATTTGATGCATGCTTGGAATGCGTACATTCCATGGTGCACAATGCGTTAAGAATAGCACCAAAAGCTGTTTTTAGTGACACTTTCATGCTTGGAAAGCGTACATTCCATGGTGCACAATGCGTTTAGAATAGCACCAAAAGCTGCTTTTAGTGACAGTTGCATGCTTGGAATGCGTACATTCCATGGTGCACAATGCGTTTAGAATAGCACCAGGAAGTTAGAGCCTACGTTTGTCTTGACTGTCTTACTAAAAGGTGGGTTAAACCAAATAATATTTCACTTTCGTTGCATGTTGCGTCTTCCAGTCTCAGTATTTTCGTCTTGTATGTACTCTAGTTTGAAGTAGGGGTGTACCGAACTTTTGATCGGTGTTCGGTTCGGCCTGGTTCGGCCCCATTTGGATCGGTTCGGTTGATCTCGAAGTAATCATTAAACCAACCAAGCTACACTTTTATTGAAAGAATGAATCGAAGCTTTACTTATTCAAGTTTCCTGTACGATTTTGACAGCTCAAGATGATTGAAAATGGTCTGCTGCAGTCTGCTGCACATCTAAATATCTTGATATAAATATGATGACCAATCTCGATGAAATTTTCATTCCAAAGCATATTGCATTTATTCGCATCTTCTCTTTATTAAAAAGAACTAATAGTTACAAATATATAGTCTGGAAATTCTACAGCAATTTCATCACAGTTTCAAGCAGTTTGATTATCAACTTTCTTACTCATATATTCTTCTGTTTACATATTCTACTTTTTTCATTTTTGCCTATTTAAGGCGCTGTAAATCAGTGTTGCTACCAGTTTTATCACATTTACTTTTCTTTAACGACTTTTACAGCTTTTAACCCTCAGAGTACTGAAATATTTCCGCACCCTCTAACTACTGAGAGGGGGTCAATTTGAGCCCAGAGGATTTTTTCAATTATTCGCAAGATATTAATGTAAACTAAAGTATTGTTGATCCTCTGTTTAATGGGATGTATATGTGATGTAAAAATGACTGAGTTACGTGTTGATCACTTTTTAAGTCTTTGATTTTATCTAACTCCACTATACCCAGATAAGTGTACCCATCTTCCTCAACCTCCTTCATCACTTCTCCATTCGGCAGAACTATCCCTTCACACCTTGCAATTTTACCCCGCTTCAAAGTCAATACTGATAGGTTCTCCGTGCTTCATCAGGCACGGTCTGACTCTCACCTTAGAGTCCTAGAAGCCTTAGAAATTAAGGGAATTAATAAACATATTTTGATTCTTTTTAAATATTTGTCTACTAAAAACCTTGGTTCATGACTCTAAAACTAGGCATTTTATTTCTTTTCAGTTTGTAGACCAACAATCATTTTGTTACAAAATTTCTCAGCCAACGGCCATACCACGTTGAAAGTACCCAGTCTCGTCAGATCCTGGAAATCACACAACGTCGGGCCCGGTCAGTGATTCGTGTACATTTTTCGTTACTGTCTTGGAAATGGTGGTGTCATAGCCTGCGTTGTAGAATTAAACAAACTTTTTGTTAGGGTCTGCGAATCAGACAGCGATAAAAAGGCTCAAACAAACTTCTTTGTAAGGCCCTGTTTACATGAGCTCGAGACGAAATCTTGGCTCGAGATGAGTTTCAGCTCGAGCTGGAATTGGTGTGTGTTAGTGGTACAAAACAAGAATATTGCACGAAATAGCGAAAACATTGCGTACTTAAAAGCTTTTTTCGTCTGACACTCATCAGAGTACTAAAGTCAGAATGACCAAAATGGAATTGAACAAACACAGACATTTCTCTGCAGATGAACTTAACTCTCTAAAGGCACTGTTAAGTGATTTGGCTCATGCTTACTGTGGCACACCTATCGTTAGTTTAAAAAGAACGCTAGAGAAATAACAAATACATCACCACCGGGGATCGAACACGTGACCCACGCTTTTGAGGCGTGCGCTTTATCAATTGAGCTAGGTGACCTCCAATATTAACATACTTTTACTTCTCTAGTCGCCACATTAGCTCCCAATCATCCACCGGTGGACATCGACATCCAGCTCAATGCAATTGGAGACCAGCGACAAACCAAACCTAAATCGTAGCGAAATCTAACAACCTATGAAACTTTAATTTGTTCATTGATGTTCATAATACGAAGGCAAAAAAATCTTCCCTTTCTTGAAACTCGTCAGCAAGCATACTGATGTTCCATCTTCCCTTATAACTTTCCCACGTCACCTTCAGATCCTGATGAAATCTCTCACCTTGTTCATTACTGTAGTCACGAAGACAGGGAAAGATGGAGAACCATAGCTGCCAACCCTCGCCTCGAGGACGGCACCAATTGATTGATTGATTGAATCCAGTCAGTCTAGATGTCAGAAATAAGTGGTAAAAGTAAGTCTTTAGCAAAAAAACCAGGGACAAAAGGATGTGTTGGACACTGGTCGACTGTAAAAGCCACATCGCCATTCTCAACATGAAATTTCGATGCTTTTATGTGGACTGACTCCAGAACGGCCAAATGAAATGCAGACCTGGCCTTTCCTATAATACGGAGGCAATCGTCCGTGTACACTTTGGTACAGTCTGGGGCCAGATGTATAACACGTTCTACCCGTCAGTCTACCCCTAGATCGATCTACGTAGACAAGGCAGCACGTGTCAGGCGTTATGTATAATGACTTACATAGATCGTAGAATATGGAGGGCTAGAAAGCGTTTTTCCAGTTAAAGGTGAAACTCCCAAATGATCAGACAACCGCCTATGAAATCTCTTAAAATATGAAAATCACACATTCAAAGGATGAAGATGGTCTTTTTACGAGGCTCAAAGAAGTGTGAAGATACACATTACAGATGTTAGCAAATACTGTCATTGAGCAGCAGGAACAGGGGAACATTTGTCACTGTATGCCATGTGGCTTTCAAGCCCCATATTCGTCGTAACGTTATTATTAAGGGCATGCTGGTCCAGTGGCATTGGACTTACAGTACAAATCGTGCGACCTGAGTTCGATTCGAGACGGTGGTGCCAATGTTAACTCGGCCTTCTTTACAGGATCGGTGAAATGAGTACCAGCCATGCTTGGAGAAGTGGTCAAAAGTTTAAAACGCCTGAAAAACAAATCAAGAAACGTTTTTCATTAAGAATTGATTACAAACTGTTGATATATAACAAATATCCCACTGTTGATAATGTGTCAAGGAAAGAGATCAAAGATCCAACTGTCATTTGGTGTTTCATCATTTACAACACAACGAAATTCGACGATAACCTGTAGAGATACCTAAGGAACTACTTAAGCAACTTCATCACTATCTTCAAAGACCTATAATTTGCTTAAAATGCTCTCAAATCACTGGCAGTAAGCCGGACATATGTTAACAGGTCTTGGCAAGCATGTTGGAACTGGTTTTGCTGATTGACAAAATCTGTCCATATTTTGCAAAATTGGCCAAGGCGCACGCCTTGGACAAAATCTCATTTTAGGGTCACTATCTTCAAAGACTTATAATTTGGGTTGTCTTTCACTGGGGAATGTTGGACGGCAAGGGTAGGGTAAAGTCCTAGATACGTAAACGTAAGGCATTTGAAGCTAAAACTAAAATAGATCTTGCACGAATTTGGTTTGACAGATACGTGGCTTGGGGACACGTCCCCAGTATTGCTGGGGTGGTCTTTTTTTCTAATTATTATATTAAAATAGAAGAAATAAAGATTTGGCCAACTTGATCGGATGATCGAGGAAGTACTGTACATCAAAATCGGCTTTGTATCTTTTATTAATACCAACCCTAGTATCATTGATAAGAGAAAATTTGTACTAAAAGAATTATAAAGACGCTAGAGACATACTCTCGTGTCCGGAATAAACGTCCCGGGACGTTTATTAATTTACAAGAAAATTTCCACCCAAGACATGCTTATTCCGTACATTCCATGGTGCACAATGCGTTTAGAATAGCACCAAAAGCTGTTTTTAGTGACACTTGCAGGCTTGGAATGCTTACATTCCATGGTGCACAATTCTTTTAGAATAGCACCAAAAGCTGTTTTTTGTGACACTTGCATGCTTGGAATACGTACATTCCATGGTGCACAATGCGTTTAGAATAGCACCAAAAGCTGTTTTTAGTAGATTAGTGGAAGGTAGAGTGGGGTAGGTAGATTAGTGGAAGGCAGAGTAGGGTAGGTAGGTAGATTAGTGGTAGGTACAGTAGGGTAGAAGTAAGGTAGGTAGGTTAGTTGTAGGCAGTGTAGAATGGTGGTAGGCAGAGTAGGGTAGGTAGATTAGTGGTAGGTAGAGTAGGGTAGGTAGATTAGTGGTAGGCAGAGTAAGGTTTTCCTCCCGAAATTCCTATGTATATCTTGTCAGTACTGTCATCGTTTGTGGTGACCGTTGCCTGGTAAACCACCCAGAATCTGTAATTAGTAGGGGCTCGGTCGGACTTTACAGAGACGATGGACCATCAATACTAAGAAATACGTCAGGGCGATTAGCGGACAAGACAAGGAAGGACGTAACGAAACTATTTAATGAACATGGTACAAAGCGTTCAAAATAGGCTGATAGGGCGTATTTGATATAGTTTGCATACATTAGATGCGTACATTCCATGGTGCAGAAAGCTTTCAAAATAGGCTACTAAGGCGTATTTGACATAGTTTGCATACACTAGATGCGTACATTCCATGGTGCACAAAACGTTCAAAATAGGCTAAAAATGCATATTTGACATAGTTTGCATACACTCAGGTGCCCGACCGCCTTAGTCGTGCGGGGTGACTCTCGCGGCGTCGGTTCCCCCTTTTCTGGGGTTGAACCCTGATGGCGCTATCACTCTCCCCACTCTGGCGGGGTCTCTCAAGACAGCACTCGGGTCTTTTTTTAATTTGGCCTGACACAACTCTTTTGGAAGTGGGATTCTCAAGACGAGGCCTGCGTAAGTTGTTTACTACCATATTTTTTCATTTATACTTAATTTGTCTCCATCTTCCCTGTATTAACTTTTCTACCTCTGTTTCCATGTGCGCTTGTTTATACTTGACCTTTATTCCTTGTACTTCCTTTACATCTACATATTTTTTATTTATACTTAATTTCTCTCCATCTTCCCTGTATTAACTTTTCGCCTTATGTTTCCATGTGCGCTTGTTTATACTTGAAATCTCAGAATACAGTAGAACAGTCACGGCCTAAGCGTATTAGACAAAGGTCAGTTTTATTGAAAGACTTTATATCGAAATAAGAAATTGTAATTTGTTATATACCAGTTATTGTTTGTTTAGTTTAGGTACATCAATTATTTATCTAAGGCAGGAGGGATGTTGTATATCAGCCGACTATCAGGTGATATTAGGCAATAGCCATGAGTATACCCAACTGTATTTTGAAGGAGCCAATCAGAAATTGGACTGCCTGATGGCTTGTGTTTTGGGGCCAATCAGTGCCCATTACAACAAGGTTAATTGAATAGGCCTAACGAGAAAATGAACTCTTTTTGTTTGCATAGCAAAGGTTTTCTTGCTTTTATGTGGACTGACTCCAGAACGGCCAAATGAAATGCAGACCTGGCCCCATGGAATGTACGCATCTAGTGTATGCAAACTATGTCAAATATGCCTTATTAGCCTATTGTGAACGCTTTGTGCACTATGGAATTTACGCATCTAGTGTATGCAAACTATGTCAAATATGCCTTATTGGGATATTTTGAACGCTTTGTGCACCATGGAATGTACGCATCTAGTGTATGCAAACTATGTCAAATATGCCTTATTAGATTTTCGCGCGTTACAGTTCAAGTCCACCGTAAACAATAAGATGCTCGATCCAGTCTTTTTTTGAGATCAGTGGTTTCCACGTAGAATCAATGAATGGAAATGAGGCTGTTGTTCATTCATTTTCTTTAGGGTAATATGGAGGCCGCCATTTGCCACAATTAAGATGGTAGCTTTGCCACAATTGCCACAACTGTGGGTCATGTAGTAGCCTATTTTGAACGCTTTGTGCACCATGGAATGTACGCATCTAGTTTATGCAAACTATGTCAAATATGCCTTATCGGCGTGTTATGAAAGCTTTGTGTAACCTTGGAATGCACGCATCTAGTGTATTCAAACTATGTCAAATATGCCTTATCAGCCTATTTTGAACGCTTTGTTCAACATGGAATGTACGCATATAGTGTATGCATTCATGCAGGTGTAAATGATAAGCACAGAGAACCACGTTCGACTATGTCATAGAAAATCGTCTTAGAAGTTAATACAAAACATGGACAACTACAATAAAAATTTGGACATCTTATTTCAAAGCAATAAACATACATTCCATAGGAATACACATCTTTAAATATGATGATACAACCATCAATTGGAATACCAGCTACGTATGCGGTAATTTACTTTTGAGAAGGAACACAATACCTCACTACCGTTCCTTGATGTTTTGATCGAAAAAGATAGTACTAAATTTTGTACCAGCGTGTATAGAAAACCTACATTTTCCGGCCAATATATCTCCTGGTATTCGTTCTGCCCCAAAACACAGAAGATCAACCTCATCAAAACTTTAGTTCATCGCGCTCTCATGATTTGCTCCGATAATGCCCTCCCCTTTCAACTCTCTAATGCTCTCGGGCTCCAACTCCCATTGTCCATCCCTTTCCATTCTCCCAAACTGTTGTGCTCCAATTCTCCCATGCCCTCCCCCTTCAACTCTCCAATGCCCTCTTGCTCTAACCCTCCAATACCCTTGTGTTCCAACTCTCCAATGCGTTCGTGCTCCAACCCTCCAATGCCCTCCCCTTTTTTTACATTTTGTCAATCAGGTACCCAGATTGATAATTGATGACAGTTGGTGTTGCATTGTGACAAGATGAGACTTTTATGATCCGAGTAAATCTTAAGCCTCGCTCTATAAAATAGGTTTTACTGTACTTTTTACAAAATTTGTAGCTGATGATGTTGTTAGTGAATGAATATACTTATTAAAAACTTCCCGTCAACTGTATTTTTTGAATTGTTCGCACCATGAAGGTGTTAATAGAATTTGGATTTATGAAACGATGTCTGCGGTTTGCAGCACGTGATCTATATTTTTGTCTTTCCTTTGAAGTTCCGAGGGTAGCTGTTCCGTACTCGACGAAGGACACAAGTGAAATGAGCCAGTATTTTCAATAAAATTGAATCGTGTGTGGGGGACCGCAAATTTCATCAATAATGTAATGTATGCATCAAAGTGCTGTTACATTATAATTTACAGATTCACAGAGAATTTACATTAAGTATTATAATTCACTTTTTGTTTTTTTTCTGTGACCCGTACGCCATATTTGATTTTTCCTTTTTTCATTATCATGCAATAGGATTTTTTTATATTTAGTGACAATAAGTTGGAGGTTACCCTAAAAAGTATGCAAATAAGTTGTAATAGCTTTGTCTGTGGAAAAAATGAAGATATTAGACAATTTTATGATTGCACATAGTAAAGAATGTGATTAAAGACTCTTTTCCTTTTTCAAAAGTTTTAGTTTTCGACGGTAATAGCTAAGTATCCTGAAAAAATGAAGATATTAGACTATTTTATTATTGCAAATGGTAAAGAATGTGATTAAAGGCTCTTTTCCTATTTCAAAGCTAAGCACCTCAAGATCATGTAACATTGCTAAGGATAACAAATACAATTTGACCACATGCATCCTTGTTTCTCCAAACTGAAAGTTAAGCACCTCAAGATCATCTAACATTGCTAAGGATAACAGATACAATTTGACCACATGCATCCTTGTTTCTCACAACTGAAAGCTAAGCACCTCAAGATCATGTAACATTGCTAAGGTTTTTAACCAAGCATTAAGAGATCGTCTGGTTTCAGGACTTCATCCTAAGATGAAAAAGACGCAGTGCTTTTTTCTGGCCATCAGATATCTCACGTTTGAACTCGCCCGTGAGAAATGCTTGGCAGATAAATTGGCTACAAAGGCTAACAAGGCTACTATGGGTTCGGTGGTTGATCTCACTGCCCGCATGGTACTCGAGGGAAGTAGACCTGGCCTTTCCTATGATACGGAAGCAATTGTCCGTGTACACTTTGGCACAGTCTGGGTTCCCAAGCAAGTGCTACCCTATGGCAGAGTCACATTGCTTAGTGGCGTTTTTGGTCTTTGAGTTGGTCTTTCAGTTGGGTATACTCTTTCACACATTCCATTTCGGTCATTCTGACGTTAGTACTCTGAGGAGTGTCAGACGAATGAAGATGTAGCACTAACCATGCCATTCTGTTGTTCTTCATCTAAGACTCTAATGCTATAAAAAGACTATTGAATTATAATGGAATAAAGTTTGTCAGCAGACATATTCTAACCTGTTATAAAAGTATATATACTCAGTGAAACTTTGATACTGAATTGTAGGTCAAATGGTTGACAAATTTTCTCAGTGTGATATTTCTCAGTACTGAACGCTTTGTGCACCATGGAATGTACGCATCTAGTGTATGCAAACTATTTCAAATATGCCTTATTAGCGTATTTTAAACACTTTGTGCACCATGGAATGTACGCATCTAGTATATGCAAACTATGTTAAATCTGCCCTATTAGCGTATTTTGAACGCTTTGTGCACCATCGAATGTACGCATCTAGTGTATGCAAACTATGTCAGGGAATTGGGTGATATTGGTAGTTTAAGGAGCAAAGGAAGACAAAGACAATAGTGAAACGGCAACCTCATTAGAAATATGACAACAGTGATTGGTATATCCTGAGAGAATAAAAAAATCACCGTAGATGGATGTTCATGATTGCTTATTCTCAGAAAGGGTCAGGGCACCTACTCGTAGGAGGAGGAGAAGAAGCAGAAGAAGAAGGCTTTGTGCACCATGGAATGTACGTATCTAGTGTATGCAAATTATGTCAAATATGCCTTATTAGCCTATTTTGAACGATTTGTGCAGCATGGAATTTACGTATCTAGTGTACGCAAACTATGTCAATTATGCCTTATTAGCCTATTTTGAACGCTTTGAGCACCATGGAATGTACGCTTCTAGTGTATGCAAACTATGTCAAATATGTACGCATCTAGTGTATGCAAAATATGTTAGATATGCGTCACTAGCCTATTTTGAACGCTTTGTGCACCATGGAATGCTTGCATCTAGTGTATCCAAACTATGTCAAATATGCGTCGTTAGCCTATTTGGAACGCTTTGTGCACCATGGAATGTACGCATCTATTGTATCCAAACTATGTTAAATATGCGTCATTAGCCTATTTTGGATATTTGTGCTCTGACTGAAACGAGGTTGACTGGAACTGACAAGAAGAAGCTGGAAGATTGTATAACATTGCTGCTGTCTGGAAGAAATGATAATAAACATCATCAAGGAGTTGGTTTGATGCTGAGAAAAAAATGCTAGTGAAGCCCTGAGTGAATTTGAGCCAATAAACGAGAGATTGCTCTATGCACGGTTTAAGTCGGTACGGTTTCTGCCGTCCTTCTCGGGGCAGAACAGTGCTATGACATATACGTTTCGACAAGTGAAGTTTTCAAATTTGGCGATTGGGATTATCGGGGTTGGGTCTTTTTTTACATAAATTAAAGACCTCGATGGTAGGGCAATGTATTTCTATGATATAGGCATCAATCTGTTTGTCTGTCTGCATGAATTTATGTATGTATTGATGTATTTTGAAGATATTGGGAATGCGTTCTGCAAGCTGGAATTTGAGCATTTCTATAGTGCCATTGAGCGTAGTTACACTATATAAAAATATAGGGAATGCGTTCTCCACGCTGGAATGTTAGCATTTCAATATTGCCATTAAACGTAGTTACACTATTTAGAGATATTGGGAATGCGTTCTGCACGCTGGATGGTGAGCATTTCAATAGTGGAATTTGTAACTAAAATTTTGGTTGTGAGCTTAGGGTATGGTTATCTTCATTCTGTGTAAATATTAGGGAGATCTGGGAGGATGGGTGTCAAAACCCATTTTTTTGGGTTGAATTGACATGGAATGACCCTAAAGCAAAGTATGCTTATCATCATGTAATGGGCTTTGGACAGACTGATGGGCCAGATGGCAGTCATTCATTGGTAAGATCAAACCGGAAAAGATTTGCCAATGTGATGCAAAACAAACTGGAGTAAGTTGTACCACAAGTACCTCAGACCTTTCCAAACACGAGCCATAAACTTTCTACTTGCAGTTTATTACTTGGAAAAGCGGAAATTTGGAAATTTTTAAGGCAAATCTTACACGTTATGAATAAAGCCTTTAAATAAGATGACTATACGACTAATCAGGTTTGTAAAGTAAGATGCAAACAAAAAATCTTTGATGAAATGAAATCGAGTTAGGTGTTAATCACTTTCAAACAAGACAGGCAACTCTGTCTTTGCGGCCAGCTTCCTTTTAAGGGCAGCTTTGAAATGCGAACTACGGGCAGTGATCGGTAGTCCGTGGCCCATGAAAACACTGTGTGATACGGGCAAGCAATGACATTCTCGTTTTCGAGGGTAATAGCTACGTATGTTGAAAAAATGAAGATATTAGACTATTTTATGATTGCAAATGGTAAAGAAGACAGTCAGACAGTCATCCCATCTAGCTTATGCCCACCGCTTAGAGTACGGATCCTTAAAGCCGTTGAATGGTTAGACTGTTTCCTTAGCGGCAATCAATTGCTAAACATATACCAACAATGTAGTTCCTTCTACACCTTGTCCAGAGGTGACCTGGGACTATGCATGGGCAGGGTTGTCCATACCCTGAGGTGAACTCATTCACCCGTATACCTAAAAAAAAAATATATATATATATATATCTATATATATTTATTTGTTATAATTCTCAAAGAGTGGAGCGTTACCACAATAGCTTGCAATTTAACGGCGCTGACCGGATTCGAACCCGGGACCTGGAATGTACGCATCTAGTGTATGCAAGCTATGTCAAACATGCCTTATTAGCCTATTTTGAACGCTTTGTGCACCATGAAATGTACCCATCTAGTGTATGCAAACTATGTCAAATTTGCCTTATTAGCCTATTTTGAACGCTTTGTGCACCATGTAATGTACGCGTCTAGTGTATGCAAACTATGTCAAATATGCCTTATTAGCCTATTTACATACTTTACATGACTTTACAGAGAGACTAGCGATTGCAATATATGCTTGACTTTTCTTTTAGTTTATTTACAAATCTATAATAAGGCTTGTTTTGACTTTGTGCAAGATGCGTGACGTTCGAGATTTGAGTCATTTGAGAAGCTGAATAAAAGTCGTTAAGGAGAAAATTGTGTTCATTCAACTGAACAAGGTGTTTTAAATGTTTGCTGTAATTAACTATAAGTTTTGACAGTAAGTGGAAGAAAGTGGATGACAAAGACTTCATATCGTTTCTCAAAAACAAGATAGATGTCATCACACAAAATTCATCAATTCATAACATAATAGTTAGTACGAAAAGGTATTTCCACACTGATCGAGTACAGTGAGGTCTCTAAAGATAGTTCTTTGAAGAATCATCTTCTTCTGATGATCATGATGGTCGTGATGATCGTGGTGATAATGATAGTTATGATGGTCATGATGATCCTGATGGTCATGATGGTCATGATGATCATGGTGGTCATGATGATCATGGTGATCATGATGGTCATGATGATCATGATGGTCATGGTGATCATGATGATGATGATGACGATGATGACGATGATGATGATGCGATGATAATGAATAGGATCTTTAGTACTTTTACTGACCGACAAATTTGTTAGTTGATTGATTCAATGATTGAAAAATGTTCTATTCTAATTAACTGCCTCATTTTGAAACTGGATGTGAACATTATGTCTAAGCATTACTTTTTAATCATTTGCTCTCGCCTGGAAATAACAAGTATATCTGTATGTTATATTTAAGGAATGCATCGTTAAGCTGATTGGGCAAGGAATGGATGTAGTATCTGTTCTCATTGATGACAGATGCTTTCCATAATCTGCGAGAGGCGGTTCTACTGGGCTGTTGAGCCTGCTTCATGGCTTGCTTCTCTGCCCGGTAGCATAAATTGAGGTGCGTCGCCCTTTGACGCCCCAGCTGCCCTTTATTTATTAGTTAGCCTGTTTGGTGGTTTTTCTGTTTATTTAGGGTAGAAAATGAATGAACGAATCTTGAACATTTCTAATACAGTCAGTTTGTCTTTTGTTGTTAAACGTTAATTTTTGTTTGAGTGTAATTTTATAAGTTTTGTTGCGTTTAAGAAGGTGTTTTTTTAACGAATGCTTATCTTGTTTGGTGTTATAAACTAGCACTAGCGCACTACCCCGGGCACATATGACATTTGGGGGCTCAGCCATAATGGCCACCTTGTCGGCACCATCAAGTGTGTGTATTGTTGCGGAGGTTCTTACCACAAAACGCCAGGGGTACTAACATCGTAACCATAACTATAAATTCTAGGCTGCGGGCGAAGCTTTGGGCGACCAGTGGTAACCATGACAGGGTTGACGCGGTCCGAGTCGTGGAATATTGAGAGAAAATGTATAAATTTTAGTATTAGTTTTTATCTTTTAAGTATTTCTACATCTATACGTTGTATTTAGGCAAGATATTTTAGATTTTGAGAAAATTATTTTCTAAAGTGTATGAGATTTGAAACGACCGAAATGGTTGCTCACTCAACCGGTTTTTCATTATTTTGAGCATTATGACTAAAAAATATCCTCCAAACATCAAAAATATAACTTTTAATTCACTGTTGGTACAAAATTGGATTGATGTGCAAAGACGATGGGTCTACTTGGACGGAATTTTCTCAGGCAGTGGTGACATTCAGCATTTGTTGCCTATAGAAACCCAGAGGTTCCACAGGTACGAAATACCGTTGTTAATTTCCCCTTTTTTTCTCCTTTCATAGTTGCATGGGCGTCCGTGCACGAGAGGGATACCCTCGAAGTAATATTCAAACCCTAGATTTTTAAGCATGAAATATCAAAACCAAATGAATCATGAAAACATCAAAGTTTGGAGAAGACAACAGAATAATCATCATCAGTTGAGATACTGGATGCTCGTGATTTCGTTCGAATCAATCCATTGTGTAGCAGTGAAATAAAATCATAAACATTCACACTGTCTGTCTACTCATATTTTGCATGACTTTACAGAGAGACTAGCGATTGTTAATAATCTTTACACGATAAAGGTTTCACTCCCAAACATTTGTATTGTAAGGCTTGTAACCTTGAAAATAAACAAACAGCACTACAATTTAAGGTATTTTGATCAACAGCCACCAGTAATTTATCCAAACGTGGGTAGCTAAAGCATCAATATGTCAAATTCTCTTTGTTTCAATTATGTTATATACATTAAATTCATTTTTGTATTAACTGTGTTTATGTTAAAAAGCTCTTTGTCGAATGCTGTACGGATTGAATATTGTTCAAGTTATCAGAAAGCACTATTAGTACATTGGCAGAATTGACATTAATAACGGTTCAAATTTAGAGGAATGTTAACCTTTCCAAAGAAGGTTGTGGTTTGTTAATAACTTTTTGTGCCATATCCCTTCGTCTAACATCAAAGTTCGTTCTTTTCGTAGATACATGAGAACATAATAATTGGCAAATTTTAAGCAAAATGCTAACCAAAGCCTACCAATTGTTTAAGAAGTACCTCTAGAGTAAATTTCAGACTGGGATGAATTCCAGCCGCCATCGTTAGTGTGCTGTATTTAAACCTTTTTGTACTACAAATCGGCTAATTTTCACGTTAGTAATTATTAAAACGTTTCTATGGTAACTCAACTGAGATAGCGTCGTGCAAGCAACGTTGGTCCAGGAATTTCTATTTTGTCTTAATAAGAGATAACGAAAATGGCTTCTATTTGAAAACGTAAAGTAAACTATGTTGTTTCGTCCCGATAAGTTCTGTTTAGATTATATAAAAGATACGTTCTTATAAAATAATGGATAATTACGATAAGAGGAGCTCAAAAGCTAATAGTCAATTTGAGAGAAAAAATCTCCAAATTTCTGGCAGATACAAGGCCTAGCATCATATCACTGGCTTCTGTAATAAGTTGCTGCCTTCCCACCATAGAATTAGCATAGTGGTATACCAAATATCAATGTTCCATTTTCCTACAGAAATATACAAATACCACCAAGAGATTATAAGATAGAAACAGATGCAATATCCCTACTGGGGTTATTGTGAAGTTGTGGAAAAAGTCGTATCAAGATGTCTGACGCTGCTGCACCCCCAAAAGGCGGAAAACAGGCGCCCAATTAATTCATCTGGGAATTTTGCTAAGCTGTGACAAAAGAAGCGTTGGATTTTTTGAAATTTCTGAAGTTGGAATTTTTCTTCACACGGACTCAGCAGCTCTGGAATTTTTAGAGTTTGGCCATATTACATATTTGGAATGCGTTCTGGACGCTGGAATGTGAGCATTTCAATAGTGCCATTGAGCGTAGTTACACTATTTGAAAATATTGGGAATGTGTTCTGCACGCTGGAAAGTGAGCATTTCAATAGTGCCGTTGAGCGTAGGTACACTATTTGAACATATTTGGAATGCGTTCTGCACGCTGGAATGTGAGCATTTCAATAGTGCCATCTAAAATGCATAAAGTCAGTTGCGCAAATGTTTTACAATCTATTTAAAGCATTGCGTCTGTGTTCATTTAAATAGACTTGTGATACACTTGATATATTTACAAGTTATTTTCATTGATTATATCCCCGTTTGATGCTAAATCTAAGTCTTCAAAGTAAAGATGAGGTTCTAAAATGCATAAAGTCAGTTGCGCAAATGTTTTACAAGCATCTAGTGTATGCAAACTATGTCAAATATGCCTTATTAGCCTATTTGGAACGCTTTGTGCACCATGGAATGTACGAAGCTAGTGTATGCAAACTATGTCAGATATGCCTTATTTGCCTATTTTGAAAGCTTTGTGCACCATTGAATGTACGCATCTAGTGTATGCAAACTATGTCAAATATGCGTTATAAGCCTATTTTGAACGGGTTTTGATCTTGTAGCCTCCCCGACTTTATCTATGGCTTGGTTTTTTTACAGACGTCAGCTTACAAGAAGCCTCCGTAACACATGCACACGTTTGCTTAGCCCATATTTAAACTTGGTTTTGGTCTTTTAGCTTCTCCGACTTTATCTATGGCTTGGTTTTTTTACTGACGTCAGCTTACAAGAAGCCTCCTTAAGGCATGCAAGATCGACCAAAGACATGATAAACATTCTAATTCGCCCGTGGAATAACGGGATTCTGCAGGAGTTAATGTACGACTAACCCTTTGTCTACCACCATAGCAAATTGTTTATTTGCAAGAAATTTAACTTACCAGTTGTTCTCTTGTGGCCTCATGGTTAACCAAAATGTAATTTTTTTTTGAAAATTCTGACGTTACCATGGAGATCTGACAATGGAATGCGGGCATTCCAAGCATGCAATTGTAACTAAAAACAGCTTTTAGTGGTCTTCTAAACGCATTGTGCAACATAGAATGTACGCATTCGAAGCATGCAAGTGTCACTAAAAACAGCTTTTGGTGTTATTCTAAACGCATTGTGCACCATGCAAGCATCACCAAAAACAGCTTTTGGTGCTATTCCAAACGCATTGTGCGGCAATCTCTCAATCAAGGACCCCTGATGAGCAGTGGGCCCGACATTGAAACTACCCTAAATAAACAGAAAAACCACTGATACATGGCGGGCCTTTTCGGCATTTGTATCCTCGGAGTCTACACTCCTTCAGTTGATTGGGATGTTTGGTGGTGTATGTGGCCGTTTGGCAACTATGCAGTAATAACTTAGCCAAATGTACGTGCGAGAAAGAGAAACAAACTTAAAGTAAGGCAGAGATTATTGACTTTCTCTGAGATGAATTTTTTGAGGTTCAATTTATCCGAGTAAGCACGACTAGCAAATAACGGTGTATACCAAATAGTCGCTACGCTAGAAAGGGACTCTCATAATCGCTACTGTAGAATAGACGTTACGTTCGAGTAATCACAAAATTCGATTAATCGAATCATACACTTAGAGTGGAGGGATCGGGATGAAACTTGATGGGAAAAATAAGCACAAGTCCCAGATACATGATTGACATAATTGGAACGGATCCGCTCTCTTTGGGGTAGTTGGGGGGGCGGGTAATACTGAAAAATTAGAAAAAACGAGGTATTTTTAACTTACGAACGGGTGATCGGATCTCAATGAAATTTGATATTTAGAAGGATATAAAACAGCTTTTGGTGCTATTCTAAACGTATTGTGCACCATGGAATGTACGCATTCCAAGCATGCAATTGTCACTAATAACAGCTTTTGGTGGTATTCTAAACGCATTGTTCACTATGGACTGTACGCTTTCCAAGCATGCAAGTGTCACAAAAAACAGCTTTTGGTGCTATTCTAAACGCATTGTGCACCATAGAATGTACGCATAAGTTCTTTTTTATGTGTTTCAGAGAGGCCATACATACGTGGACGTTGTGACCCAGAGGGTCTGATCCTATCGTAAAATCGCGAGGCAGACGACCTTGCTTAACTAAATTAAGAAATCGTTTTTGGATACGCTGCTCGATTCTGGCTGTATTGTCGTTCTTTTCAACACTACCTAATTTTTGAAATTTGCTGGAATCTTGTAGTATCTATTGCACCCTTCTATTTGCAAAGGAAAGATGGTCCCAGTACTATTTTTTCATTTTAGAGAGAAGATAATATAGTTAAAATATCAATTTATGCATCACTGAAAAGTATGAAATTATTAACACTAATCCTTAATAGATTCCACATCCCTTGACATACTTTGCGGAGCCAAGATTGCGGACCACTGCCATGTAGAAATTAGTTGTTTAACACAATAAATATTAATTAATGAATTTCCCCGTACCCACTGACTGGAGGAGAATTCGCAAAAGATTGACACTAAAAATCTCCGCCCTAGCTTTTGAGCCTTGATGGCTCAATGGTTCAGGCGTTGGTTAAGTAATCATGAGGTCCCGGGTTCGAATCCACATTAAAATATACATGTAAAGTGACTTAAAATGCATTAAGGCGATGAAGATTTGAGTTTGGAAAAAGATAACATAGATGAGCGTGCCTTTATTGTGGGAGAATGACTGTTGTTTTTAGCGAAGTCCCTAAGAGACTCAATTACGCTTTGTCTAAGATTATAGTTTAATTGGCCACTGTGAGGATTGAACTCACGACCTTAGCGTTATTAGCACCACGCTCTGCCTACTGAGCTAAGCGGCCTTGGTATTTGGTGCGACGTCGTTCGACTTATGTCCGACTTGCCCGCAGCTATAGCATGTTAGCTCGCTCTTTCGAGGCGTGGCTCTTGAGGGCTTTTCTCCAAACTCACTTGCAGTCGATCGGCAAGGCACAGTAGGTCTTTAAAGCTGCGAGGTGCTCGTAGGATCAGCTCTTCCTTCGGTCTGCCATCACACGCATTGAGGAACACGGTCTTTGCAAGCGTTCAAAATAGGCTAATAAGGCATATTTGACATAGTTTGCATACACTAAATGGGTATATTCCATGCTGCACAAGGCGTTCAAAATAGGATAAAAAGACATATTTGACATAGTTTGCATACACTATATGCGTACATTCCATGGTGCACAAAGCGTTCAAAATCGGCTGATAAGGCATATTTGACATAGTTTGCATACACTAGATTTACCAATAATTTCGCAATAAAAACGCTTTAATTCAACTTCAAAGGTGTCGAAGTATTTACAACCTGAATATCAAACCATAAAACCACGTTTTATAGACGTTTTACATGTTAAAACAGCCGCGGGCCTACTTTCGGAGCTAGCGCTGCACTAGTAACATTTGTTTCACCGACCTTCGGCTCCCGGGGTGTCCAATCTTTCTTTTTGCCGACCGAATCCCTAATGTATCATGGATCAATCATTATAGTAACATTTTCGATACAGTGATATATGCGGTTCATTTCCGTTTTGCCAAGCTCTGTTCTAATCTGTTGCCTAAGAAAATCATTCAAGGTCATGTACCTCCCGTTAGTGTTGACTGTGTCAAAAGAAGTGTAGAGAGACTTAAATCGAAATCTTATGATATAGACGGTTGTCTCCCTGCCTGGCTCCCCTTTGTAGTCTGAATTGCTCACTATTTGTGTGGAGTTGTAGTATAGACGTTGTATCTCTGTAAAGGTGATGTAGAATGTTCAAATATGGCTCCTCTACTCCTTGGTTCGACAGGGCTTGGAACAGTGGTTCGAATTCAATACTGTCGAAAGCCTTCTCATAATCGACGAAAGCAAAGCACAGTGGCAGAGCTTCACTTCACAAGCAAGGCATCAGAGCTTCACTTCACAAGCAAGGCATCAGAGCTTCACTTCACAAGCAAGTCATCAGAGCTTCACTTCACAAGCAAGTCATCAGAGCTTTACTTCACAAGCAAGGCATGGACTTCTAAATAATAGCATCTGGACTGGAAACCTCCTCAACTTGAGGCCTAAACTGTACAAGATGAGGCCACTGAAATACTGAACATATAAAATATACACTACTGAGCTTGAAACTGAAAGACAAATGTTGGGATAGAAGAATTGGACCCTCCTCCCACCAAATACTGAACTTATACTGAACATATAAATACTGAACATACTGAAATACTGAACATATAAAATATACACTACTGAGCTTGAAACTGAAAGACAAATGTTGGGATAGAAGAATTGGAGTCCAGATTTCAGGCTAGAGGCTTAAGAATTTTAGAAACCGAGGCGAAATAGATTAAAATGCGAAGATACTTTTTTTTATTACGGATCGGACAAGTTCTCAAAATACACCATTAAAATATACAGATCCTTCTGAATATCGTTCTAGAAATAGTGAGTAAAGTAATTATTATCATATCATCGAAATTGTTTCGGGGCCTTTTTAAGACCCACAACTGCAAGAGATACAAAAAATCGTACTAAGTAGCACTGCACACATTCTACGAAAAGCACTTTCTATTTAAATCCTACCACTGATAATAATTGATTTTTTTTTGTTGTTTTTTTTTATTTTTTATTTTTTTTTTGAACATAGAACTTATTTTTATACCAAATTTATTTTTATATTGTTTTTATACCAATATTTATGAAACTGAACTGAGGTCAAATTTTTGTTGAAAAGACATTTTCCCAGAATTCCTTACAATTAAGAAATTTCCACATACTTTGTTTCTATGGGCAACAGTTCACAATAGCTTAAGAATACAAGTAACTACACTGTATTGGGGCATCGAACTGAGGTCAAATTTTTGTTGAAAAGACATTTTCCCATAATTCCTTACAGTGAAGAAGCATCCACAGCCTCAAACAATTCTATGTCCTTCCACAAAAACGTCCTTGATCAGCTAAAGATTTATTTACATAAAAAAGTACTTTATTTTACACAAAAGAATTTTCTGAACTGTTAAAGGACAATCGATGTCGTTGCAAGAAGCTACCAAGAATTGTAATTGGTAATCTACACAAAAGATATATTTCAAACCGCTTCAAACGGTTCTATGTCCTTGACCACTCCATTTACATTTTAACATAATTATTGAAACTGTTTCCCAGACACAGAGCACACAAGCTAAGAGCTGGGGGTTTGTTGGTGTACAACAAAAAACCTGTACAAAAGAGTCTTTAAAAGCGGGGTGTTTGGGGGGCGGCAGCCCCCCAACTGCCTCTCCTAATTCCTGTACGTTTTAAGGTTCGACTTTGGGACGCAGCCTCTGGTCACGCCGCACACAGGTGCTGCATTGAGCTGTTATCATTAGTAGCACTAGTTTGGAAAGCGACGTTGCGAAATAGCGCGAGAATGGATCAAATAGATTAGAAAAGTGATTTGGCGTGGCCCTGTGCTGGTCACGCCGCACACAGGTGCTGCATTGAGCTGTTATCATTAGTAGCACTAGTTTGGAAAGCGACGTTGCGAAATATACAAGATATCAGGGACCTCAAGCATCGACCATTTATTGAGTGTTAAAATCGGTATTGGTATTGACACTTTTGACTGCTACTGATTGCTATTTCTAATACTTGATCCACTCTGTGTCAAAACATCACAAAGCAGCGTGCAAAAATGAACTGAAGGTTGAATGCTTCGAAAAGAGTCCGTACCCTGTGCCTCTGGGGTACAAGATATGGTGACGTGCTCGTTGTATAGGGTTTGATATCTACTGTCAGCTCTAGTAAAAATTGTTACGACTGCATACAAGTGTCCGCTTTGTAGAAACTTGCTGCTCCTTAATTATCATTGATCATAACATCATACTCATGTGGAAAATGGTGAGGACTAATACTACGTTTTGATTGCTCTAGTTTTCATCTAGTTTATCTAAGTCGGCATCACATCTAGTGTATGCAAACTATGTCAAATATGCCTTATTAGCGTATTTTGAACGCTTTGTGCACCATGAAATGTACTCATCTAGTGTATGCAAACTATGTCAAATATGCCTTATTAGCGTATTTTGAACACTTTCTGCACCATGGAATGTACGCATCTAGTGTATGCAAACTATGTCAAATATGCCTTATTAGCGTATTTTGAACGCTGGAATGTACGCATCTAGTGTATGCAAACTATGTCAAATATGCCTTATTAGCCTATTTTGAACGCTTTGTGCACGATTGAATGTACGCATCTAGTGTATGCAAACTATGACAAATATGCTTTATTAGCCTATTTTGATCGCTTTGTTCACCATTGAATGTACGCATCTAGTGTATGCAAACTATGTCAATTATGCCTTATTAGCGTTCCTTTAAAACATCTTTGTCCACTTTTTTACATTATAAACTTCCATGCCTTGCGTCTATCTCTAAGGGAAAGAGCTGGTAGTCCCGATGGTGACGTATTTCATATTTCTAAAGTATCTTGTTACACTCATAAAAATAATTATAGTTTTGATGAAGTAATCCATCACCCACAGTTTTTTCTCTTAACAGGGTTTTTAAAACTATATGTTTGTTTACTCGAAGGCTAATTAGTATTTCCTCATTATTTCGCTTTTCATTTCAGTTACAGAAAATTCGATGGGTTTATGATTTATCACACAATACATTTTAAGCATTTTGCATCAGTAAAGGGCAAGTGTGTGAATGTGGTTTTCATAAACGTTTGTGGTGAATATGTACAGAGACAACGCATGCCTGCAGAGAGGATTTTCTGGATATTACATATTACATATTACATATTACTAAGTCTTGTACTGGACACACAAGAGATACGGGCTGATTACATACATATCACATATCACATATTACATATTACATATCACATATTACATCTTACATCTTATATATTACATATTACATATTACATATTACATATTACATATTACATATTACATATTACATATTACATATTACATATTACTTAACAGGAAACAATTTGGCCAATCTTTATCTGAATTTGGACAGATACAGGTACGCGTTAGTTTCCCCAGATCTTTAGGAGATTGAAGGTAGATTTGACGAAACAATTTAAGTATCCATGTTTATGGTGAAGAAAACTAATGGCTTGAGCCTGAAGAATACTAATGGCTTGTTGCTGCGGAGTCACGCTCATCTCCTTTAAATCATAGCTGTTTTTAGTGACACTTGCATGCTTGGAATGCGTACATTCCATGGTGCAAAATGCGTTTAGAATAGCACAAAAATCTGTTTTTAGTGACACTTGCTTGCTTGGAAAGCGTACATTCCATGGTGCAAAATGCGTTTAGAATAGCATCAAAAGCTGTTTTTAGTGACACTTGCATGCTTGGAATGCGTACATTTCATGGTGCACAAGATCATGTTAAGTAAAGTTATGTCTCTAAATGTTATACAGTATATACATCCTCGTTTATCTGAACCTCATTAATCAGAACATCTCAAACCAAAAAAAATGTAGTATTTTATATGAGCCTTGCTGCATTATACTAAAATTTTGCAATCTCCCATTTTTAATGCCAAAAAGATTAAAATATAACAACAAAAATTCTCTAAAAGCATATACAGTGATTGTATTAATGACAGCAAATTATCCGCTATGGCACTCTGCAGCTATTGCATACAATCAAAAAGTCGTGCCATTTGGGTATATTGACTATGAAAGAAGCCGTACTTTATACGTTTATCAGTAAGGATAACCTTCATAGCGGTAATGATAGTAGGTAATGCCTTGACACTAGTTTAATTGTGCTTCGCTACTCTGTGTGGGCAGCCTACCAGGCTAGACGACGAGTGCCTCAGAACCTTGCTTTGCGAAGTCGAGTACATAATTAATAGCAGGCCGAATACACTATTATCAGATGATCCTAATGACCCAATTGCATTGTCGCCTAACCACCTTAAGCGGCCCACAGACGCACAATAATCTTGACAGTAGTACTGATGAAGGTGTAAATTGATAACATTATTGATCGAATGTATACAAACTCTGTAAAATATGCCTCATTAGCCTATTTTGAACGCTTGTGCACCATGGTATGTACGCATCTAGCTTATGCAAAATATGTCAAATATCCCCCATATTCTATTTTGAACGCTTTTTCAACCATGTAATGTATGCATGTCGTGTATGCAAACTATGTCTAATGTGCCTTATTAGCCTATTTTGTACGTTTTGTGCGTAGCACATCAAATTGCAATGCTGAAGGGCGAGGTTCGATTCCTCCTGGTCCTGCTTTTTCACCATCGAGCTTTTCATCCTATGTCAGCATCCAATCACGTCACTCCACAACTCAAAGGTCCAGCGCTAACCATGCTTGAAACAAAACCCTGAATATATCATTAGCATAGTCCTCTGCATTTGTGTATTATCCAGTAAATAGAGCCTTATACTTATCGAGTCTAGCAATGGAGAAAGACGGTGTCAAAAGAGATATGTTCCTTAATAGTACCTCACTTTTAAAAAAGCACGGATGAGGGCTACACCAGGGTGTACTGTTATCCATGGAAGTAGAGAGGCAGGGGGTTATAGTAAGAGTGAGGTGGAGGGGGGCTACCATATGTCTCTATGAGTTCCCTCCCTTTTCAGACCTATTTGGTTCCGTCCCGGAATTGATACAGATCCGCCCTGCGTTAACACTGGAGCTGGTGGATCCGGACTCGTTCAGATTAGCTATTCTTAGCTGTTTTTGACAGCTTATGAGACCCTGTTTACACGACTTCCTTCGCAGTCTCTCAATCAAAGACCCCTGATGAGCAGTGGGCCCGACATTGAAACTACCCTAAATAAACAGAAAAACTTCTTGTTCTTTTTCTGCTTGTTCTTCTTGTTGCTCTTCTTGTTGTTCTTGTTGATCTTGTTCTTCTTCTCGTTCTTGTTCTTTTTCTTCTTGTTCTTTTTCTGCTTGTTGTTCTTGTTGCTCTTCTGGTTGTTCTTGTTGTTCTTGTTGTTCTTGTTGTTCTTGTTGTTCTTGTTGTTCTTGTTGTTCTTGTTGTTCTTGTTGTGGCTTAAGTTAGAGACAGCTTTGACGTACCCGGACACTTACCTCAGAACAATTCGTGATATATCCCTAATGACTACTAAAAAGTATATTTCAATTGCCTTGAGCATATTCCATAGCACTTTTCGACGACTAGTGTAAAACGCCGCTATTTTGTATTCATTTTTTATACAACATAGAAAATTTCACAGAAATGTTAGTCATACAGTTATGCTTGTGCTTTTCTGTCTACCGTGCTATCGTTATTAGAGGAGTAATCTTAGTTGGAGCTTTAAGCGTTTATCACTCTGTTTTGTTTTTTTTTGTGTGTATGTGTGTGTATGTGTGTGTGTGTGTGTATGTATGTGTGTGTGTTTATGTGTGTTTTTGCGCGCGCGGGTGTTTGTTTGTCTGTGTGCGTCTGTTTGTGTGTATTTTCCAATACTTTCAGTAAAGGACATTCTAAGAAGTCTAGCATTTGTTTTAACTGCGGGGACCAGTATTTTAAGGGTCACATGAAATCTTGTAGGGCAGTCGGGAGAAAATGCTATGAGTGTGGCGGTCAAAAATCACAACAATGTTGAAGATGTACCGAAATAGTCCGCATCTCGTTACAGGACAAACCCCGTCTTTAGTATTCTTTAACAACATCATATAAACCCTGTAGGTTTCCGTGTCCTGTTTATAAGTCAGTTGTTTGGAATCTTTACAAGTAGATTTGCGTACGAAAGGAAGCTCTCTGCAGGCTCTTTATGTTAATGCTATACTTTGCTCAACATTCTTTGTCCCACGTATTTCTCGTCTCTTCTCTTTATGTTGCCAAACCATCCAAGTCTTGCTTTTTGGCACTAGACAATTTTATGATTGCAAATGGTAAAGAATGTGATTAAAAGCTCTTTTCCTATTTCAAAAGTTTTAGTTTTCGATGGTAATAGCTACCTATGTTGACAAAATGAAGATATTAGACTATTTTATGAATGCAAATGGTAAAGAATGTGATTAAAGGCTCTTTTACTATTTCAAAAGTTTTAGTTTTCGAGGGTAATAGCTACGTATTTTGCTTGTGATGTAGTTAAGCTGGAATGTTTGGAAACAAAGGAGGATGTCAGGAGAAAGGAACGCCGTTTTGACAAAATGTTTAAAGAAGGAAACATAAATGACGTAACATAAGTGAGCATGATTTAGAATACAGGCATTACCAAGCGATTTCAAAAGTGATATTTGCCGTCCTCTTCCCTGGAAAACGCTTATCAATAGCCTCAAAGATTAACATTGCTCCAAAGTATCTTTCTCCCATCCGTCTTTGATAAAGGTAAGGATGTGCAATAGCAAAGTATCGATCGACTGAAACTGTTGATAATGCCAAAATATTTATCATGCTAAAAAGGTCGAGAAAGTACAAAAAGATATGGCATTTTAGGTTTAGGCTGCTTAATGCATTTGAAGTTTGCTTTTGATAAACTATATTTATTTACCTCACCACAAATGAAGTAACTGTTTTACGACATGGAAGGTAATTGGTCTCACACTTTCAAATATGCCTCGCTTTTGCACTATATGTACCATCTTAAGAAACTAGGAGAGGCTTCAAATATCTCTTCTTCTTCTTCTTCTTCTTCTTAGCCGTTCACGCCACTGCTGGCGGATGGCCTCCATAACTTGCTCCACGCCCTTAGGTGATATGCAGCACCAAGGTTTAAAAAATGGTCCCAAAACAAGTATATGCCACGCCCAAAACTGTCACGAATTTCTAGTGATGCCTTCGGAATTTTTCAACCTCGATTTCTCACTCTCTGCTTAGTTCTTCTTCTTCTTCTTTTAAGTGCCTTATCCATCATGGACGTTGGCGGACATGACCTGCCATCTCTTCCTATCTCTTTTGTTGGCCAGTTGGTCTAGGGGTATGATTCTCGCTTAGGGTGCGAGAGGTCCCGGATTCAACTCCCGGACTGGCCCAATATATAAAAGAGGGCTTTATATATGTTTGCGAACAATGTTATAAAAAAGAATGAATATTTTTTAGTTGTAGAAAGTATTCTCAATCTTTCATGGACATATTTTAAGGAAACAAAGATTCACGAACCTACGTAGGACCACGAGGAATCGAACCCCGTCCTTCAGCGCTGCAACGTGATGTGCTACCATTACACCATGGTCTCATACCATTGAGGGATAGAAATTTGGGATGCCATTTGTTTCGGTTGACGTCACTACAGTGTATCGAGAGAGTATAATAAAAATATTCCGCTACAGTGAGGTTTAGACGTCTACGACTTGCGAAGTATTTGAATTGCACCATGGAATGTACGCATCTAGTGTATGCAAACTATGTCAATTATGCCTTATTAGTCTATTTTGAACGCTTTGTGCACCATGGAATTTTACGCATCTAGTGTATGCAAACTATGTCATATATGCCCTATTAGCGTATTTTGAACGCTTTGTGCACCATGGAATATACGCATCTAGTGTATGCAAACTATGTCAAATATGCCTTATATTAATAGTTGTAATTGTTATTGTTGTACGTAGGTTCTTACTTTCTGTCTCTCTCTTTCACTCCTTCTCTCTCATTATAATTTTCATTCGCGTGGTCGCGAATACTATTAGGGGAGGCTATATGTAATGGAAACGAGGCTATGCTCTTCCTTTATCTAACACTCCCTAAAATCTATCACTAACCAATGAAATTCTAACACGACCATCTGAAAACCATAAGTTAGAGAGATGTTCGTATTCAAACTTGACGGTTTCTAAATGTTCATTTGCTATGTCTGCTACTCTATCTACTACTACTGCTTCTATCTTCACCCGTTCTCTATTTCTAACTGTGTTTAAATGGATTTCTACAACATCTCTCATTCTCTCGTCAACATGCTCGGAACCAAACGTCTTGATAGCGAGACGCTTGCTTAATTCGGTCAACCAACCTCAAAGTCGTGCGGCCAACGTAGCCAGCCTCACACTGGTACGAAAATTGGTAAACAACAGAGCTAGAATTTGTGGAAGGCACACGATCTTTGCGGTTGGTTGATAGTGCTTCTTTCTATGATTGGCTCTTCACAACATGAAATGGCCAAATGGCTTTCAGAAATTTTACAACCCGTACTTCATCTATGTAGACAAAGAAAATCAGTGTTGTTTCGATCAAATGTGTTCCTATCTATTTCTAAAACGTCTCAAAGGATTTGACTGCTCTGGTGAATTGCTGCCATCGTTGTTGTTTACCTGAGCTCAAAGCGGTATTTTCGACTGAAGTCTACGCTGGCCTTGATATCGATAAAACTCGTCCAATTTTGGCTCTAAACGTTTCCAAATTTGGAACGCTGCCTTTGGGCCCTCACCACTGCCCTCCGTGCATATTTTAGTTAAACGAAAATTTTTCAAATGTAGACAAAATTGACCTTCACATCACAGTTGGTTTCTTTAAGTCAGACTTAAGAAGAGGCAAGTAGTAGATGTTTTCTTGCTGACGCGCCACTTCAAAATGAGCCGAGTGAGCCGAGTGACGTCACCACAACAAAGCGGATTAATTCCCAGGGAATCGACGCAACGTGCAACGTGCTTCTAGGCCTTTTGGCAAGGAATGGATGTAGTATCTGTTTCCATTGATGACAGATGCTTTCCATAATCCGCGGGAGGTGGTCCTACTTGGAAGTTGAGCCTGCTTCATGACTTGCTTCTCTGCCCGGTAGCCTAAATTGAGGGGCGTTGCCCTTGGACGCCCCAGCTGATTATCAAGGGCACAACCATAACGTTGTAACCCACACGTCTCTCTCTTGTTTCGAAGGCGAGTTGCCTGTACTTTGTACTTTGTACTATTATTATTATTATTATTATTATTATTATAATTATTATTATTATTAAGAAAGAAATTTGATTGTACTTTTATTAACCTTAGCTTAAGCGCAATAGGTGGGATAGCTACAGAAAGCAAATTCCTTTCTCGTTCGTTCCTTTGTTAGTTCCTTCATTCGCTCATTCATTCGTTCCTTCATTTGTTCATGCATTCGTTCATTCATTCGTTCCTTCATTCGTTTCTTCCTTCCTTCCTTTGTTCCTTCTTTCGTTCCTTCTTTCGTTCCTTCTTTCGTTCCTTCTTTCGTCCTTCCTTCCTTTGTTCCTTCTTTTGTTCCTTCTTTCGTTCATTCTATTTCTCATTCTCATTCTCATTCTATTTCTCATTCTCATTCTATTTCTCATTCTCATTCTATTTCTCATTCTATTTCTCATTCTCATTCTATTTCTCATTCTATTTCTCATTCTCTTTCCCATTCTCATTCTATTTCTCATTCTCATTCTCATTCTATTTCTCATTCTCATTCTATTTCTCATTCTCATTCTATTTCTCTTATAAGCTGCTTGAAACCTTGACCTGTGATAATGTCTTTAGCATCTCGGTGGTCAGACCTTTTGGAATAATTGACAAAAAACTTCTCTTTAATTACAGACTTTAAAGACTTCTTGTATATATCTTAGTTGCAGTTTTATACCTTTTACCTATTTTTGATTCGTTAATACACGAGCCCTTAAAACAAAAGCCCTTAGAAACACTACGCCTTTCAAATGTATTGGGAAAGTCATTGGGAAAGGCTTGCATTTAGATATGCACTGTTTTTATACTAGCAGATCAGCCTGTCTGTTTGTGACCCTAACTTAATCTTTTGTTGACCCTTGCACATTTTCCTGAACAGAACATGTATAAAACTAACTTACTACATATACTCTCATAGCCTTGGCCTGCATATGTCATGCTTTTGTAAGCATGCTTGGAATGCGTACATTCCATGGTGCACAACGCGTTTAGAATAGAACCAAAAGCTGTTTTTAGTGACACTTGCATGCTTGGATTGCGTACATGGCATGGTGCACAATGCATTTAGAATAGCACCAAAAGCAGTTTTCATTGACACTTCCATGCTTGGAATGCGTACATTCCATGGTGCACAATGCGTTTAGAATAGCACCAGGTCTTTGAAACTCGAGGTGGTTGTTTCCTTTTGGGAGTAGATGCTTGGCGAATATACGATGGTACATGTTGCTTAAAGAAATAAACTTAGGAACTACACGATTCGCCAAACATAACTCATAAAAAGATACTGAGAACTTTGCAGTTCTTACCTTACCTCTTAGCTTGACAACTTTGTTCAGATCTCCGATCTGCTCTTTGGTGTATGCAGTTTGATAGTCAGTGTCTTTTAAGGTTAGTAGTCATACGTAACATAGGTGAATACAAAAATACATGCACACATTTGTACGTATGCACAACACACAGATAATATGCACACATGTGAATGTGTGAACAATACACCGATATATGCACAGATGTGGACGTGTTAACAATAAACAGATATATGATTCTCGACGGCAGCTTTGGCTGGTGTACATACGTGACCTATACATATTCTTAATCTATACATACATGAACTATACATACGTAACCTATACATACTTGACCATTACATACATGATCTGTGCATACGTGACCTATACATATACTTGACCTATACATACTTGACCTATACATACTTGACCTTTACATACTTGACCTACTGATACTTGACATATAAATATTTGACCTACTTCTCATGTAAGAAACATTGCAGGCGGAAAATATGAAAGTATTAAGAAACAGTCATGCTCAACTTAAATTTCATGTTTCTTGTAAAAAGAAAAACGTCTATTTGTTAGGAGAGAATTTTCATTGGTAAAAACAGCTTGTCGCAAAATAAGTAATCACAATTTCACTTGCAATCTCATTAACTGTAATTCAAAGACTATTGAAACATGCATAGCTTTCTTATAGCATTCTTTTAGCTTTCTTATAGCATTCTTTTAGCTTTTTATAGCTTTCTTATAGCTTTCTTTTAACTTTCTTATAGCATTCTTTTAGCTTTTTATAGCTTTCTTATAGTTTTCTTTTAGCTTTCTTATAGTTTTCTTTTAGCTTTCTTATAGCATTCTTTTAGCTTTTTATAGCTTTCTTATAGTTTTCTTTTTGACAGTCAAGTGATCTTTTAGCGTTGCAAAAAGTGAAATGACCCTTTCAATGAGCAGAGACAGAGTGGAACTTGAGAAAACAGTTTCTCCCTTTTGTAGTGCAGAGTGCAACTCTTTTGCCTCATCTACACAGTACCGACAACAAAGACCAGTGTTCTCAAATTCAGGAAGTTGAAGTGGGAATGTTGCAGGTCTTATAAGGGAACTAAAATGTGTGCATTTGACTAAAATTGAGTGTATTTGACTAAATTTAGTGTATTTGACTAAAATGTGTGTATTTGAATAAAATGTGTGCATTTGATTAAAATTGAGTGTATTTAACTAAATTGAGTGTATTTGACTAAAATGAGTGTATTTGACTAAAATTGAGTGTATTTGACTAAAATTGAGTGTATTTGACTAAAATGAGTGTGTAGTAGACGTGTAGAACTTTTCGCTATTCTGTTTTAGTTTCTAATTTCAGTTTACATCTTTTCTTAGTATCGTTTTTTCGTTCTTTCTCTTGTGTGTACATATATATATATACCTTGATGAAGCCTTGATGGCTCAACGGTTAAGGCGTTGGTTTAGTAATCATGAGGTCCCGGGTTCGAATCCGGTCAGCGCCGTTAAATTGCCGTTCTTACGTTTCAACTTAAGGCAGTTAGAAATTAAGTGTCCTGGCCTCTTGCAATAGAAACACGTTGGCTCTGCGATGCGTGACGTTGTTTTGTCGTTGGACTTTTCAGTGCGCACTCGAGGCTTAGACTGATCCACTGAAGTCTGAGAATAACCTCCTTCTTTCAGCGGGTTATTTTGAAATGTGTTGCTACTGAACGACTTTCTTCAAGTATCGTTTCCATCGTTTCAAACGTACAATTTCAAATAAACTTGTTTAATACAAAGAGTTGTATCATCGACGGACGAACTCAATGGCAAACATATAAAGTAAAGGAGATAGACTTCCCCAAACTATTATTATTATTATTATCGTGTGTCACAATTTTGTGTCAGGCTGTTGTAATTGCCGAAGTTTTTCTGCCAGGCGGACCCTTAATAATGGCCTGTGCAGTTTGAAGTACGGCCCTGGTACTGTTACCTTCATTTTCTAGACACGAATTCACGGTGTTAGCTACTGGTAACAGTTCTGTGGTAGACGACTTACTTTCTACTTGTAAATTACTCTTGCACAGTGATGTGTGATGTCTACCTCGACAGGATCTACAATTGTACTTAAACTTACATCTGAATACACGTACAAGCGAAATGAATATAGGCGTAAAATAAGGTGCGTCGTGACGAACGGGCGTCTTACAACATACGCTTATTTTTGATGTTTGGGGGATCGACATCTTCCGCGGACACACACACGCTAATTGTAAACATATACAATAAGCTGCTCACTGGACCAAACCTCGCTTTTTCGACTCGCTTAGAAATTCTCCCACTATGACTTTAGTCGTCAGAAAACTATGTTACTCGCAACGGTGCTTGCATACGAACGTTCAAACTTGGGGTCCTTTCTGTTTACTCAATTTTATTTTCACCCGAAATCAACATCCAGTGTGGGTAAGGGTCTGGGTGCGATACGGTTCTCTTTGCAAAGCCAAGTGAGCATAACGGTACGAGCACGACACAGCTGGCAAAAAAATACCAGAATGAATAACGACTTAAGGTCCTAGAACCTTAGCAGAAAACGATAACCTTAAGGGAATCCTCTTTTGCGCATGCGTATTAGTGCTCTGCCCTTTGGCTAACGTTACCGTTATCGTTATCGTACCAGAGCTGAAACTGCCTAGTATGTGCTCAAGAGCATGTTATTGTTTAGTATCACGTGACATGCTGAGGGGACGGTGCCTGAAGAGCGCAGCCAGAAAAACGTATTTTATTGTGCAATTACCCTTCTGTATGGTTTTCCCCTTTTTCTAATTGCCGCCACTTTTTTAGGTGCAGCGCTTATTAGAGGGAGGCGCTAATTAGAGGGGGTGCCAATAAAATAATAATCGCGTCTCGGCCTTTTGGCAAGGAATGGATGTAGTATCTGTTCTCATTGATGACAGATGCTTTCCATAATCCGCGATGAAATCTTGAATGTATGGAATAGGATAGCGATCAGGTATGGTGGCGCGATTTAAAGCACGATAGTCACCACAGGGGGCGCCAATCACCTGGGGCTTTCTTAGGGACCATGTGAAGAGGAGAAGACCATGAACTTTGAGAAGGACGAATGATACCGAGCTGCAACATGTGCTGAAATTCTGATTTAGCAATGTTGAGACGGTCAGGACTAGAGTCACTAATTTTTAGCAAATGTAGAGCTTGCGGTCAGAGTAGTTTCTTAGCAAACGTCCCGACCTCACTTTACTGTGATTGACATTAATGGAAATAATAGACGATTTGGAGCAACATAGAAAAAGCCATCTGAATTCTTAAAGCTCCAAAGTATCAGAATTTGTATAGCCAGATACCTCTATTACATCCACTATTTCTTTTATACTGTTTGATTATTGTTTATTATGTTTACTATTTTTACTAAAGGTGCTGATTAAACCCCCCCTACAACTAGACTATTGTGTTTACTGTCTTTTGATTTATTCTACAACAGCAGCAGCTCTTTAAGCTTCTTCTGCATCTGCTTTATACTGTTTGATTATTGTTTATTATGTTTACTATTTTTACTAAAGGTGCTGATGAAATCTGCATCAAAGCAGAAAGGGTTCTCTAAATTTATATAACATAGAAAAGGATTGACCCTTCTCTATCTATTTGGAGTAGATTCGCTCTTTCTACTTCAGAACGAGCACTACTATCTACACTTCGCCCTAAAAGAGATTCAAAAAGTTTTCACCAGGGCTTGCAGAAGTAGAGTTGGAGCGTGGGTGTTGTTGCGACTACACAAATAATCTACCTACGTCAAAAGAAAGAAGACGAAACATATACAGTTCGATTTGTTGCAGCAAAATCAAGAGTGGCACCTGTGATAGTAGTCGCTGTACGGTAAATTTGGGACATCCATAAATAGTTTGACGGCTCAACCAGGAGTCCCAGAAAGAATTGACTCCTGACGCAAATTGTCCGAGAGTTGTCGTCCACTATAACAACAATCACCAATAGCAATATTTATCCCAAGTCCAGTCTTAATTGCCATGACTAAGCAACATCAGTCACAGACTATAGCAATATTTATACGAAGTCCGGTCTTAATTGCCATGACTAAGCAACATCAGTCACAGACTATAGCAATATTTATCCCAAGTCCGGTCTTAATTGCCATGACTAAGCAACATCAGCCACAGGCTCCTGCAATATCTATCCCATATCTTCATTTTTTCAACATAAGTAGCAATTACCCTCGAAAACTAAAACTTTTGACATAGGAAAAGAGCCTTTAAGAACATTTTTTACCATGTGCAATCATAAAATAGTCTAATATCTTCATTTTTTCCAGCATACGTAGCTATTACCCTCGAAAACTAAAACTTTTTAAATAGGAAAAGAGCCTTTAATCACATTCTTTACCATTGCATACATTGCATGGTTCACAAAGCGTTCATAATAGGCTAATAAGGCATATTTGACATAGTTTGCATACACTAGATCCGTACATTACATGGTGCACAAAGCGTTCATAATAGGCTAATGAGGCATATCTGACATAGTTTGCATACATTAGTTGCGTACATTCCATGGCGCACAAAGCGTTTATAATAGGTTATTGAGGCATATTTGTTCCGCTTTAATCAATAACTTTCAGTCTTCCACACCCACTGCTTTGACTTGATAATTCGCCACTCGAATCTTCATTGTCCGATATATCTCTGGCTTGGCATTTTTGGGACTGTTTTTTTTTTGTTTCAGAGTAGGTGTTCATGGCTGCTTAATCTTTTCCAACTTCTCTCTTAGCCGTTTTCCGAATTACAAACAGTGTCACGAAGGAATGTACGCATCTAGTGTATGCAAACTATGTCAAATATGCCTTATTAGCGTATTTTGAAAGCTTTGTGCACCATGCACTGTACGCATCAAGTGTATGCAAACTATGTCAAATATGCCTTATTAGCGCATTTTGAACGCTTTGTGCACCATGGAATGTACGCATTTAGTGTATGCAAACTCTGTCAAATATGCCTTATAAGCGTATACTCGATCCGTATTCAGCATCTACGTGGTGCTTGCTCTTTCCCAGCCTTCCTTGAACTTTTGCACGTAGCAGTAATGGATTCACGAAATATACCTGTTTGAACTCCAAAATGTCTGTAATCATATCATTATCATTGGCTCTGGGTAGCTCTCTTTCATATGCGTTACGAGAAGCCACAAATGTCATACTCTCGAGTGCCAAATAACATGTAAACGAGGCTGTTTCGGCGCCAAATCTTATCTGTGATGCAAGATGGCATTTGGGGAGTGGCTCTGTGTGTATAACTTTCCCCTGGAGAAATAAATGAGCGTGCTAATCCAATCACATTAATTGCATAATGATGATTTGTAGAAAACAGCTATATAATACTTGTCCAGAATAGACCTGTAAGGTTTGGTATGAATTTACACATCATTGTTTTGCAAAATTTGTGCTACCTTGAAATCAAGAATCTCTCTGTCCCACAAAGCAGTTAGTTTGCCCTAAAACTCCTGAGCAGGGAAGGACCAGTCGGAGAATTGTTATTCACATATAACTTATTTTAAGGTGACCCATACATTATACAGTCTTTGTAGTAGTTTGCTTACATGTTCACAGCAGGGCATGATTACATCTCTTACTCTGTCCAGATGCAATTCTTAGTTAAATCTTTGACAGGTTTGCAACGGAAAAGGAATGCTCTGTCTCGATGTCCCAGTGAAAATTGACTGAATATGCCCGTAACTGCTTGGCCTGTTAATAGAGATAAAATGGGAAACGTTGAATAAATTGCCAAATAGTCTTGAATTCTATCACCATCCAGTTGGAGAACGGTCCTAAGTTGGATATAAACTTGGATGTATGCTAAGTGGCGCGGGGCAAAGTTGCACGGGGGCCAAATCGCACGAGGGCCAAATGTCCAGGGGCTAACTATCCAGGGGTATACCAACTGGCCGGGGGCCAACTATCCGGGGGCTAACTCTCCAGGGGCCAACTTTCCTAGAACCGCAGTCACATAGCAATTTTATATATTTCATCAAGCCAAATAATTTAAAATCAGCATTAAAATGCGATTCTTTTGATGTAGCTATTGATATCAAAATTCATTTTTTTTAGAGTTTTGGTTACTATTGAGCCGGATCGCTCCTTACTACAGTTCGTTACCACGAACTGTTTGATATCCATGTGTGATGCTGACTTGAATATTTTATCTTCTTGATTCTGCCACCTTTTGTTATTTCTTTATTATTGGTATTTCAGCCTATTTTGAACGCTTCTTGCACCATGGAATGTACGCAGCTAGTGTACGCAAACTAGGTCAAATATGCCTTATTAGCCTATTTTGAACGCTTTGTGCACCATGGAATGGACGCTTTTAGTGTATCCAAACTAATTCAAATATGCCTTATTAGCCTATTTTGAACGCTTTGTGCACCATGGAATGTACGCATCTAGTGTATGCGGCAAAAATTCAATGAAGGAGTACATCAAGGGCAATCCTATCAAATGAGGTTTAAATGGTGTTGCAGATGTGACAGCTTAACTGGGTGTGTGTTTGAGTTCATTTTGTACCTCGACAATAGGTAAAAGCTAGATCTTGGAATCAGTGAGGGTGTGGTACTTGAGTTGTGCAAAAGTCTTGAGGGAACGTACTGTAAAGTTTACTTTGCAGCATGTACCATCGTATATTCGCCAAGCATCTACTCCTAAAAGGAAACAACCACCACGAGTTTCAAAGACCAAAATCGCCACTAATCACTGTGACTCTGTCATAGGGCAGCACTTGCTTGAGAACCTAGACTATGTCAAAGTGTACACGGACAATTGCTTCCGTATCATAGGAAAGGCCAGGTCTGCATTTCATTTGGCCGTTCATGCAATCAAAACAGTCGCTCATACTGTATTTGCCGTTGCGTTTCTATGTTGAAATCGGTTTGTTTGCCCTCCATTTCGAAAGCGGAAATGAGATTTCATTTCCGGAACGCTCAGACTGCAAACGACCTATAGGACAAGGCGGTAGTGGCGTCACTTGGACCCAGACTCGTAATGTTTGGGCCATCACTCTGGAGTACCGGATGGTGCCTTCACTAATCATATGCTAACTGAGAATACCTTAAATAAGAATGCCTTCACTAATCATATGCTAACTAAGAATACCTTTACCAAGACTGCCTTCACTAATCATATGCTAACTAAGAATACTTTAACCAAGAATGCCTTCACTAATCATATGCTAACTAAGAATACGTTAAATAAGAATGCCTTCACTAATCATATGCTAACTAACACTCACTCACTCACTCACTCACTCACTCACTCACTCACTCACTCACTCACTCACTCACTCACTCACTCGTTTACTCGTTCGCTCGTTCACTCACTCACTCTCTAACTCGTTCACTAACTCACTCGTTCACTCACTCACTCGTTCACGCACTCTCTCGTTCACTCACTCTCTCGTTCACTCACTCTCTCGTTCACTCACTCACTCAAATTTGATAATATTTTTAACTTGTTGCATTATCCCTGTTTATATAGGTAACCTGTCCAAATTTGAGAACGATCCCTTACGCAACCCTTGAGACATACCCTTTTAAAGTTTAAATCATGTGTATCCAACCTTAAATGAACTGCGCAATATGAACAGTGTTTCCTTAAGGCCTTTGCAAATTCAAACAGCCGAATAACGCACTTGATATAGGCTAATGACGCATATTTGACATAGTTTGGATACACTAGATGCGTACATTCCATTGGGCACAAAGCGTTCAAAATGGGCTAATGACGCATATTTGACATAGTTTGGATACACTAGATGCGTACATTTCATGGTGCATAAAGCGTTCAAAATAGGCTAATGACGCATATTTGACATAGTTTGGATACACTAGATGCGTACATTCCATCGGAGCAAATCATGAGAGCGCGATGAACTAAAGTTTTGATGAGGTTGATCTTCCGTGTTTTGGGGCAGAACGAATACCAGGAGATATATTGGCCGGAAAATGTAGGTTTTCTATACACGCTGGTACGAAATTTAGTACTATCTTTTTCGATCAAAACATCAAGGAACGGTAGTGAGGTATTGTGTTCCTTCTCAAAAGTAAATTTACTACTTACATGACATTAGTCTAATTTACACCTCAAACTTGAACTCTAATGCAAATAAGTGTGTATGTGTGTGTGTGTGTGTGTGTGTGTGAGTGTGTGTGTGTGTGTGTTTGTGTGTGTGTGTGGTTGTGTTACATATCGGTCAATTGAGGACGTTGTAAGTACGAGACGTCTGCATGCAATACTTTCTTGTGACACGAATTTATTATGTGTTTATAATGTAGATTGATGGCCTACAAGAATATTCCGCGTGAAATCAGAGTCTAATTAACTGTAGTTTAACAGATGTTGTAAGAAATGTAAGTTGACGAGAGAGCCTGATTTCAGGCATTTTTTCAAGCACTAAGGCTTGGAAAAGTCGAATAATTTGGTCAGAAAAAAAGGTCCGTCAATTCTGATCTTTATGTGTTTTTCTTTAAAATCTTTAATAATTATGTCCGGCCTATTTGCCTGGATAGTTCTGTCAGTGTGGATGGAAAGTCCCATAGTAGGGTAACATTTTCACCTTCAACAACTGGTTCAGGTTTGTGTCCGTACCAATGCTCACACGTTTTAATATCGTATGAATTGCAGATTGTCCAATGCAAGTATTGCCCAACCCTGTCATGCCTATTCTTACACTGTTACGATAGATTCTGAGTGTTCCTTTTTGGTAGTGGTATTTATCGGGCACATGAGACTCTTTGCTATCTAATATCAAATGGACATGAAAACTGAAAAGACACTTCCTCGGTAGTATAGTGGTTAGTATCCCCGCCTGTCACGCGGGAGACCGGGGTTCGATTCCCCGCCGGGGAGATTCCTCTTGCGCTACAACCTATTTACTCATTCGTTCAACATACTCAGCAATGAAAATTTTAGCCCATTCGACATGATGTCTTGGTCGTTTTACGATATACTTAAAAAGTATCTTAAGTCCATTTTGTCCTTTGACGATGGTGGTGCGATACAGAAGTTCGCTTCTCGGCCTTTTGGCAAGGAATGGATGTAGTATCTGTTCTCATTGATGACAGATGCTTTCCATAATCCTAGTTTCTGCCACCAAGAATCACAATGTTTGTCGACTTCGAGAATCAAACGTCAAAATTATCGCATATGGTGGTACTACAATCAAACATCATGGCATATGCACCTTTGGGGTCAAGCACAAAGACAAATTCTCAACTGCAGATTTTTACGTCACAAAAACCAGCGGTCCTGTGCTCATTGGCTTACCCACTTGCAAAAATTTGCAGCGGTGGTCTTATGCTTGTCTAGCCAGAATGTCATGTCTAGACATGTGTCTGCCCAGAAATCTAAGTCTTGACACCTAAAATTTAGTATTTCGCTTAAAAAACGGCAGCTTTTCCTGGCTACAACACGACATTAATAATATTACAGGACCTAAATACCCAGGCTAGTACAAAATGGGGAAATATGGTATCCTAGTTTGCACTGATTTTGAAAGATGAGCAGTGAATAAATTTTATTATACTTCATCTAACTTGTCATTCACCCATTCATTCATTCGTTTAGTCAGTCAATTATGCGTTCAATCGTTTATTCATTCATTCTATCATTTATTCACATCATTATTTATTAACTCAACCATTTCGTCGTCAGTAAGTAAATTAGTTCATTCATTTTTTCATTTACACATATACCCATAAGATATTAGACTATTTTATGATTGCAAATGGTAAAGAATGTGATTAAAGGCTCTTTTCCTATTTCAAAAGTTTAATAGTTTTCGAGGGTAATAGCTTTTTCTGTGGAAAAAATGAAGATATTAGACTATTTTATGATTGCAAATTATAAAGAATGTGATTAAAGGCTCTTTTCCTATTTCAAAAGTTTTAGTTTTCGAGGGTAATCGTATTCAACTAACTGACACTTTGCTAAACACACTTATATATACCAAGTCACAATAAATACGATGTTGGATTAAGATGCGATACTTATGGGCCAGTAGTAGTTAAAGTTGCCAAAAATGGGTCAACAGATGAGACGTGAATAGGATAGATATACAATATGCGAAATTCTACAGTAACTAGAGCCACGTCAAAGGGGGTAACGCAAGTCAATTCTGATGTTTATATGTTTAAGATGTAGATTGATGGCCTATAACGGTATTCCGCGTGAAATTAGAGTCAAATTTGGTGTAGTTTTAAAGAAATGGTAACAAATCTAAGTTGACAAGATAGGCCGATTTCTGGGATTTCTTCAAGCACTAAGGCTTAGAAAAGTGGAAAAATTTGGTCACGAAAAAAGGTCCGTCAATTCTGATTTTTAACCAAGCATTAAGAGATCGTCTGGTTTCAGGACTTCATCCTAAGATGAAAAAGACGCAGTGCTTTTTTCTGCCCATCAGATATCTCACGTTTGAACTCGCCCGTGAGAAATGCTTGGCAGATGAATTGGCTACAAAGGCTAACAAGGCTACTATGGGTTCGGTGGTTGATCTCACTGCCCGCATGGTACTCGAGGGAAGTCATCCAACAAAACAATATCTGATGCGTAAGTGTATTGTAATCCAAAGATCGCAAACTTGAACAGCAATCACGCTTGCGGTTTTCGTGACTTCAATAGGAGTGAAACGCTGTCTGTTTCCGTCTAACTTAGAGATAAATAAGTGATTTTTGTTACATGCTAACCTGCAAACATCCAAAACTTTGCTTGTCAAGCTGCTCCTTACAATTTAACAAAAACATTTCCCGCTGTTGTCACCTGGCGTAGTACATGGGACAGCAGGATTGATATACAAGAGTGTCTAGTTCGAAGAAATTTAAATAATAATGATAATAATAACAATAACAACAATAAAAAGGATATACAGGAGCTTTCCAAATTACATTGGCTCTTCATCCATCTTAATGAAAAAATATAAATGTAGATGTAAATAAAATTCCGTTCCAAACGTTTATATAAATTTAAAAATTGGTTATTCTGGGTTAATAAGCATTATCATGTATCGAGGTTTCTAGTAAATTGTTTTTTATTTTGCCAACAAAGAGAGCAAATTCTTAGATGTGGCTGTTGTGTTTTATTTATTTCATTTCAGTGGCTTACCATTCCTTTTGCGATGACACACAAAGCGGTTAAGCCAATAAAACCAAGGGTGATGGATTATTTTTTAAATCTTATGGAGCGACACAGAGAAAGTGTAAGAACAACACATTATGCCGTCAGTAGTAGATGTTTTCTTGGTACTGCGCCACTTCAAAATGAAGTAAATGAAGCAAGTGACGTCACCACAACAAAGCGGGATGAAAACAAATGGCAGGCAAAACAGGTGGCCAGTCAGAAAAGTTTCGGAACTCGATCCAAGAGGACTGTATGTTTTCAATTAGTGAACATATATACAATAAATATCCAGGTACAAACGTTGTAATAATCAATTTCCATCAATAAACAAGGTTCCAATAATTCTGCTTGTAAACTCTTTAAGTTAAAACAATCCGAACATTCCAACAATCTAACAATCCAACTTTCCCTAAATACGACAATCTCTATCTAATACTAAGTTAGTGAGTGAGTCAGTGAGGCAGTCAGTGAGTCAATCAGTCAGTCAGTCAGTGAGTCAGTCAGTGAGTCAGTCAATGAGTCAGTCAGTGAGTCAGTCAGTCATTTATTCTGTCAGTGAAATAGTTGGTCAGTCAGTGAGTCAGTCAGTCATTTATTCTGTCAGTGAAATAGTTGGTCAGTCAGTGAGTCAGTCAGTGAGTCAGTGGAATGTACGGATTCCAAGCATGCAAGTGTCCTTAAAAACAGCTTTTGGTGCTATTCTAAACGGATTGTGCACCATAGAATGTACGCATTCCAAGCATGCAAATGTCCATAAAAACAGCTTTTGGTGCTATTCTAAACGCATTTTGCACCATGGAATGTACGCATTCCAAGCATGCAAGTGTCACAAAAAACAGCTTTTGGTGCTAGTGTAAGTATAAGTGTAAGTATAAGTGTAAGTGTCAGTGTCAGCATAAGTGTAAGTATAAGTGTCAGTATAAGTGTAAGTGTAAGTATAAGTGTCAGTATAGGTGTAAGTATAAGTGTAAGTATAAGTGTAAGTATAAGTGTAAGTATAAGTGTAAGTCTAAGTGTAAGTATAAGTGTAAGTATAAGTGTAAGTGTCAGTGTCAGAGTGCTGGGGCAACATGTACACTTAAAAACAAGTGAAGGAGGCATTTTAATATTAGAAAATTGCAATATTTGTACTTCAATATACCTCTCAAACTGGATATGTCAGAGGAGGTTCATAAGTTACAATTCAATGGGCAAACAGAACGTCTTAATTCTTCCATCTTACATTGTTTATCTATGTATGTTGATAAGTATCACAAAACCTGCCAATTGCGTTGAGCTGGATGTTGATGTCCACTGGTGGATGATTGGGAGCTGATGTGATGACTAGAGGAACAAAAGTATGCTAACATCAAAGGTCACCTAGCTCAGTTGGTAGAGCGCATGCTGCGAAAAGCCTGGGTCACAGGTTCCTTCCCCTGTGGTGACATATTATCTCTTTCTCTACTGTTATTTTCTAAATGAAAATAAGACTCTTTCCTTGAGCCGGTTTGTATAACGACGCGTCGGTATGAGTCAAATGAGTCGACTCTTTCCTTGAGCCGGTTTTGTATAATGACGCGTCGGTATGAGTCAAATGAGTCGACTCTTTCCTAGAGCTGGTTTGTGTAACGATGCGTCGGTATGTCCCGGTTTGTATAACGATGCGTCGGTATGTCCCGGTTTCTATCACGATCCTTAGCTATGTGGAAAATTTTTACCCTCGGCCAGCTCAGTGTAATTTCAAATTCCCTTCGCCCGTCATTTTGGTTTGTGGAAGTGGCGATGCAAATTTTGAACATCTATTGCAAAATTAGAGCTTTATATTCATAGATTTAATAATAGCTTCGCTAGATTGAGAACTAGGCCCGATTCCATTGTTCAAAAGCGAGTCAATCAGGAGGGGATGGACAAGTGGTGCCTATATCCTTAATACGTACTGCTGGATGTCTCTAATATGGCTCTGAAGAATACGCCTGTAAGTGAAGTCAGTCACATTTACAAAGTACCGGCTATTGTCTGATACCAGATAATCCCACTCTCAGTTACGTGGCACCCGTGCTATTCAAAGTAGTTAGTAAAGGTGATACTAAAAGGAATCCGATACACTAGTCAGGAAGATATTAGTGCCGACAGATGAAGAGAGCGATTTAACATAGGTGTAATACCGAGGGGCAAATAACTTCCAAAAAAGTGTACGTGACTTTTTTCTTTAGTGATTTTTTTTCTGACTTTTTTTCTGACTTTTCGACTTTTTTCTGACTTTTTGACTTTTTTTCTGACATTTCCCAAATAGCATACGTGAATTTTTTCAGTATACAGGCAACACCAAAATGAACGAAGATTCAAGTCGGTCGCATTGCATATTTACCATCAGCATCGGTAAGCATTTATCATTTCCAAATTCAAAGTGTCGAGTCTTTAGTAGAACTAGTCAGTATTGTTGATAGTAAACTAATTACACAACCGTAGCTACGGTTCTATTTCTACTTCAAATAGTATCCACGTATTTCAGATCTCAGGATTATGCCTTCCAACAGTCATACTCTACAACAAGTTTGCTTTTCAATAATTCTCCCTAACAGTCAACATTTCCAGTAATTATGTTTTCCAACAGTCATACTCTACAACAAGTATGCTTTTCAATAATTCTCCCTAACAGTCAACATTTCCAGTAATTATGCTTTCCAACAGTCATACTCTACAACAAGTATGCTTTTCAATAATGGTCAAAGTACCGCGGGCCTACTAGGCCCCCCCCATGTATCAGAAGAGCCAAAAAGCCCATGTAAGGTAGGGTTAAAGCCCGGCCACAAATTTGAAACGAGGCCGGTAAACACTGTTTCTTGTGCCTTGATGAATTTTGGCTTGATGCTCTCTCAACTCTACAGACATCTATTTGGTTCACTGAGTGGTAAGCCACTCACCACTGAATTTTCATCCTGTGTCAGATACAGGGAAAACATCTCACTAAGCGCAAGAACATCTACTTTGCCTTTGTTGACCTTGAAGAGGCCTTCGATCGAGTTCCAAGAGTCATCCTCTGGTGGACCATGAGACAAGTAAGAATCGAAGAGTGGACTGTCCGAGTTATCCAAGCAATGTATGAGCATGCCAGTTCAGCCGTGAGAGTAAATAACTCGCTGGAATTTATGCTTATGCATAAACAATACGGTGTCCTTTTTGAGTTTACGCGCAGTCAGTACACTGACACATAAAAAAATTAAACTTACGATTCACGAATATAGGTAGTTGGACAGAAGAAATGGCGATATTATTGCATCAGATAACCAGAACAATGATTACTCTTATTTTTAAATAGTTTAACTTACCTAATGAATTCGAGGATGGAAGACCTACCAGGATCGGTGGGGCAAACGAACGACGGCTGATTACTGTTTGAGTATGAAAACGAAATTAAATGACATTTAACATTAAAGGGAATCAAAAAAGGTCTTTACCAGAGTTCTTATGCTCACGAACGTTTTATTTTTGCTGATAATAAATTTAACGATTTGATGAAAATACTCGTTGGTTTTGGTATATTCAACTTTTCACCATCATTATTACTTCTGTTTATTATCTCCATTACTGACTTAAAAGAATGACACTAATAATAATCTCGATACTGTTGAAAACTATGTTTATTCTCTTATGATGACATGACAACCCCCGGTTCATACGTTCATATTTGTAAGATTAATTAGTATTCCGAATATAGGACAAGTTCAAACGTTTTGTAAATTAGTCTAATAGATTGAAGAACCTACAATGGCAACAGCCGAGGAAGCTGCTCAAAGAGTCTATGCCAAAAAACTTGCTGCTGATAGAGAAAATAAGAAAAGAAAGCGTGGGTATAACTGGGAATATAAATGACTACCGGGACACAGGGACACAACTACAACGAGGACGCCGGGGGCACAGGCGGGATATATAATTGACGACTGAGACACAGGGATTGTTTCTGAGAATATGTATATGTCTGGCACTGATGAAGGCTCAAAGCCGAAACACAATAAATATGAATTAATTAATTTCCCCTTACCCACTGACTGGAGGAGAATTCGCGAAAGATTGACACTAAAATCTTCATCTTAGCTATTGAGCCTCGATGGCTCAATGGTTAAGGCGTTGGTTTAGTAATCATGAGGTCGCGGTTCGAATCCGGTCATGAAAGAAGTCACAGTTCCTCCTAATAGATTGAAAAGACTAAAGATACTGTATACTGAATGAAGAGTTGCTCTACCGAGTGCTGGCTACGACGTCTCCTGTTACAATTGATTGCAAATTTTTTTGAAGACCTTGATACTGTTAACATGTACCTGAAACATCACTGTGATTTTATACTAACAACTTGGTCACTTTCCCTTCTATATAACTAATCGGTTGATCCGTTAATCGGATCGGTTAATCGGTTAATCGAGCTATTGACGAATGAGTTTATCAGAATGTACCTTCTGTGTACAACAGTACATCCTCGATTATCAGAACCTTGATTATTCGAACCACGATTATCCAAACTTCAAATATTCCAACCTTGATTATCTGAATTTCGAATATTCGAACCTCGATTATTCTAATCGCCCCTCTTCAGGGATTATTAGCATTCTTGATGCATTGTTGTGCAAGAATTTGAATTGTAATGTAGATAGTTGAGAGCCCCTTCGTTCTGGGCAATAATCGAGCTCCCTAAGTACTAATTTTAAGGAGCGCCCCTCTTCAGGGATTATTAGCATTCTTGATGCATTGTTGTGCAAGAATTTGAATTGTAATGTAGATAGTTGAGAGTAACAAGGCGTTTTTAGTGACAATTGCATGCTTGGAATGCAGTTATTCCTTGTTGCACAATGTGTTCAAAATAACCTTACAAGGTGTTTTTACTGACAATTGCATGCTTGGAATGCGTACATTGCATTTTGCACAATGTGTTCAAGATAACCTAACAAGGCGTTTTTAGTGACAATTGTATGCTTGGAAAAGGGAACATTCCATGGGTGCACAACGCATTCTCATTATATTTAAATAGTGTATGTATGCAGAATGGCACTATTGAAATACTCACATTCCATCGGGCACAACGCATTCTCAATATATTCAAATAGTGTATGTATGCAGAATAGCAGTATTGAAATACTCACATTCCATCGTGCACAACGCATTGGCATTATATTCAAATTGTGTATGTATGCAGAATGGCAGTCTGGGAACGCTGGAGAAAGGAGTATTTACCACTTCTCACCTCAAGGAAAAAGTGGAATCGACCAGTGAGAGATGTTCTGATCAGTGACAATGTACCTCGTTCACATTGGCCAGTAGCAAGAGTTCAGAAAACCTTTAAGGGACCCGATGGACATGTAAGAGTTGTTGAGCTCAAAACTCCAACATCAATTATGGTTCGTCCAGTTTCATCTTGTTCATGCAAACCATGTCAAATATGCCTTATTAGCCTATTTTGAACGTTTTGCACACTATGGACTGTACGCGTGTGGTGTTTGCAAACCATGTAAATTATTTCTTAATAGCATAATTTAAAATTTTTGCACAGTATTTAATGTACGCATCTGGTGTATTGAAACAATGTCAAATATGCTTTGATAGCTTATTTTGAAAGTCGTCAGGGGAGTCCGATGACGCACACCTTATATGGGGCGCGTCACAAAAAACGCGTCTAGTGTGAATTCAGCTTTAGCCTCTGACAATCCAATGTCCATCTGCGAAGTAGCTGTTTTTCTATTTGACCAATGGATGGAGGCTAGGGCTTTTCGGGCGGCCCTGACTCGCCCTGACACAGAAACCTTACGGGCATTTGTACCATTTTTAAAGTAGCAATTAATCAAGTACCTCATCATCTTCTTTATTGAATTCAACCAACTTCTTTAAATCATTCGCCAGGAAATTTTCATTGCTTTCGAATTAAGGGATACGATGAAAAATACCCGTTATTACAGCAACACTAATATAGTATGCTACTAATTATTATAGGACGCATTCACATCAACATGTCTATGGTGAAGTTCTTACACATTTGTAAAATAATTTAAATCTAAAAAACAAAATTGTAATTTTGATGTATTATTTTATTTTATTTTTGTAACTATTTTATGGCAAAAGAAATACATACATACATACATTCCTCTTACCCCTATTCTTATACGGGGTACGTTAGTCTTAGATACCAATATTGCTTTGGTCTTCTCCATATCCACCTTCAACAGTCTTCAATCCACTTTCTCTCATCGTTTGGAAAAAGAAGTTTTGATGCCTCAACCATGCACTCTTTGATGATTTCACCGTCAGTAAATGGTTTTAGATTCTTTGCCTTCGTCATCGACACTGCTGGACATTCGGTGAAACAAACCTCTCTGCTTTCCTAAACAACCTTTCATAGAGTCATATTTTGTTTTTCTGGCTGTTGAATCAATAGGATATTTTGTATTTTACAAATTAACCTATTTAGTGAGTTTACTAACGGAACCAGCATTTAAGGCAATCGAGAGACTTTGTCAGGCGATAATGCAATTGCTGTAAAAGATACTTGTGGTTCAATCACCTGCTCCTGATTGGCTTTAAATTGTTTCTGATTACCGTGCAAAATGAAACTTCCCTAGTTGTACGGGTTCCTTGCCTGGTAAACATGCCCAATCCAGCACCTTTCGGCTTGATCCACCCGCTGGTAAGCGTTCAGTCTGTTCACTCGAAGATGACCTAGTAAATTCGTAAAAACATATAATCATACTATACAACAAACACTTTCGACTAATGCATCCTGAATTGTAGGCTGCACAACCAATTTTTAATCTTCTGTTGATGCATCCTCCTCTCTCTTTGATGACCACATCCGTCTCATAAGAGCCTGATTTCTGGCATTTCTTCAAGCACTAAGGCTTGGAAAAGTCGAAAAATTTGGTCAGAAAAAATGGTCCGTTAATTCTGATTTTCATGTGTTTATAATGTAGATTGATGGCCTACAAGAATACTCCGCATGAAATCAGAGTCTAATTATCTGTAGTTTAATAGATATGGTAAGAAATGTAAGTTGACGAGAGAGCCTGATGAATAGAAGCTTACTCTTGAGTGCCTAATAAGCGTGCCCGGACGCTTACTAATTTTCGAAAATTTTTCCCACCCCCCCGGACCTTATTTGCAACCCCCACTTATTAATTTTGGCGAATTTAGTTTGATTCAAATGAAATTTATGTCGGGATATCCTATCTATTCTATGTATTTTCACTGATTCCGTTTGTTTGAACGCGCGCTATCGTCGCTGGTTTCAAGAATAGCTACAAAGCAATCTAATCTATTATCATAGCAAGAGGACTGTATAGAGACATAATGACATATGGGAAGTGATTACGTACAAAAACGAGGTAAAGGCGGACATGTTACATGAAAACGAGGTAAAGGCGGACATGTTACATGAAAACGAGGTTAAAGTTGCAATGACTAATTAAATGATTTCCACCAATGGTAAAGTGGAAGGAATCCATGCAGAGGAATGTGGCAAGGCTCTCTGGAGTGTGCAAATAAGTCAAGTAAGTCAAGTAAGTCTTACCTTATTCCTTGCAAATTTCGCCTCCCTTTAATATTCGCCCCCAGAGGGGCGAAAATTATAGCAAGCGAATTGGAGGGTGAACAGGGAGGGGCAAATATTAAAGGGAGTAAAAATCAATTTAATTATCCTAGGGCTAAAGGGATACCCAAGTAAGGTGGGGTAGGTACATGACAAAGGGAAATGTACCAGGGTTACACATGATACGAACATGGCGTTCTTCAAAACGCCTGGAAACTGCTCTCGAGGAAGCTTCCCTGGCAACTGTTTTCAAGGAAGCACCGATGCTTCAAATATCTTTAAACATCTTCATTGATCTTCTTGTGATTTACTGCTCTTTGTTGCTCCTTTTGCTGCTCTTTGTTACTGCTCTTTGTTGCTCCTTTTGCTGCTCTTTGTTACTGCTATTTGTTGCACTTCGTTGCTCTTTTCTGCTTTTTGATAATTATCCGAATAAAGAATATAAAAACCCAGGAAATGGCACGTAATTTGAGAGACATATCGGTATATATTTGTTTTGTGTCACTTTGTCATTTGGTAGAGTTAGCTCTCTTCCCCAGGCATATATTGTCTTAAATGGTGAATTGGTTATGAGTTAAGTCCATGTTGATTCTGACTACAAGTGTATAGCAGGTATGTACATATTCTGCTTTTAAAATGAATAGTGCCATAGGGAAGTGTTTCGGCGCAGTCGCTCCACGCGTAGTTTATAAAACCAAAAAAGCACTGTCAACCAACCACTTGATTAACAGATGCATATCGAGGGCCAGTTGCTATTAAGTGATGAAGAGAGACCTGAAATCACTATTACCAATGGTCTGGAAGAGTTGGGTTAATATGCAGAAGAAACACCGAATATTGCACAAGAACAGGCAATCTCTCAATCAAAGACCCCTGATGAGCAGTGTGCCCGACATTGAAACTACCCTAAATAAACAGAAAAACCAACATTCCATGGTGCACAATGCGTTTGGAATAGCACCAAAAGCTGTTTTTAATGACACTTGCATACTTGGAATGCGTATATTCCATGGTGCAGAATGCGTTTAGAATAGCACCAAAAGCTGTTTTTGGTCACACTTGCATACTTGGAATGCGCACATTCCATGGTGCACAATGCGTTTGGAATAGCACCAAAAGCTGTTTTTAATGAGTAAAGAATATTATTAAAGAAAAAGTGATTTTCTTAAGTAACTATGTCGAGTAGGCATGAAAACTGCTGACGCGAAACCTTAGAAAAGTCGACGAGAAGAAAAGGCCTTATCTATGATTAAACTAAGTTTTTCATTAAGAGGTAGATTAGTAAAAAGTGACTTAATATCAAAACTAGCCATAACAACTTGTTCAGAATTTAAATTTGTGGTGATTCGGTCATGGCTGACAGAGGATTTGTAATTGAAAGTGAACTTAAAACCCTTGGAGTTAACTTAAATATATATACCTGCTTTTCTGGGCAACAGAGAACAATTCACAAAGGAAGAGGTAAAAGAGAGTTAAAAAATTCAAACAAATACGTAATGAAATTCCACTAGCATTACACGGATCGATCAACCAGTTGTGGACAGAATCCTCTCTTCTCGATGATACTTTCTAACTTAATGGGCTTTGGATTGATGACGGGCCCGATGGCAGTTCTTCCTTGATCAAGTCACATGGCGCAGAGAGGCTGGTCTCCAATTGCGTTGACCTCGATGTCGATGTCCACCGGTGGATGATTGGGAGCTAATGTGGCGACTAGAGAAATAAAAGTGTGTTAACATCCGAGGTCACCGGAGCGAGGGGAATTATCCAGCCAAAACTGTACTCAAAAATGGGAGGTTTTTCTTTTTAAATGCTCCTAAGACGTTTAAATGCTCCTAAGACGTTTTTCTTTTTAAATGCTCCTAAGACGTACCATAACTTAAAGTTGGTCAAAACATTTGCCAGAATGAAGACCACTTTGAGCTTAAAAAGCTTCAATTCTTGCCATCACCTTTTTTTTCCAAAAATTTATTTCAATGCCCCTCCACCCCCTGTTGATTTTAACTCCCCGTGTTTATTACTTTTGAAATTATGTCATTCACATGGCTGACTTTTTCTGGAAAGAGGGGGTATAAATTGATATGAAATCGTACGTCTGCAAATTGAAATTTTTAAAACAACGATAAAATCTGATTCGGTCATTGAAGCAATGAGTGCCCAACTTACAGGGATTGGGAGCACATTCATTGATGTTTACTTCACAAAAGCGTCCGTTGAAACCGGGTTTACACTGACAAACAAATCCAGCCACTCTATCAATACAGGCAGCTCCGTTCTTACACGGATTAGATGCACATTCATTGATGTTTACCTCACAAAAGCGTCCGTTGAAACCGGGTTTACATTGACAAACAAATCCAGCCACTCTATTATAAAGTCATCTCTGTTACTAGCTCTGTTACTTCAATCTTTTGTTTAGTGCATGACAGCTAAGCTACACTAGTATTATTATTATTATTATTATTAGTATTATTGGTTATTACCTTTTCTGTGATTGAAAGTAGTGTGGACCATACATTTTATGCCTATGACAACATGAACTGGGGGGTGCCTTCCAAAATTTACTTCCCCTCTCAAACTTATGGCATATGAGATGTAGCTAAGTATTGTCGGTAAAGAAACAATTGTGCTGTGTATCCTAAGTCTTACTACAGGAAATCTATATTCAACATAGACCCAAGCCTACATAAGAAGAGAATCAATAAACGAGGCTTATAATGCATGCAGAATGAAACCTTTAAGTTTAGGTCTCCATGTTAACGACTAGAGAAAATTTGTTAGCAATGTGTCTGCTGAGAATATGTATATGTCTGGCACTGATGAAGGCTCAAAGCCGAAACACAATAAATATTAATCATTTAATTTCCCCGTACCCACTTGTTGATTGTGGTATTTCAGTCTACAGACTTCAAAAAAAATTATCACGCCCAGGATACAACCCCCGTGCTTGCTAAGGAACCTGATCTCCCCTTGGTATCAAATAGCTGTCGGATGGTCTCAAAATCCAGTGGAACTCGTGTATTCCAGCCCCAGTTGAGATGATCGAGCTTCTTTCCTGTCATTAAAGGATCCAACCAGAGAGTTGTGCTTGCATTGGAAATAAGCTCACTTGCATTAACACCTGTCACAAATTCCCTTGCGCAAATGCTGATGAACACGAGTTGGATTTTTCCACAGATGACGACTTTAGTGACTACCCTGGCTAAACTAACTAACGTGTCTGTGCTAACTGATTTCTCTGGTCTAGTATCTAGGATCTCCCTCATTGCTAGACCAGGCAGGGCTCGACACGTTAGTAGAACAGATTTACTTGATAGACACCGTAGTAGTAGTAGTAGTAGTAGTAGTAGTAGTAGTAGTAGTAGTAGTAGTAGTAGTAGTAGTAGTAGTAGTAGTAGGGGTGGAAGATTTCCTAGGTGGGAATTTTCCGGGAGGGAATTATACGGTGGGAGTTTTCCGGGAGGGAGTTTTCTGGAACCCATCCTGGGAGGTTGCAATTTTTTTTAAAGATAGGAAACATTGAAGAGGGTCTACTACCGGTCTCGTCGTAGACGTTTTCAGCTTCAGAAAAATCAAGGTTTTAAAAAAAACAACCCCGACTTTGCAATAAATACGCAATAGTTTATGGATAGAATGGGAAGATAGAAAATAAAAGGCAAAGGCAATAGGTTAGGGACATAAGAGACGGAGACACACAACTACATTCAAACAGGCAATGACTGAAAAGGCTTTCACAGTTATAAATCAGTATGGAATAGTTTAGGTATACAAAAAGGAAGATAGTAAATAAAAGGCAAAGGCAATAGGTTATTTGATCTGTTTTCTAATAAATGACACTCTTGAAGATAAAACGTTTATTAGAGGGCAGCATTGTTTGGCTAGAAATGCGGCGTTTATCAGAGAGCGGCGTTTATCAGAGAGTGGCGTTTATCAGAGAGTGGCGTTTATCAGAGAGTGGCGTTTTTCAGAGAGCGGCGTTTATCAGAGAGTGGCGTTTATCAGAGAGTGGCGTTTATAATCTTGAGTTTCTTCAGTGAATGGGTACATTTTGCTTTTAAAGATAGTATGAAGTACGCAGTTGATAATTTGAAGTAGGTTAATGAACAAACGTCCCAGTTGTTGAGTTTCCAAGACATTTTTTCACTTAAACGTTTGATGGAATGACTATTACAGCAGGAAAGTCAACATTCTTTAAAAAGACAAGACAAACGGACAGAATTGTACCAAGCTACTTCACTGATATTCACTACTGCTTCAAAAAAATTTTTGCTGCCAAGCAAAATCATTCAAATTCAATTTGTTGAATGAGGAAAAAAGAATGTTCGTTTTTCTCTTTATCTCTTGAGACACATGATGAGGGAAAGCTGTGTAACGACATATTAAGGAAGCATTTGTATTCGTTGTGGTCACTTGTAATATTTATCAAAATTAACATTATCTGGCAACTCTGCACCTAAGTTTTATGCGTGAATAGTACTACTGTCTGTCTATCTTTACTCCGCTCTACTGGTCCAACTCGAATTCTGTGAATTCTTGCTTCGTACTTATGCAAGGAATTTAACATTATCTGGCAACTCTGCACCTAAGTTTTATGCGTGAATAGTACTACTGTCTGTCTATCTTTACTCCGCTCTCGATAAGAGTGGACTTACGGCATCAGTTTTAAAAGAAGCTGAAATTAGAAATTAAATTTGAGTACCTTCTCAAAACTAAGTGTTTACATTGATACTGAACTCCGTGTAATATTTTCCAATGTTTAGCTTTGCTTTAAGCGACTAAGAAGGGTTCAGTGATATCTTATTAGTTTCATACAAAAAAGCACGCTACCGAACAGCGGCATTCAACTGTCAGGAAATCAAACTAAAACCAACATATGCCACAAATATTAGAAGGATTGTACCTGAAGTTCATCTGTACGCATTTGAATCATTAGAAAAGTACGCACATTCTCAATTTTCTAATGTTTACGAAATAATGAGCTTGATATAATATCACTTGTACGCTCGTTTACAAATACCTTTCCCCCTATCCTCTCTCGATAGTTACATTTTCATCTAAATCGCCTTTTCTTGTAAAGAAATTAAGCCCCTTGTACAAAAACGATGGTTGTAACGAAAATTGATTGACAATTTGGACGTGAAGAGGATCCCCTCCCCCTTCCAATGCTTAAAAATGCAGTTTCTAATTTGCATTAAAGGGCATTTCATTGCCCAATTGTGATTGAACATTGAATGTATTCCAGCATTCAACCGGTCAGTTGCACTTAGTCAGTTACACTTAGTCAGTTGCACTTAGTAAGTTGCATTTAGTCAGTTGCACTTAGTCAGTTACACTTAGTCAGTTGCACTTAGTCAGTTGCACTTAGTCAGTTACATTTAGTAAGTTGCACTTAGTCAGTTGCACTTAGTCAGTTGCACTTAGTCAGTTGCACTTAGTCAGTTGCACTTAGTCAGTTGCATGATGATGAATTGTGTCATTTTGTAACATTTGATAATATCCTCTGAAACGAGGAACTGCAAGGTTAGCATCGAGCTTCTCAAATACAGACATCGTAGATAAAGGTTTGCATGGCACTTCCACTAAGGGTCCACAGATGAAGAAAAAGCTGAAGTCCTGAATTACTTTTTTAGTCAGGTGTTCACTAAAGAGAACCTCAGCAACATCTATGAAAGGGAACAGCGGGCATGTAATTGCATGTGGTAAGGTAGAAGATGGAAATTTATATCGCTTGCAAGGCAGTGCTGTGCAGCATGGTTGATGGCCTAAGTTTTAACGTACATGATAGTCAAAAATCACAGATTTGTGAAGGCTGTATTAAAGGCAAACAAACAAGACAGCCATTTCCAAAAGCCAGCGAAAACAGAGCTACTAATGAAGATATTAGACTATTTTATGATTGCAAATGGTAAAGAATGTGATTAAAGGCTCTTTTCCTATATCAAAAGTTGTAGTTTTCGAGGGTAATAGCTACATATGTTGAAAAAATTAAGATACTAGAATATTTTATGATTGCACATGGTAAAGAATGTGATTAAAGGCTCTTTTCCTATTTCAAAAGTTAGTTTTCGAGGGTAATCTTCTCAAAAGTAAATTTTAGAGCTTGGTGTAAGCTGTTTAAGTTTTTGAGGAATTCGTCGCATTCGGACTCCTTTTAAAATATTGCATTAGAAATTGGACTGCCTGATTGGCTACTCTATACTATGAATGTATACTCTTTCACACATTCCATTTCGGTCATTCTGACGTTAGTACTCTGAGGAGTGTCAGACGAAAAAAGCTTTTTAAGTTAAGTCACGTTCATGACAAGGAGGAACCAGTTGCACAATGTGCATCATCAAGTATTAGATGGTTTGAATCCTTAAAGATGCTTATTCAATGATCACTTTACATACGACTAGCATGACTACGGTGGCACAATGCTTATGTTTTACAAGTGAATGAAAGGGAAGAAAGTAGGCCCCAGACAACTTCACTACACTGAGACCCCTTGTTTTGAGTGACACTTGCATGCTTGGAATGCGTACATTCCATGGTGCACAATGCGTTTAGAATAGCACCAAAAGCTCTTTATAGTGACACTTGCATGCTTGGAATGTCGTACATTCCATTGTGCACAGTGCGTTTAGAATAGCACCAAAAGCTGTTTTTAGTGACACTTACATGCTTGGAATGCGTACATTCCATGGTGCACAATGGGAAGCTAAATATGTTTGCGGAGGGCATTATGTCCTAGGGCCCTTTGGTTGCAGGCCTGATTTTATCCTCTTACATAGTTTGTACGCATTTAATTTGTCATAAGGATTTTCTCAGAGCGTTAAGCATCCTGTTCTAACGGGTATTTACGAGTAGTTTCTACTTTGGGGGAGATGAAGGTATGCAGGATATTAGTTTTCATGGCATGAACTCTAAATCTGTAGGAATATTATAAGCGCCTCGTAGAAAATACTGTTCTGAGCATGTCGTTACCACCACGTAACTAAGGCCGTTCTACCTTGTGGTTTAGTAGCGTATAGCTGCTCTAGTTGTCGTTATGCCGGAGCGAACGAGAAACTTCAAATACTAAGGTTAATTTAGGTAACAGATATCAAAACTTGACAAATGCATGGTAGTGACACTTGCATGCTTGGAATGCGTACATTCCATGGTGCACAATGCGTTTAGAATAGCACAAAAAGTTGGTTTTGATGACACTTGCATGCTTGGAATGCGTACTTTCCATGGTGCACAATGCGTTACGAATAGCACCAAAAGCTGTTTTTAGTGACACTTGCATGCTTGGAATGCGTACATTCCATGGTGCACAATGCGTTTATGCAATTGTCACTAAAAACGCCTTGTTAGGTTATTTTGAACACATTGTGCACCATGGAATGTACGTATTCCAAGCATTCAATTGTCACTAAAAACGCCTTGTTAGGTTATTTTGAATACAGTGTGCACCATGGAATGTACGCATTCCAAGCATGCAATTGTTACTCAATACGCCTTGTTAGGTTATTTTGAACACATTGTGCACCATAGCTATTACCCTAAACAAATCTTTTTGGTAGTTGTGGCCGCATGTTTGATTTTTAAGGACATGTTGTCGTATTGCCAAGTCTGTTTCTTTTGATCTGCTGTCTTGATTTTGTTTAAATAAGTCCGTAAAAGACTTTTACATACTGCGTGATTCTGTCCTGTTGCCTCTGCGACGTACGACCTACGTATTCGCTTTGACATGCAAACGAAGAGCTTGTTAGATGATTTCCTTGACGATTACAAAACTACGATTTGACTATAGTGTATATAACTGATTATTTTGGAGAAGGGAAGTTGGATTCTTTTTTTCGGGTTACTGAAATTCTCTTGAAGTATGATGGAATCTCGCAGATCTGGATTAGCCTTTCACATACATGCCGTAGGAGCTCGTATTTTGAGTTGCAACTACGGTAGTACTCTGAGGAGTGTCAGACGAAAAAAGCTTTTAAGTACACAATGTTTTCGCTATTTCGTGCAATATTTTTATTTGTTATACGTACTCCTTTAGCTACATGTTAAAAAGCATGTTATTAAAATGGCAGATCTTGGTTAAGGTCACTCATGTCAGTATCGTTATTTTTTACTGTATACTTTGCAAGATTTATTACGTGACACAATGGAATATCATGTTAGGACTATTGTGGATATGTCCTTTACAACTTTTGTCCTGTAATTTTATCATAGCCGTTTGAAGAAAATATAAGAGACTGTATGAAAAGGTGGACTGGCAGGCAAGATATATGAAACTCTTATCATTTTGTTCCCCAAGAATTAACAGTTATGGATGTACCCTTGTATAAAAGCTATTTACGCATGGGTGATGCTTTTGGTTTGGTATCTTTACCTTTCTATTTTATATTTTTGTTGCATTTTTGGTTTGGTATCTTTTCATTTCTATTTTTTATATTTTGTTGCATTTTTGGTTTGGTATGTTTACCTTTCTATTTTATATATTTTGTTGCATTTTTGGTTTGGTATCTTTACCTTTCTATTTTATACTTTTTGTTGCATTTTTGGTTTGGTATCTTTAACATCTTGTTTCGAATTGATATTTGAGAAGGCTCTCGTAGTGCCGGTATTACTACTTCGTGTTTCTTCTCGATTTACATGTGTTTCCTCCTCTTTCCGTGCGCCGACAGTGCCAGTGATTTCGGATATACGTGCTCGTCCTCCTGATGATCCGATTGGTGCTACGTGACTCACCGTTTCGCGTCCGTTTTCTCCGTGAGTCGATGTAATCATAAAATAGTCTAATATCTTCATTTTTTCATCATACCTAGCTATTACCCTCGAAAACTAAAACTTTTGACATAAGAAATGAGCCTTTAATCACATTCTTTACCATTTGTAATCATAAAATAGTCCAAAATCTTCATTTTTTCAACATACGTAGCTATTACCCTCGAAAACTAAAACTTTTGACATAGGAAAAGAGCCTTTAATCTATACTGGCATTTCATTCACCAATTGATCATAGACATAGTTATTGCATTATAATAACCTTCAATATCAGAAAATACTCAATTTTAAAAGCCTCCAGTTTCCTCTTATTATCAAAGATGTGCAGAAAATTCCATCACCATAAATATACTTGGATATAGAAACAACTAAAAATATCATCTTGTCACCACCGGGATCGAACCCGTGAGCAGGCTTCCGTCAAATAACCGTTGAAACTCTTTCACTTAATACCATATAATGATTTTAATCTCTATATTTCAAGACTAACTATCGTGCTGAAAAGTTTATATTCTTTCACTACTTATTCAGCTAAGAATATATTCTTTCACTACTTATTCAGCTAAGAATATATTCTTTCACTATTTATTCAGCTAAGAATATATTCCTTTTGATGTATTTTGAACGCTTTGTGCACCATGGAATGTACGCATCTAGTGTATGCAAACTATGTCAAATATGCCTTATTAGGGAATTTTGAGCGCTTTGTGCACCATGGAATGTACGCATCTAGTGTATGCAAATTATGTCAAATATGTCTTATTAGCGTATTTTGAACGATTTGTGCACCATGGAATGTACGCATCTAGTGTATGCAAACTTCAAGTGTTGTAATCCAACAAAATACACCAATAATCTATGTTTCTCAGAGCTATTTTGATACACCAAAAATAAACGATTAAACTGTTACTCTTTCGCATTTTTCAAGTGTTGTAATCCAACAAAATACGCCAATAATCTATGTTTCTCAGAGCTATTTTGATACACCAAAAATAAACGAGTAAACTGTTACTCTTTCGCATTTTTCGATTGATTGACAACCCAGACATTGCTATTGTTTGAATCTCATTGAGATCTGAATATGTTATACATTAACAGCAAATTGGAAATGTCTAAGACATGAAGAAGTTAATGGATTGCTATTAGGGCTGTAATTGCGCTCCGCTGCGAACATGTAAACAAAGATTTACAAGCGAAAGTAATGCACGAGTCACCTTTAAAGAAAATTTGAGGGTAGTTGTCTTTCAGCGGATATAAGCGTTTAGTTGCGGTAAACAGGCGGAAAATCACTTTTTGTAGTCTACTTTTTGTAGTATACTTTTTGAATTACAACTGCATAAAATTAATATGCCCTACCCTTCTTCAAGGTAAATTTACTTTAAAGGCAGGTAACATAACTTACATTGAGGTAGCTCTTTACCATTTTCCATTCTGCGATTTCATTGCGTAGGTTTTCTTGAAAGTTTCAAAATATGTTAAAAGACATTTTTAAATTAACATATTAAAATCCCTTGTCGAAGGGCCGGTATTACCATATGCTTGCAAACGCTTTTGTGTGTATTTCTTTCAGCAGGTCTGTCTGTATGTCTAAGCATCTACGTGTATTTGCGTCCTGGCGAGATAGTCAAAATTGCAGGATAGTAGTTGCCTCGCTTCAATCTTTCAAACTGTGTACATTTTGTTTTCCATATATGTGATCTTGTTTGAGTGGATTTCCTTTAGTGTTTAAATGTTAAATACGGTATTTAACAAAAAAGCAAAAGTTAGCATTTCCTCAACTTAGGATCAGCCATTAAGGTAGACTGGGGTTTCTCTCTGTATGTTCTATATTTTCTCCCACCAAACTTACTTATACCGTAGTCTGGAGTTAACTGTATATAATTCATGTACCTTATACGCTATTCCTGCATTGTTGATTAATATATCTACACCACCATATGTGCTCTCCACAAGATTCTTGGCTTTGTTAATACTGTCTTGGCAAGTTATATCCAACTGAAGAAATTTTGGCTTAAGTCCTTCCTCCTGTAGTTTTGCAATAGCTGCTTGTCCCCTTGTGTATATTTCAAGTCTCAAGCCTCTCGTCTTACTGGAACCTCTGCGCTTGGCGATAGCGTTTATCCAGGATATAATAGGGGGGTTGGAAAATAAACCACTTCAGCTTGGGGGCTTGGGTGGTAAGACCTCTTAAATAAATATGCCTCCCTGGAAGATGCCTTATAACTCTTTCAAAAGTCAAAATTAAGTGCATTGATTTCACTGATTAAACAGGAGTTATATATACTTATCCTTAACATATGGGACAAGGAGGAAGTAACACAAGACTGGAAGAATGAAAACATCATATCAATCTTAAAGAACGGATACAGAAAGAATTGCAACAATTACCGGGGTATCTCCCTACTATCAATCGCGGGTAAAATCATGGCCAGGATACTATTGAATAGATTGAACTCCTCGCTGGCTCAATGGCCGAGCGGTCTAAGGCGCTGGTTTAAGGCACCAGTCATTTCGATGGCGTGGGTTCGAATCCCACCTCTGTCACAATATTTTCTTTTCATTGCTGCTGTTACATTGCTTCTTTTAATGAAGAGCCCTGGCCTCGCTTCTCGGCCTTTTGGCAAGGAATGGATGTAGTATCTGTTCTCATTGATGACAGATGCTTTCCATAATCCAATGGGCTTTGGATTGATGACGGGCCGGAGGGCAGTTCTTCCTTGGTAAAGTCACATGGCGCAGAGAGGCTGGTCTCCAATTGCATGGAGCTGGATGTGGATGTCCACCGATGAATGATTGGGAGCTAGAGTGGCGACTAGAGAAATAAAAGTATGTTAACATTGGAGGTCACCTAGCTCAGTTGGTGGAGCGCACGCCGCGAAAGTGCTTGGAATGCGTACATTCCATGGTGCACAATGCGTTTAGAATAGCACCAAAAGCTGTTTTCAGTGACACTTGCATTATTGGAATGCGAACATTCCATGATGCACAATGCGTTTAGAATAGCACCAAAAACTGTCTTTAGTGACACTTGCATGCTTGGAATGCGTACATTCCATGGTGCACAATGCGTTTAGAATAGCACCAAAAACAAAATTCATCTAAAGATGTGATTTTCTTATAATTATTTTGCATATATTGTTATATAAGGTTCTCTAGCAAAATTCACCTTATTACACAACATATTTTATGAGTTTTTGCAAAATGTCAACAAATTATGCATTTGTCACTTATCACATTTGAGAATACGAAATCGTTGGTACAAATTCAGGAAAGAAAATCTAAGCTTAAAGATACGTCCACTCCTATGGTTTAAGGAATCTTACATTACGAGATAAGTCTAACAGTGATAAGATGTTACCCATCTTAAAACATTACTTATTCGTATCATTGTAGGATTCCCATCCTTAACCAAGAAAATTCGCAATTCCGTTTGATGTCCACTCCTATGGTTTAGGGAATCTTACATTACGAGATAAGTCTAACAGTGATAAGATGTTACATTCCATGGTGCACAATGCGTTTAGAATAGCACCAAAAGCTGTTTGAAGTGACACTTGCATGCTTGGAATGCGTACACTCCATGGTGCACAATGCGTTTAGAATAGCAGCAAAAGCTGTTTGAAGTGAAACTTGCATGCTTGGAATGCGTACATTCCATGTTGCACAATGCGTTTAGAATAGCACCAAAAGCTCTTTTTAGTGACAGAGCTTGCTCGCTAGCAAGTGCTCAGAAAAGCAAGAGAGCTCTTGGGTAGTTTCTTTTCATGCATACCAGCCAAGATGTTTGCTCAGATGTTTTCTAGTTTCCCCCGGCCTTTAAACTTTGTTTTGTGTTTGTTGTTGTTGTTTTGTCTCGCCTGGAGGTGAATTGTCCTCTCTCCCGTGATCCTAAATTCGAAAAGAAAATGCTTCTATCCAAAGGGCAGCCTAAGATAGTCATACGGGGTCGAACTACCAAGCTTCTTTACGACGGGGCTTCTTTACTACAAGGCTACTTCACGTCAGGTAGGCCTGCGATTTTTAATTAACAGAATCTCCTCACGTGAAGATACCCCAGTTGAGAAATATGAGACACTAAGAACATTTGCTTTAAATCCATGCATTTCTATCGGCATTAGTTTATAATTATCAATGGTTTATAGAAATATATCATGCAAAGATTACTAGTAATAAAGAATCCCTTTCATTTTAGATTAGTTTCTACACTTTGCAAGCTATATAAATCACTGAAAACAGCATTTCACTCTGTATTAAACTCATGATTTCAAATATAAACTATTCCTATCTTTATAATTATCAATGGTTTATAAAAATATATCATGCATCGAGTTCAATTCTGCTAAAAAGCCATTTGGGCTTAAGTGACGCCTTTTATTACTCCGGATTGTCCGGATGTAATGCCCGGGTATATCCGGATGTAAATTCCGGATATGTCCGGATGTAACAAGGCACACATGAATTATGCTAGTCAGAGATCAGACGATGGATGGTGATATGATGTAGTCAGCACGATTTCACGGTGAGACCTTCAAATAGGATCAATAGGGCCTCCTTTATAATCTGGAGAACATATATAAATAATCTATTTATTTTTTAAGATAGCGTAAGTTTGTAGAGGCGCAATTGTCAAAATTGCAATACAGAACGTACGACGTCCTTTAATTTTCGTGTATATAAGGTAAAGCAAACTAAGATATGATAAAGACTAGGTGCAAAGGCCAGATCTTAGCCTAAATTTCATTTCATGGTGTACATATTCAACAAACCTCACAAACAGTACATCAGGGAGATCCTTGAAAATCTTGACCTCAAAATTTAACTGGCTGAGTGTTATTTTCAACAGTTTAACAAATTGTTCCTGGACAAGGGGCTCAGCCTTGGCATTGTCAATAAACTTACCTAGCCTTGGATAGCATTCTTGCCTACTACCAATTGAAGCTAACTTCCACAGTCAGCACCTGGATAGGTCTTACATGATGTGACACCGTTTCGAAAACGATGGTTCACAGTGATGAAATCGAATTGATTTCTCGACCTATCAACAGGGCTCGTCCTAGTGTAAATCCGTCGTGGGTGATTCTGGAACCAGGTGTTCACGATGACTTGATTATGCAAGGTGCACCAGTCGATCCACTTCTCGCCTCTGGTCGCATATTTTATTCTTAAACTCTTTCAGTAAATCCAAAGCTCTACAGATACGGCAAAATGAACCCAATAAAAAGTCATTTAATTCATATTCATTATTATATCTGCACTCGCATACGCCATAGTAACTTGAATTCACTGGTTGGGAAAGCTCTTTGGAGATCAAAGAGTTGCCGCCGGAATGTTGAGACTCCTTGCTCAACGCGTCGCCAATGCCAATGCCAATGCCAATGCCAATGCCAATGCCAATGCCAATGCCAATGCCAATGCCAATGCCAATGCCATACCAATGCCAATACCATACCAATGCCAATACCATACCAATGCCAATGCCATACCAATGCCAATGCCAATGCCAATGCCAATGCCAATGCCAATGCCAATGCCAATGCCAATGCCAATGCCAATGCCAATAGCCTGATGGTGGGAGAAGCTTCTCTTGAACCGTAGCTAGCACAAAGACAGCGACTCAAAACATGATTAACTCTACCATCTATGACAATGACTAAGTCGAAAAGTTTTAGAGTATTTAGAATATTTACAGTGTTCACATACCTCTTATGTCTCGGTCAAATAAGACGCCTCCGGAGGGTATAAATAAAGAACACATCAAATATCAGGCTATTCTAAACGCATTTTGCAACATGGAATGTACGCATTCCAAGTATGCAATTGTCACTAAAAACAGCTTTTGGTGGTATTCTAAACGCATTGTGCACCATGGAATATACGCATTCCAAGTATTCAAGTGTCACTAAAAACAGCTTTTGGTGCTATTCTAAACGCATTCTTCACCATGGAATGTACGCATTCCAAGTATGCAAGTCGGCCCACAGACGCTCAATGAAAATTGACAATTATGAGGACAGACCTTTATTGATGAAATTTCTGGTCCCCCACACAAGATTCAATTTTATTGAAAATACAGGCTCATTTCACTTGTGCCCTTCGTCGAGTAAGGAACAGCTATCCTCGGAACTTCAAAGGAAAGACTAAAATATCGATCACGTGCTGCAAACCACAGACATCCTTACTACTACTACTACTACTACTACTACTACTACTACTACTACTACTACTACTACTACTACTAGTACTACCACCACCACTACCACTACTACTACTCCTACCACCACCACCACCACTAGTACTACCACTACTACTAGTACTACTACTACTACCACAACTACTGCTACTACTAGAAATTACCTAGAAAGATGTCCGCCTATTAATCGTAAACTGGTAAAACATAGCATCAGATTTTTTTTAGAACAGATGAATATTGACGAGCCCATAACAAGACATTCTTCTACCCACCTGCCTCCCAAATTTATTAGTGACTACAATGAATACGTTCCATGTGTGCTTTTACCGTATGCTTACAACAATTGAGACAAAAAGGAAACATTAAATATCAAAAGATGAAATATCAAGTACATTTATTCACAATTACCGACAGGCAACACGTAACACTTTAAACAAACATTATTCTAACACCTCTCTCGAATTGAATCCCTTGGGATTGAAACAATCTAACCTCCACTGCCAAAAACTCTCTCTACGCCTTTCTAAATCTACCGAATCTATGATCTTAACTGAAATATCCTGTTCAAATCCACTATGCCCCTGTTGATTGAAATGACTAAATAAATTAATTTGAAGTTGTATTTTAACGATTTGGCGCTTTTGTGTGGTTTGAGAGGTTGGGGTTGTGTTGTGTTTTTTTTGTTGTTGTTGTTGTTGTTGTTGTTTTTTTTTTGTTTGTTTTTTTTGTTGTTCTTTTTTGTTGTTGTTGTTGTTGTTGTTGTTTGTTTTTTTTGTTTGATCGATTGTTTGTTTGTTGTTTTGGGGTTTGTGTTGATTCAACAATTTGAGCCATACCTTTTACTAAATAATCAAAGAATACCTCCTGTACCGATTGATCAAGGATTTACATATTTAGGTAAAGAATTCTCATTTAAGATGTCTAGTGATAAAGCGAAATCTATTACTTACCCAAACTACACCATCTTCCATTACATCCACGCCATAAAATTCGGATACTGCAGACGTATATCTACTCGATGAAAAGGGTTTTATCACTGCAAATTCATTTGTTTAGAGTGGCTTCAATGTATGTTAAAGGGGACAGCAGAGGCTATCTTTCCCTCGACAACTGTCACTGTGGATGTCAGCACAATGTACCGTCACCTCCATCATCATCATCATCATCATCATCATCATCATCATCATCATCATCATCATCATCATCATCATCATCATCATCATTCTACCAAGGTTGCCTTTCTGTGTGCACTCTAAGGGTCACGTGACGGTACGTCTCAACATCGATCGCCGAAATGAATTGGGTGTGAAGATTCTCAACCCTTTCTTGATCAACTGTGGTGAAATCAAGTGAAATCAGGCGAAATCAGGTGAAATCAGGTGAAATCAAGTGAAATCAAGTGAAATCAAGTGAAATCAAGTGAAATCAATGAAGTTGGGAAGTATCTTCAAGAGTGCTAGCTGGACCAATTACCTTGGAATCATCAGCATATAACGTCATCCTGCTCTTAAGTGCTAGAGGAGCATCATTTATGAAAATATTAAACATGGTGGGGCCAGGAACCCCACTGATAACATTCTGAGAGGAGGATAGAATAGGATTGCCATCTGCATCAAACAGTCTTACATGCTGAACGGTGCTATTCTAAACGCATTGTGCACCATGGAATGTACGCATTCCAACTATGCAAGGGTCACTAGAAACAGCTTTTGTTGCTATTCTAAACGCATTGTGTACCATGGAATGCACGCATTCCAAGTATGAAAGTGTCACTAAAAACAGCTTTTGGTGCTATTCTAAACGCATTGTGCACCATGGTATGTACGCATTCCAAGTATGCAGTTTTTTTTACGGCAAGTCGCGTGCCATTGCAAAGCTTTGGTGGGTTAATATTTCGTAAGAGTATTATTGGTACGCCCATTTTTAGTTGTATCACGTGTGGTGGAAACCCTGGGAGATCCAGGGAATTTAAAATTCAGATGGATAATTAACAGCTTCATTTGGTTCCAGAACTGTGTCGACTGACTTGTAAATGACTGCCTGGTCTCCAAAATCTATCGACGGCAGTGAGTTACGTCGAAGAATAGTCATGGTTGCACGTCTAAGGTGTCGTAGGTCGGCAAAGAGAATACGTGACGTGGTAGGCAGTTATATAAGTAGTTATGAAGTCATATAAGTAGGTAGGTAGGTAGGTAGGTAGGTAGGTAGGTAGGTAGGTAGGTAGGTAGGTAGGTAGGTAGATAGGTAGGTAGGGTCCTTGTGGAGAGACGTAGAAGACATTGCTGACAGATCAAACTCGAGAGTTCTGGTCATCTATATTTTGTGCATATAAGCTGCAGCAGATTCTATTGAACAGCTTTTTTTAGCAGAGAATATAAACTAACTTGTTTCAACAATAGTTCTGCTGAAAGAACTAGTTTGTCGAAGTTTAAGTGCATTAAGTATGTTTATTTCGCTATCCTTAGGTTCTGCAATTAAAATAGGAACACATTAAATATGCTGATGCAATTAAACATGTTCTAAGTGTTTAGAGATTCGATCCCCGGTGGTGACATACTTTTCTATTTCTCTAGAGTTCTGTTCAAAACTGTTTAGAGATTATATTCCCCCTATTTTCTAAACTACTAAGCCATCTGCCTTAAAACCAACATTTCCAATGTAATGGAGGTAATAGTAGTTAGTGTAGTTTTAATGCAGATAGATAGTTAGTGGTAGTTGCTGTAGCTTGTATAACTACATGTAGATTTTTTATCTTTTAATGTTTATCTTTTAATGCTTTTAATGGAAATATCAGAAGATTGAAGACTGTGTCATCAACTGGTTAGAGGACTTTCTTCAAGGGAGAACACAAAAAGTTTGTGTCAACGACAGAACCTGTTCAAGCGTGTGATGTTTCCCCCTCTGCATGCCGTTCATATTAAACTGACGTTAAGCAATTCTAAGTTAGGCAACTTGTCTTTATGACACTTATAGATAAAACCCTATCACTGTATCTCTTTCCCTATTAACCAGCCTTGCTAACAAGAACAGCGATAAGGTATCTTCTTCATGGCTCGTGCAAATTTCACTGCCTGTCATGGCATATTTGGCATAGTTTGCATAAACTAGCTGCGTACATTCCATGGTGCACAAAGCCTTTAAAAGAGGCTAATGATGCATATTTGACATAGTTTGGATACCCTAGATGCGTACATTAGATGGTCCAAAAAGCGTTCAAAATCCGCTGATAATGCATATTCGACACAGTTTGCATACACTGGATACGTACATTCTATGGTGAACAAGTTTATACAACCAAAAAAGCACTATCAACAAACCACAAGGATCGTGTGCCTTCCACAAATTCAAGCTCTGTAGTTTTCCAATTTTCGTGCCAGTATGAGGCTGGCTACATTGGCCGCACGACTTTGAAATTGGTTGACCGAATTAAGCAGCATGTACCATCGTATATTCGCCAAGCATCTACTCCTAAAAGGAAACAACCACCTCGCGTACATTCCATGGTGCACAATGCGTTTAGAACAGCTCAAAAAGCTGTTTTTAGTGACACATGCATGCTTGGAATGAGTACTTTCCATGGTTCACAATGCGTTTAGAATTGCACCAAAAGCTGTTTTAAGTGACACTTGCATGCTTGGGATGCGTACATTCCATGGTGCACAATGCGTTTAGAATAGCACCAAAAGCTGTTTTTACGTCTAAGTGAAACTGCTAGGTCGTGGCCACTTAAATGACGCACAAGTATTCTGAAGGCCGCAGATGAATAGCTATCTATAAAGCGGCAAGCTGCCCGAAGGCCGCAGATGATTAGCTATCAATAGATCGGCAAGCTGCCTGATGGCCGCAGATGAATAGCTATCTATAAAGCGGCAAGCTGCCCGAAGGCCACAGATGAATAGCTAACAAATTAGAATGAATATTTCGGCCCTATGTCCAAGGGCCGTCCTCAGCAATACAAATAAGAAAAAAACAACTTACAAGAGGATAAAATCAATAAAACTAAAATGAACAGTTTTTCAAAACAGTCCCGGCATCCTTACCTCAGCGATGTTCAACCAGGACTGATGAAACGAGGCAATTCATTGAAATGAAAGAAAATGATTTAAATATCGCGATAAGAACTCTTATGATAGCAGCACATCTTGGCTTCCGTGAAGTACTGTCTACCTTGCTTTCAGATAACCGCCTATTTGAAACAAAGACGTGAAAGGGGATGTATTGTTTCTAGTTTTTGTTTTGTCAGGGATCTTTGACATATGGATTGGTAACTCCAGATCGAGACAATAGATTTCCTTGTTCTGAACAAGTCCGATTATTTGACATAGTTTGCTTACACTAGATGCGTACATTCCATGGTGCACAAAGCGTTCAAAATAGTCTAATAAGGCATTTTTGACATAGTTTGCATACACTAGATGCGTACATTGCATCATGCACAAAGGGTTCAAAATAGGCTAATAAGGCATATTTGACATAGTGTGCTTACACTAGATGCGTACATTCCATGGTTCACAAAGCGTGGTGCGATGCTAATTAGAACATTTATAACTGGTGCGGCTCTAATTTGAACATTTGTAAATGGTGCGATGCTAATTATAACATTTGTAAAATGGTGTGGTACTAATTAGAACATTTGTAAATGGGGCGGTGCTAATTAGAACATTTATAACTGGTGCGGCTCTAATTTGAACATTTGTAAATGGTGCGATGCTAATTAGAACATTTAGCGTAGTTACACTATTTGAACATATTGGGAATGCGTTCTGCACGCTGGAATGTGAGCATTTCAATAGTGATATTGACCGTAGTTACACTATTTGAACATCTTGGGAATGCGTTCTACACGTTGGAATATGAGCAGTTCAATAGTGCCATTGAGCGTAGTTACACTATTTGAACATATTGGGAATGCGTTCTGCACGCTGGAATGTACCATTCCTTAGTGAATGACAGGATCATCATCTATGTGGCTCGTTGGCATCCATTCCTTAGTGAATGACAGGATCACCATCTATGTGGCTCGTTGACATCCATTCCTTAGTGAATGACAGGATCACCAGCTATGTGGCTCGTTGGCATCCATTCCTTAGTGAATGACAGGATCACTATCTATGTGGCTCGTTGACATCCATTCCTTACGCGTCATAAGCCTATTTTGAACGCTTTGTCAATCATGGAATGTACGCATCTAGTGTATCCAAACTATGTCAAATAAACGTCATTAGCCTATTTTGAACGCTTTGTGCACCATGGAATGTACGCATCAAGTGTATCCAAACTATGTCAAATATGCGTCATTAGGCTATTTTGAACGCTTTGTGCACCATGGAATGTACGCATCTACTCTAAATCTGTAGGACTATTTTAAGCGTCTCGCAGAAAACACTGTGCTGAGCATGTCGTTACCACCACGTAACCAACGCCGTTCTTCCTTGTGGTTTAGTAGCGTATAGCATAAGCCTACCATCTATGGCAATGACTAAGTCAAAAAGTGTTTATTTAAATTAAACCTATACGAGGTCTTTAATAATGTAAAAATAACTTATCCTTTGAAATATTCAATTAACTAGCAATTTTTACAACTATGTGTTACATTTAATATTGTAAGAGAAGATAAATACTGATAGGTTTACAATAACCGATATCGTCAAGGCATTCACGAATCTTCAAACTGGTGGGTGCAGGCATGAATGTGTCTATGTATCTGCCAAGAGCTTTGCAATTTCGTCCTTTGTTTGTTTGTAAATAGACAAGGTAAGTCTTTCTACTATTGGATGAATTGGTAATGATTTTAATAGGTTTGAAACCTTCGGCATTGTCATTTAGGCCCCCCATTCCTGAGTAAAAGGAGCATTTTGCAGAACTTTTCTTCACTAACTGACTAGCTGGGTTAATGTGCACATCTGCACAGACTTTCCAAAAGATGAAGCTCCTATTGCTGTGCCTGCTGGGTGTGGCTGTACACCGAGTTTCTCTCACACACGATGTCATTCTATTTCTGTCATGAAATTGTAAACAACACCACATAAACGACCGTTACTCACAAATAAAGTTGCTTCTGCGCATGCTTTGCCTCGTTTCAAACTGAAATATATTAACGGTAATTTATGCATTAGGTTCGGCGCATGAGAAGAGCGACGTTTGATTTGGGGTCGCTCCACTGCCGCTTCCTTGTGATTTTTCTGAGAGACGTCACTCTGCCCAAAATTAAATTCTGCATGCTCCCTTTTCCCAAGGTACAAATCAAATTCATTTAATCTTTTCTTTATATAGTGGTTCATGGAAGAGCGTCCCCCAAATTTGGTCATGTGTTCATCTATGCTCTGTTCTGGCTCATCAGAATATATATCTCGAAAGGAATTGTTCAAGAGATTCAAGTGATGAAATGTTTCAATGGAAGAACTCTAAATTAGTGTTCCGTTTCTATTTACATTATTTGTGGGAAGTGGCGATTTGAACTTTTGGAAATTTATGCCAAAATATTTCTTCCAGGTGGGGCTTTGCCTTTAGAGTTTTAGGTGGGGGTTGTCTTTGTAGGCGGGGGTTGTTTTTCCTAAATGGGGGTCCAGACCCCCTTGCAACGACCGGTACTCTTTCTAAGGTAATACGTTGTTGTACTGCATAGATTCTTTAAGTAGAAAAGACGTATTATAACCCACGTTTGCTCGGAAGTTGCTATGTCATTGTATCATTTTGTAGTTGTTTATTGTATAGAGTAGCCGAGACCATTTGAACGGCGAGTGATATTTCGTGAGCATACCTAAATTGAATTTAAAACATATATCATATCAGGCTAATGAAGCATATTTTACATAGTTTTCATACACTAGATGCGTACATTCCATGGTGCACAAAGCGTTCATAATAGGCTAGTGAGACATATCTGACATAGTTTGTATACATTAGATGCGTAGATTCCATGGCGCACAAAGCCAAATAAATAGGCAAATGAGGCATATTTGACATAATTTGCATACACTAGATGCTTACAAGTCTTATCATCATTATACTTCAATCTGTTATAATCCTATGTATATTATTATTATGCTGCGCATGCCGCCTTGATAATGACAATGTTTACAGTCACTGTCTATGCCTATCACTGTACAGTTGTATCTAATGAGTTGCAATGCTTATCATTGTTATACTTCTATCTGTTATCATTATATCTATATCATGATTATGCTGCGCATGCTTGATTTGTTGGGCACTATTATCACAGTAAGGATGAACTTGCTTCATCACTGCCATTTTGGACCCTTGTACACCTACACAAGTGTTGGTCACCTGTATAAAATGTTTACAGATGTTTCTATTTAAGTGGAGCTTAAATTAGCAATGCAAGACAGGGGCAACTAGAGATGAAGAGTCGATTTGATCTGGGCAACCCACCTGATCTGATGTGTTGTCGCCATTCCATCAAGTAAATGAAAATCAAAACAAACTACATTCCCTCTCTTTCAAATATCCTTCACCCTTTTACGTTCATTACTAGTAAACATTCCACAGAATCATATCTTCCTTTTTCAATTTATTTTTATCTTCTTTGATGTAAAACTAAGTATTTCTGACTATTTCACTCACCTTTTCATGTCATTTGATGATTTCCAAGGGGGAATAGAGAGTCCCATGTTAAATCTTGATTAACAAATAATGCAATATCTTCTCTAAAAACGAATGAAAATATAAATGTTTCGTTATATCTCAGCTTATGGACTCTTACTCTCAGTAAACTCATGAAATTGGCAATCTCTCAATCAAAGACCCCTGATGAGCAGTGGGCCCGACATTGAAACTACCCTAAATAAACAGAAATTTATTTATTTATTTATTTATTTATTTATTTATTTATTTATTTATTTATTTATTTATTTATTTATTTATTCATTTATTCATTTATTTATTTATTCATTTATGTATATGTTTTCTAAGATATAAAATAATTGGGAAGCAATTACCAAAGAAATCTTCTATGCTCGTTTTCCACTGTTACGTAGTCCAGCCGAGCGCATTAGCATATTCTCACCAATCAATCTGGATATCAGAGTCGACTTAGTTCATTTTTCCTCTGAAAAATTACAGCAACTGCAGAAAGAAATACAAGGGGATGCGACTCTTAATCACCTCAAGACAATCATTGTTGACGGTTGGCCTGAAAACATATCAGCACTTGTCCCAACTCTGCGACCCTTCTGGAGTTTCAGAGACGAGTTATCTATTGAAAATGTTTCTCCAAGGATCCTTACGTTTCCTTATTGTTCCCTGGTACTTCGGCCACTTTTGAAACCAGCCTGTTCCTCAGCAAGAATCTCTTCTGCCTTAGATTTCATTCTGCTGTTGATTACTATCAGGAAGCCTTTGCTTGGGTGACTGATGAGGCTTATTGTCCTATAGTTGTTACATTTCTTTAGGTTTCCTTTCTTGGGCAATTGCCTCTTGGGCGTCGCTGAGAGTTTAGGTGCGTCATAGGTTGGGCGCGAGGTTTACAATGTAGGAATGGTTCTTACAACAACAACAACAACAACATTTATCGGGCGCTCAAAGCTGTGGAGGAGCAACGTGGAAACGTTCAACTTGGCCTTAAACATAACAAGCTTTGAGAATGATAACAAGTGGATATTAAGAGTTTATACTACTAATTCACATGGAGAGCAAGCCGACGACGTCACGTCTGATATTGACGTTGGCCTCCTCAACGTCCAAGTCTTGTTCACATGAGCCTGACGTCGTTACCGTTGGAGGGTGAAAGCGGAACTGCCAACTTGGACAACAGCGAGACCATGACCAAGATAACAGGTCTCGGTAAATTCACTCAAAGATCGAATAATTAGTCAATTTACAGACAGTCAAAGTGCCGCGGGCCTACTAGGCCCCCCCCATGTATGAGAAGAGCCAAAAAGCCCATGTAAGGTAGGGTTAATAGGAAACACTTCTAAGAATTGCAAATAATTTATTATACTATCACATAAAATTCCAAAACCATGAAATTTTTAGTGGATCTTATATATGCTAAGAAGACAATGTCCTCGCCCTCTACAAACCTATTGTCATTTATTGTTTTTGTGTGATTAAAGTACACTTTGCAAAAGGTATTAGAAACAGTATACTATAGCAAAAGGTAGAATTCTCATACAGTTGTTCAGGTGAAGTTAAACAAAAGTTAGCGTAGATAATGTAGGTAATAACTTTAAGTATGAATCTTTGGTTACTATTTTTATACACAAATGTTAAGGTTCCATGTGACCATAGTTTGGCTTTTGCATGGAGGACAGAAACAACTGGTGTAATTGTGTGCAACGGGGGCGACCGGGAGGTACGAAACACCGGAGGTCGCCCTAAGTAAGTACGTAGTAGTACCAAATTAGGACGGAGAGAAAAAGAACATTGCTTATTCAATTATCCGACCCCTCATTTATCTGGACTTCGATTATCCGGCATCGCAGAATTGTTCTTCTTAGAACGTGTACTTGTTCTAATGAGACGCTAGTAATTAACAACTTCCGTCCTGCTCTAAACAGCAATGTGTCGTCTGCCCATTTGTATTTGTTTCCTATATTTCTATTTGTTTCTTATATTTCTATTTGCTTTCTACATTTCTATTTGCTTCCTATATTTCTATTTGTTTCTTATATTTCTATTTGTTTACTGTATTTCTATTTGTTTCCTATACTAAATGACTTCATAATGTGTTAGCCCAGTTATTTACCTATCGATTTATATATAGGTCATATATATAATAAAATGTTCTGTCTATTAATTATTATGATATATAGTGGTACCGAACTTCAAAAATCCGCCAATTCCAGAATGTTTATCTAATCAAAGGCTGGAATGATCTTAAAGCAGTAGCGGAGCTACGGTGGGACTGGGGGGGAATGTTTTTATATCTGATTTTAACTGAGGGCTATTTTGAAGTCTGTTTTAGTTTTTATATATATATATATATATATATCAAGATGTAAGGACCTCGAGGGATGGTTGATGACTCGCGGATATAATAAAAGATTAATTGATACACAGTTAACACGGGCAAGAGAAGTAGATCGCCAGGAACTTCTCACTCCCAGGGATTCTAATGAAAATTACAGTAACTTAAACAAAGGAGAGCTGTTAGCACTGAAGGAACTTAGAAATGACAGAGACCTCATAATTAAAGAGCCCGATAAGGGTTCCGCAGTTGTGGTGTGGAACAGGGAAGACTATCTCACTAAGGCAGCAAACCATCAACGATAGTAATACCTACATTAAATTGGAGGGTAGTGTAATAAAGGAACTTGATAGAACAGTATACAATTGACATTTGTTTGGAACCAACTTGAGCTACGTTGAAAGGTTTATAAAGATTGCAACGCGTCAATAGAGATTTAATCGTATCTGTACGAATGAATGATTTTATTTGTTGGCAGTGGTCTGGTCAATATTGTAACGAGGGCGTCGCTGACAGCGCTTGGTAGAGCAACTCATCATTCATGAAACAGCAGCTTTCGTCTTTTGTGGATTGCCAAATCGATTCTTGAGAATCCCCAGGGCTACTTCATAGTTAGCACTCGTGAGCGGTAGACCTGAAATCGCATCTGAGGCAGAGACTCCTAAATAATTTCTAAGATAATTAGACTTGTCCTTATCTGATAATCCCTCATTGGAATCGACTGCAGACTCGAATGATTCTATAAAGGTTCGCCATTCGGTAACATCACCAAGTAGTAGTAGTAGTAGTAGTAGAAGTAGTAGTAGTAGTAGAAGTAGTAGTAGTAGTAGTAGAAGTAGTAGTAGTAGCAGTAAAAGTATTACTGGAAGTAGTAGTGGAAGCAGTAGTAGCAGTAGTAAAAGTAGTAGTAGTAGTAGTAATAGTAGTAGTAATAGTAGTAGTAGTAGTAGTAGTAGTAGTAGTAGTAGTAGTAGTAGGATGCAAACATTCCATGGTGCACAAAGCGTTCAAAATAGGCTAATGACGCATATCTAACATATTTTGCATACACTAGGTGCGTACATTCCATGGTGCACAAAGCGTTCAAAATAGACTCATGACGCATTTCTAACATAGTTTGGATACAATATATGCGTACATTCCATGGTGCACAAAGCGTTCAAAATAGGCTAATGACGCATATTCACCTGAAAAAACTGGATCAGGTGACGTCAAAACTGAAAAAACTAAAAAAAGGCAAAAACTACAAAAAAAAACTAATAAAAAAAATAAAAAAGCTAAAAAACTAAAAAAACTAAAAAAACTAAAAACTAAAAAAAACTTAAAAAAAAGGAAAAAACTGAAAAATAGAAGAGAAAAAGAAAACTAATAAAATTAAGAATAAAAATAACTTCAGTTAGTTTTTATTACAAAAAGAAACAATTTCGTCACCTTTGGTACACACTTCTTTTTATTCCTGGCATTTATTAGCATTGCTCCACCTTAATTAAATCAAAGACCTTGAATTATATTTGTATTAAGACCAAAAACGCCACTAAGCAATGTGACTCTGCCATAGGGCAGCACTTGCTTAAGAACCCAGACTGTGCCAAAGTTTAAGTACTAACACCTAGATTATGCAAAGAACTCAATTCTGGTCCCTCTTATTTGTTGAGTCTTTTCTGCAACTAAGGTATTTTATTGAGTTATGTGTTATGATCCATACTTGTTTATAGTAGTAAGCGGTAATAGTAACTCAAGCATTAATGTGACAATCATAATATGTCAATACCACAATACGCATATTACATAAGGGTTGGTAGTTCTGTTAATGGATCATGCATCAAAATTTATAGGTTTTTTTCAAACTAACTTCAAAAAGTCCTTTTAGATATGTAGGAGATATGTCAAAGCCTCCTTTTTTTAGTATGTTCCTCTTGTATTTGTGGGTGAAATTTCGGCTAAGAAAGATTCACCACTCATAGCTTTGACCGCCTACTCATAGTTTGGGATTTTGCCTGACATCCACTTTGATTCTGGACATTTTCCTCTAGGCCTCTAGGTGGCCGATATTCAAATAGATTTAATAGATTCAGCAGTGAAAGGGATATCTGCACGTTGTTGTGAAGAGTGCTTCTGAAGATGGATGCACAGGTTTTACCATCTATGCAGTGAGCTACGGTAGGTTACGTACATCCCACAATAACTTATGGATCCAGTTAACACTATGATAATTATTGTGTTTCGGCTTTGAGCCTTCATCAGTGCCAGACATATACATATTCTCAGCAGACACATTGCAATTGTATATGATTCTCAAAGAGTGGAGCGTTACCACAATAGCTTTCAATACATATATATATATATATATATATGTATATTGTAAATGCATATATCTATATATACGTAAGCTATTGTGGTAATGCTCCACTCGTGATAAACAGAGCTTGAATTTGTGGAAGGCACACGATCTTTGTGGTTGGTTGATAGTGCTTTTTTGGTTGTATAAACTACACGAGGAGCCACTGCACCAAAACACTTCCCTATGGCCTTTTTGATCTGGTTTTCGAAGCGAAGTGAAACGTTTCCATGCCACGGTAGTTTTAAGTATACAGGACATTTTTGAGGTCCGAAGCGTTTTTCTTTGTTAATATTAATTACGAAATGGTTATAAAATAGTCATTTAAACTATCGTTATGCATTGCGTTTTCCTTGTTCTTTGTGAATGAACATGAGTTACTCTTGTTGTGTTAAAAGTAGTTAAGCTGTTTTGTTGCAGCCAGTCAGTCCACGTATAACCCCTCTGGCTATATGTACAAATGTTCATTTCTGAAATAGGCCCGTTGAGAGGTGTAAATCCTAAGCTCGGCGTGTGAGTACAGGTACTTCTTTCATTGTGAAGGACAGGTAAATCCTAATCTCGGCGTGTTAGTACAGGTACTTCTTTCATTGTGAAAGTCAGGTAAATCCTAAGCTCGGCATGTCAGTACAGGTACTTCTTTCATTGTGAAAGTCAGGTAAATCCTAAGCTCGGCATGTCAGTACAGGTACTTCTTTCTAATAAGGCATATTTGACATAGTTTGCATACACTAGATGCGTGCATTCCATGGTGCACAAAGCGTTCATAATAGGCTGATAACGCATATTTGACATAGTGTGCTTACACTAGATGCGTACATTCTTTGCTGCACAAAGAATTCAAAATAGGCCAATAAGGCATATTTGACAAAGTTTGCATAGACTAGATGCGTACATTTCATGGTGGAGGTGAGCCCCTCAAATGGGTAATAATTTCTGTTTGTTTTAAGTTTTAATGCTGTTCCTTACTTCCAGGTGAAAGAACTTTTCCATATTTTTTTTTCATTGTTTTTTTAAATAATGCTAGTAAATCCTGCGCTCCCTTCATGGATATTTTCTTCCCCCATGACAAATTATCGATGGAAAGTTCCCCCAGCATATCCTCCTCTTCGCATGTGTTTATTTGAGTTTAAAATATGATCGTGAGGGTGCGAGGTGCCTTAATATAACGTTGACGGTGACATTTTTACGTTAAAATCTAAACGTTAAGTAAGCTGGTAGCCTGGTACTTCATGCCTTATCATTGAAAGTTGCCACATTTGCTGATATGGATCCACTGAGTCTATTGCATGTGTTTATTTGAGTTTAAAATATGATTAACACATCAGTTCGTCGTCTGCTGTTGCTCTCATCCATTTGAAACAGCTTCCTAACAATTTACTATTACCTAGGTTAGTAGTGTGACTTTCTTTGCTGACACATCACTTCAAAATGTAGTAAATGTAGCAAGTGACGTCACCACAACAAAGCGGGATGAAAACAAATGGCAGGCAAAACAGGTGGCCAGTCAGTAAAGTTTCGGATATATGTAAAGTAAGGTAAGCAACGTACTGCTACGCTAGAAGTTTTCATCGTGATAATCATATGCAAAATATTATTGGGTGGAAACAGATTGGGAAGGGCATTGCTCGAAATAACACTCCGTAGCATGAAACCCTGCCTCGGACGAATCAAAGATCTTGCTACACCTGTGACGTCACGTGACAGAAAATTGTGATTTTCATGAATTGGTCTAAAGATCTGAATATCAGTGGTTCGAGCCGATGCTGTGGCGTCTCATCTTTCAACTTTTATCTACGATCTAGCACTGGAGGTAGACTATGCGCCTAAAGTAATATTGTCTACCTTATCGTATCTTGCGAGGCTGCAAGAGGGTAGTGGATTACATAACTTTCTTCACATTAGAAGTTTGGCTCATCAATTCAGAAGGTGAGATGTACGCATTTCAAGTTTGCAATTGTCACTAAAAGCAGCTTTTGGTGCTATTCTAAACGCATTGTACACCATTGAATATACGTATTCCAAGTATGCAAGTGTCACTAAAAACAGCTTTTGGTGCTATTGTAAACGCATTGTGCACCAAGGAATGTACGCATTCCAAGTATGCAAGTGTCACTAAAAACAGCTTTTGGTGCTATTCTTGAGGAGCTCAAGAAGAGATTTAATTTTCTTCTATATATCAGTGATCGAATTGTGATAGTATATGTTTATTAAAATGTTTTAGCGCAAAGTGATTTGATAGTCCTACAAAGGTGAGGGTTAAGTATTCGGTCTTATGATGAATAAACTTATCTCTTTATATATGGATATCAGTTATGACACATTTTGATTTGTCAAATAAGTTCTATTTTGAGTGGCACGAATACCGGGATGAGAAAGTGAATGTAAACTGTCAAAGATTTGGCGGCGAAAAGATGATGGTACGTATGGACGAGGATTACCAGTGGAAAAGTCGCAAAGGATAGTATGTGGTGAGGATGGAATAGGAAATTCGCGAAGTTGAAGAGAAGAGGTCTCTTTGAGAGTAGTGAGTTCAGAATCATCTTCTTGAGCCATTGCAAAATCACGTCATAAAATTTCATTTTGTTACATTATTCTAAATTTCTTATAGCAACCTATATTTGTGCAAAATTTTGTGATCCCAAACGTTTTCAAACAAATCTTAAGCAGGAGGGGAGCAATCTTTCAGATGTACTATCTAAAACTGACTCCGTACAGCCTAAGAAATGGACATCTGCTCCAGTGAAATTGTAGTGAGATCAGCTAAAGTTTTATTTACGTACAAAAGTACTTCATTTTACACAATAGAATTTTTTAAACTGTTAAAAGACAATCGGTGTCGTTGCAGCAAGTTATCAAGGTTTCTATTTGATAAGCTTAAGTTATACGTAATGCACAAAAGATATATTTCAAACAGCCTCAAACAATTCTGTCTTTTAACAGTTTAAAAATTTCTTTTGTGTAACTTCCATCCTTACACACTGTTCACACCCTATCAATCCACGTCCACCTCTTTTCCTCGGCACATATAATCTTGCCACACTACTTTGGGGGTTCAGGACTTTGTTCATCGTCATTTGTTTCCTAGTTTTCTTATCTAGTTGCTGCAACTCTTCTTTACTCCACTTGAGCACGCCAGCCCCATATCTCAAAAGAGACACTGCCCAGGTATGAAGTCAGTTTCCATGACAAAATGTCCGTGAAGCAACATCACAAGATTGTGACAAGAAAATCATTCCAAAAGTTCCCACACTTTCATAAAGAGCTCTTCCTTGTTCAAATCCTTAGTTTTGTGCATCACCAGCAAATACAAAGTCTCAAGTTTCTTTGTTTGTATTTTGTTTCTATCCTTATAACAAATTTTGGTCAGCTTGCTGGTGTAAATCATGGGTTCTCAAAGTGGTCAATATCAACCCCCAGGGGTCGATGGGACCATCCAGGGGGTTGATGAATACCCAAGGGGTCGAATGGGGGTTGATGAATATCTAGGGGGTTGAAGAGGGGTCAGTGAATAACCATGTTCCCATCCTGTAGTAAGAAAATTACAAAATGTACCCCCTACCATCCCTTCCCATGCTTTCCAGGTTTTTCTGTTTATTTAGGGTAGTTTCAATGTCGGGCCCACTGCTCATCAAGGGTCTTTGATTGAGAGATTGCTATAGGAAAAGGCAGTGGTGGGTTCTCTAAGGGAAATCATGTCACTTACAAAATATCCATTGCCAGCTCTCTCCCCTCCCCTTGCTTCAGATTTAAGGAGCATATGATTATGTAATAGGTACATGCACGTTCTGCGGAGTACGCGAATCAGAGTGGCCCGGGCAATCCGCCCGATCCGGTAAGGTAAGGTAATTACTACTTTTACTACTACTACTACTGCTCCTCCTCCTCCTCCTCCTCCTCCTCCTCCTACTACTACTACTTCTTCTGCTATTACCTCTAACACAACTACTTCTACTACAACTACAATTACAAATACCACGACAACTACTATTACTTCATCCCATAGTCGTCCAATAGGTCCTACGTTTTTGGTTTTCGCTGCATTATGATTTACTAAAGTGAAAAATGTATAGGGGCACCTTGCCTCCCTCACCTTCGTGAGCGAATTAATACTAACACGGATAATATAACTTTATTTGGTTAACAAACTTACCGCGCAAGGCTCCTGCTACCACTTTAGGTGCGGCATCCACAAGGGACGTTTGAGAATTATATATAATTGCAATGTGTCTGCTGAGAATATGTATAAGTCTGGCACTGATGAAGGCTTAAAGCCGAAACACAATAAATATTAATTAATTGATTTCCCGGTACCCACTGACTGGACGACAATTCGCGAAAGATTGACACTAAAATCTTCACCTTAGCTTTTGAGCCTTGATGGTTCAATGGTTAAGGCGTTGGTTTCTAATAAGGCATATTTGACATTGTTTGCATACACTAGATGCGTACATTCCATGGTGCACAAAGCGTTCAAATTACGCGAATAAGGCATATTTGACATAGTTTGCATACACTAGATGCGTACATTCCATCGTGTACAAATCGTTCAAAATACGCTAATAAGGCATATTTGACATAGTTTGCATACACTAGATGCGTACATTCCATGGTCTCCTCCACCTTTAGCTCGTCTTCTTTCTTCTCCTCCTCCTTTACCTCATCTTCCGTCTTCTCCTCCTCCTTTACCTCATCTTCCGTCTTCTTCTCCTCCTTTACCTCATCTTCCGTCTTCTCCTTCTCCTTTACCTCATTTTCCGTCTTCTCCTCCACCTTTACCTCATCTTCTGTATTCTCCTCCTCCTTTACTTCATCTTCTCACCCTTGACCAAAAGCAATGGTAACAACACACAAAATGTCCATAGTTCGTCTAAGCCCGTATTGGGTGACATCAAAGAAGAAGAAGAAGAAGAAGAAGAAGAAGAAGAAGAAGAAGAAAGCAGAGACGATCGCATTGTCAAGGAGAAAAACAATGAAAACACCAATTAAAACGTATCAATACGTTCTATACCTTCACTTTCCACAAAGAAAATTAGGAAAGTTAAGAAAGCCATCATGTCTTGCTAATATGGTAGCACCCCAGTTATTTCGTACGGATCCAATTTACCTTCGCCTCCCAAGGATAGGCAATACCCCATCCAAGCTGATCCAAGTAAGAAAATTAGGAAAGTTAAGAAAGCCATCATGTCTTGCTAATATGGTAGCACCCCAGTTATTTCGTACGGATCCAAATTTAAAGGTTTCCTTTTCCCGAGAGACAAAAACCCAGTAAAGAACAACAGAAGATCATGCTCAGAGCATCACAAACAATTCTTTAAACAAAAACGTGACGAGTTAGTCGCCTAGGGTACTCAACAGTTGTATTAGAGAGTTTCAGCTCTAGTACGATAACGGTAACGGTAACGTTAGCTGCTAAGGTTAAGGTTACCGTTATCGTTAGCATGGTCAATTATTCAATCAGAAGTTACTAAAACTTCTACTGCAATTGACAATGGCAAGCAATTAAAATAATTGTAGTAGAATCTAAGTAATATTCGGGTGTTGGATGGCAGTAATTGACTATAATAATTATAAACACTTAGGATTAGTCGCTTCATAGACCAGTGGTCCGTTATCTTTAGCTTCCGCCTACTATACCTATTTCTACTGCTACTACTACTACTACTACTACTACTGCTACTACTACTACTACTACTACTACTGCTACTACTACTACTACTTCTACTACTTCTACTACTACTACTACTGCTACTACTACTACTACTACTACTGCTACTACTACTACTACTACTACTGCTACTACTACTACTACTTCTACTACTTCTACTACTACTACTACTACTACTACTTTTGTTGTTCATTTACTCGAAACTTTCATTGTTCATTTTTCATTTAATTGATATTTTCATTGTTCATTGTTCATTTATTCGATACTTTCATTGTTGATTTTTCATTTAATTGATATTTTCATTGTTCATTGTTCATTTACTTAATACTTCCATTGTTTACTGTTCATTTATTTAATACTTTCATTGTTTACTGTTCATTTACTTAACATTGTGCTCCTACACAGCACTCAAATGTACAATGGCAAAATGGCTGAAAATCACAATTTAGAAGTCTATCACAAATGATAAATCTGATTTAATCTGATTGACCATTGACCAGGTCCGGACGCCATGCAAATTTCTCCCTCCATAGAAAACTTCTAAAGTCCGCTTGTGGAATATTGTCATCTTGAAAATTGTATATAGAGCATTAGGAATGTGAGCATTTCAATAGTGCCATTGAGCGTAGTTACACTATTTGAACATATTTGGAATGCGTTATGCACGCTGAAATGTGAGCATTTCAATAGTGCCATTGAGCGTAGTTACACTATTTGAAGAGATTGGGAATGCTTTCTGCACGCTCGAATGTGAGCATTTCAATAGTGCCATTGAGCGTTATTACACTATTTGAACATATCATTTTTTCAACATACGTAGCTATTACCCTCGAAAACTAAAACTTTTGACATAGGAAAACAGCCTTTAATCACATATTTACCATTTGCAATCATAAAATAGTCTAATATCTTCATTTTTTCAACATATGTAGCTAGTATCCTCGAAAACTAAAACTTTTGAAATAGGAAAAGAGCCTTTAATCACATTCTTTACCATTTGCAATCATTTCAACATATTGGGATTGCCCTCTGCACGGTAAAATGTCAGCATTTAATTAGAGCCATTGAGCGTAGTTACACTATTTGAACATATTGGGAATGCGTTCTGCACCCTGGAATGTGAACCTTTCAATGGTGCCATTGAGCGTAGTTACACTATTTGAACATAATGGTAATGCGTTCTGCACGCTGGAATGTGGGCATTTCAATAGAGGCGTAGACCCCCTATACCCCCGTAGCTTTAGGGTTGGCTTCAACCGACTGAATTAGTTTTGTATATTAATAAATACTTTTGGTCGTTTACATGTAAAACTCTCTCCACTCCAGTAAATCGACCGAGCAAGTGGCTCTATTGTTGCTAAACTGTCAATTCTAAGCAAGCACTACTAGAGGCTGAAAGGTTTGTAAATCTTTGTTTAAACTATGTCAAATATGCCTTATTAGCCTATTTTGAACGCTTTGTGCAGCATGGAATGCACGCATCTAGTGTATGCACATTATGTCAAATATGCCTCATTAGCCTATTTTGAACGCTTTGTGCACCATGTGAGCTGAAGACTTCTATCGAGCATTCTAGGAAAATCGTATTATGATTCATTGGCGAAATGAAGAGAACTTTCTTGACTGCAGAATGTTATGTATCACATCAGGCAGGCATTTGAATTGTCCCCAACTTCGATTGAAAACAGGTCACAACCTATTAAATTCAGAGAAGAGTTCCTCTTCAGTGCATGCTAACTTTGGACTGTATTTGATTGTGACAGTCCATGCAGTGAAAAAAGAATCATGTTCCTAAGTGACCCAATCAGTCATGAAAGTGTGCTTCAATTTGATATTGTTATGGGTATCAATCAAAAAAGAGGTGAAACAAAATAGATAATGCTGGTACGTTTTGGTCTGTAATAAATTGGGGGTTGGAAATAATTTCAAAAGTAATAAACAAGGGGAGTTAAAATCCAAGGGGGTGGAGGGGCATTGAAATAAATTTTTGGAAAATAATTTCTGATTGTTTTTAAATGAAAATAAAATTGAAAAGTTGACATAGTTTGCATACACTAGATGCGTACATTCCATGGTGCACAAAGCGATCAAAATACGCTAATAAGGCATATTGGACATAGTTTGCATACACTAGATGCGTACATTCCATGGTGCACAAGGCGTTAAAATAGGCTAATAAGGCATATTTGACATAGTTTGCATACACTAGATGCGTACATTCCATGTTGCACAAAGCGATCACAGTCCTCTAAATAAACTTTGAGTGTGATTAATCCTCATTTATCTGAACCAGCGCAACTTGGTCGAATTTCGCGACAGCTGCTACGGTTTTTTCCCTATAATAAATCAATTACAGCTCTAAATGGGGCAGGGAAAATGGAAATTCCCTTAAGATTCCTTAGGGCTGTCAATTGGAAGTAGTATAAATTACATTAACTGTATTTCTAGCTAAAGCATTGTAGATTACAACCTCTCGACCACAGTCGATTGATGATGATGATGATGATGATGATGATGATGATGACGATGATGATGATGTAGCTTGGTTACAGATAAGGGCTAAATGTATCATTTTCCATTTAAATTTTTCTTTGTTACCTACAAAATATTGCTTATCCTGTTACATCGTTTAGTGCCTTTCAAGCTTCTCAGTCGAATAGGAAAAGCATGGACTGCAATCCAAAAAATGGACTTGATATGGAAATCGAACATGTCAATCTCCTTGAAAGCGTTTTTCAAGTCAACTGTTGAAAGTGTGTTCTTGTATGGTTCCTCAACGTGGAAATGCACAGTTATACGATGACCTTCCAAAAATAACTGATGTCATCAAGGAACAAAGAACAAAGTTCAGCGGGCACTTACTGCTACTACTACTACTACTACTACTACTACTTCTACTACTACTACTACTACTACTACTACTACTACTACTACTATTACCATTACCCTACCACCACCACCACCACCACTACTACTACTATTACTACTACTATTACTATTACTATTACTACTACTACCACTACCACTACTACTACTACTACTACTACTACTACTACTACTACTACATTCTTGTATTTCCTTAGCATCGTAGGCAATTTACGTTGTACGACAAAGAATTTTCTCGTTGGAATGTACCATAGTGTAATTCGAGTTTAGGTTTTCTATCTGTACTGCAGGGCTCTGAGTTTAGTTTGGCCAATTTTCAGTAGTGACCTGAAGAAGTCTGTTAGACAAAACGTTGTCAATAAAGTTTCCACATTTGGCGTTTTACTTAATCACATTCTTTACCATGTGCAATCATAAAATAGTCTAATATCTTCATTTTCTCCACAGACATAGCTATTACCCCCAAAAACTAAGACTTTTGAAATAGGAAAAGAGCCTTTAATCACATTCTTTCCCATATGCAATCATAAAATAGTCTAATATCTTCATTTTTTCAACATACGTAGCTATTACCCTCGAAAACTAAAACTTTGTCTGTGGAAAAAATGAAGATATTAGACTATTTTATGATTGCACATGGTAAAGAATGTGATTAAAGGCTCCTTTCCCATTTCAAAAGTTTTAGTTTTCGAGGGTAATAGCTATGTGTGTGGAAAAAACGAAGATATTAGACTATTTTGTGATTGCACATGGTAAAGAATGTGATTAAAGGCTCTTTTCCTATTTCAAAAGTTTTAGTTTTTTACTTGACGCGAAGTCCCATTTCCGACGTTGACATGACGTCATACTGACGGAGATCCAATGGCAGTAGGACGCCGTAGGCTTAGCGTTGATCCAGCATTTTGGTTGGAAGAATTAAGTCGAACAGACGTCAATTCGATGTTATTTCGACCAAACATCCACATCGAAACTACGTAGGACTTGCGCACTTAATGCAGTATGGCCTAACAGAATAAAGATATTTTGCATCTATCAACTGTGTCCCACCGACGCTAGTAATGTTGCTTCCATATCTACGCTAGCAGTGTTGGCTAAACACACCACGTTGTTACAATGGTTCAAGTCTCTTCTCTGCCTTACCTTAATTAAAGTTATGAAACCATAAGTTAACAGACTCTGTACGTGTAACTTTTTGTAACTAAACGTGCTCTCTCTGTAAAATTACAGTTACAGTAATAACGTGTGCAACATGTAAAAGTTCTCACTGTTTTCACCCGCCACAATGGAACAGTGAGATTTGTAATAGTGGATAATAACAGTAACAATAACAATAACAACGATAATAATTTTTTTTTTAAACTTCAATGCCATTTATTTTCATACTGAAATTGTACAACTCAACGTTACAATTTCTAGGTGACATGGTTTGCTCTGCGTTGAAGCTAGGTTGTCCTAAATCGGAACATAAAGTTATGTAATCAATGATTGATATGGAGGGAACCGTGTTTTGCTGCATATCACGTGCATTGTGAAGGAAGGAGTAGAATAATTTTTTAAACTTCAATCTATTCATGTCTTAATTAGCATACAATCCCAGTAATCACTTACAATAAGGCATACTAATATGTGTATGAGGAAACAGACGTCGCAATCAGTTTTCTAAAGTATAGCACTTTGCCTATATATACGTTCAATTAGAATATTTATGTAAATCAGCGTTTAATACATAACTCATTATTCTCCCAGAGTAGGAGATAGTTGTGTTGAACAGACAAGCTCCTTGCGCCTTATAGGTATTAGGAAGATATGGCGTTTTGCGTTTATGCTGTACGAAATTGTAAAGACAGTCGTGAAAATAGTGCTCCTCTATCGAGTCGACGAGTGGACCTTGGAGAAGATGGGAGTCAGGCATCTAACGAGAATTATAATGGGGACCCCGAAATGTATGATGGAAATCAGTCTTGAAAAGGAGAGGACAAGTGAGAACATTAAGGAAGAGGAAGGAATGCAGCAGATGCTGAGCCGATGGTGATTGGTACCATCGTCAGTTCTGGGAAGCTGCTCACGATCGATATGTATCAGAAGGGTGCCAAAAATACGCAGAGCAGTTGAAAAAGTATTTTTCTGGTGAGTTGCAATCAGAATATCCTCAAAGTACACTAACAAGTCAACCACTTTTTTGGAAATCTAAAGAAAAGGACCAATATCGCTTTAATAAACCCAAGTTGACTGAGTTACCACGAAATTACAAGAAAAACAAGTATCGATAACTGATGATGAGGTATTCACAATGACTACACATTACTCTATTCAGTACTGCAGACTCTGCTCCACTCATAACCTGGTTTGTCAAAAGGGAATAATCCCGAGCAAGTATAAACATTCCTCCTAATGAAGCATCAATGAGTACCTATCCGGTTGTTTACCTGCTAAAATTATGCTGTTTGTCTTGAGAAGGCTTGAAGTATCACTCTTTCAGAATCAACCGTTTTTATTGGCTAGTTTTCTATTTAGAATTATGAGAATACCGTTTCAAAACATCGAGCCCGCGAATGGACACAAAATGGCGTCCGATGAAGAACTTCATTACTGTGCATGAGATATGAAGATCTTTAAGGCTTCTATCTAGTAAATATATGCACAGTAAATCCTAGACCTGCACCAGCAAAGGCAATCCATGGTGGTTGAAAAGGAACTACACCAAAGGAAAGCTGAGGTTTTCTATAGCGGAAAAGCAGCTGCAAAAGTAAGGGCTCAAGCAACTCCAGGATTCGAGAGTTTAGCCTTTGATTTTCAAAAAAATCTTCCAGTCCCTAACAAGACATCAAATGATGTGTACTACAAGCGACAACTTAATTTTGTTATGAACTGCTAGTAACAGATAGTGCAGAGCGGAGACGTTTGAAGAATGCATTTTCTAAGGGTGCTTTGTTTAGACTTAAGATATTGCGACCATTATATGCGTATATTCTTTATTCCCAATCATGTGACTTGAGACACAAACAATACAGTTATCCGCCATGTTGGAGTACAACCTAGTCACAGTTTTAGCAGCCTCGCAAATTGGCAGATAAAAGTTAAGAAAAGTCAGAAAGTTTCAGCAACTTAGAGGAAAACACTCAAAAGTTATTAAACAAGCGGTAAGCGAGGTAACCCAAATTGAATCTTCTGCCACTTAGAACATTTAAGAAATAAGATTCAATGTTGTATAATTCAGTACTCACCAAAGAACTTGTCAAATACTGAAGCAATTAGGGTTGTATCGTCTGGTACAAAGAATCATTTGTCTCGCTATATTGTCACTGTTTCTAGGATCACTTGCTCACTACCAAAACTATGCTTTACAAAAAATAGAACTGGTCAGGCAGAACAAAGAAAGATAATCAACAAAACACGAATGCTTGCTTTTGAGCTTAACTAACGATGGTGTAAGGAACAGGGTGGTGTAAGGGACAGGGTGGTGTAAGGGGAATGTAAAGCTGTTTTTAGTGACACTTGCATGCTTGGAATGCGTACATTCCATGGTGCACAACGCGTTTAGAATAGCACTAAGATCTGTTTTTAGTGACACTTGCATGCTTGGAATGCGTACATTCCATGGTGTACAATGCGTTTAGAATTCCACCAAAAGCTGTTACTAGTGACACTTGCATTTTTGGAATGCGTAACTTTTATGGTGCAGTCCCTGGGGGAGGGGCTGCAAGTTACAAACTTCGGCCAGTGTTTACATATAATAATGGTTATTGGGAAGTGTACAGCGTTTTCAGGGGATTTTTTTTTTTTTGGTTTTGGTTTTGGGGTTGAGGGGAATATGTGGGAGGATCTTTCCTTGGAGGAATATGTCATGGGGGAAGAAAAATTCAATGAAAAGGGCGCAGGATTTTCTAGTAGACGGTATAGCTCCGGGGTCTATAGTGAGTTGAGTCAAGCCGCCCATTACATTGCATGATAGGCAGTTGGAATTCAAATCAATTGCCTCGTAGATATTCAAGCCGTCTTACTTCATGTTGACAAGCTGATCATGGAAGTAAGATACACCGCGGTTTTCTCTTAGATTATCATTATACGCCCTCTTTCAGTGCATACTACGCTTGTTTTCGAGGGTAATAGCTACGTATGTTGAAAAAATGAAGATATTAGACTATTTTATGATTGCACATGGTAAATAATTTCGATTAAAAGCCCTTTTCCTATGTCAAAAGTTTTAGTTTTCGAGGGTAGTAGCTTTGTCTGTGGAAAAAATGAAGATATTTGACAATTTTATTATTGCACATGGTAAAGAATGTGATTAAAGGCTCTACATGCAGATTTTCTTACCTAAATGCTATGTTTACACAGATCGTAGCAAAGCAGAGGCAGAGAATATGCTTAGGCTACGTGCATTTTTACAAAGGGTAAGTTATTATGAAGTTTATTAAGACTCAACCTCAACCTCAACCTGTCACCTAGGACGTCCGCACAACATTGCTATTAAATAACATCAATTCCGCAGATCAAGTAGCCTGATGTACGCATCTAGTGTATCCATACTATATTAAATATGTGTCATTAGCCTATTTTGAACGCTTTGTGCACCATGGGAAGTACGCATCTATTGTATCAAAACTATCTTAAATATGCGTCATTAGCATATATTGAACGACTTGTGTACCATGGAATGTACGCATCTAGTCTATCTAAACTATGTCAAATATGCGTCATTAGCCTATTTGACTATTTTATGATTGCACATGGTAAAGAATGTGATTAAAGGCTCTTTTCCTGTTTCAAAAGTTTTAGTTTTCGAGATAAATAGCTACGTATGTTGTAAAAATGAAGATATTAGACTATTTTATGATTCCACATGCTAAAGAATGTGATTAAAGGCTCTTTTCCTATTTCAAAAGTTTTAGTTTTTGAGGTTAATAGCTACGTATGTCTTCCTGGCGGAAGTCTCTTTTGGTCTACAAATTACGTTGCTTGTGATTTGCACTCCCATGATAACAAAAAAATGAGAGACTATTGGTTAATCTACAACACTGACATATGCTCCAGTCATCTGAAAAATGTTTGGTCAAGTAGTTCATGATAGCACTTGAACTGGTTGTGGATCTAAACACCTTTTACAAAAGACAACGAGTACGTTTTCACGAAAATGTGATCTTAAAATTTTCCTTAAACGATCTAAAGGAATATCTGACGAACACTCTAAGTAGGATCTAAGTTGTAACCCCGGGACCATGGAACGAATTATACCCGATACAATTTCAGCCTCATTATAACCCTTTCCCTCGGCTTCGTCGATTTGACGCATAAGACCAACATATGTCAGTTTATCACGTTGGTCAGGCACTATCAGATAAGATGATTTATATCTGTTTGTAAAGATGTTTAGGTGATACATTGACACAGTAGGGAATAGAAACAAGGTGACATTGGTAAAAACAGAGGTAAACACATTGGTTGAAATTTAAAGAGGACGGTAGAAAATTCAAAGTTACTTCAGGGTCCTTTATTGTCGCACAAAACACAAGAAAGATTGACTTAAAGATTTCTCATCATACGTAGCCTACAATAGTAAAAATTAATACTTCATTGTAATTTTCAAGCTCCATAAAAAATGTATTGCCTTTCCTTGATAGTTCATCGAACCCCCATTAGGCGTGGCTAGCTAAGGGTCTGTGTTGTACTTGATGTAATCCCCTACTTGATGCAATCCCCTTACAAAGAGGTCAGTTACACAGTCGGCCTACTGATTGCTAGCAAGGGTTTATTTTAAGATTTAAATACTATTTAGGTTACCATTGACTTCCTGTGTGCACCTGCTGCGTTCCAACGCTATTTTCCACGTCTGTGTAACATGAACTTGTTAACTGTCTAAGAATGTGTTAAGCAATATATAAACAAACACCTTGATGTATTGACCGAGCACAATCAGCCAACGTGCCCAATCTCAGAATATTGCGGATTAACTGTTTAAATGTATTGTATTATTACGAAAATTGCTGGATGCATAAGGAGCAACGCAGTGAACTGTAATCAAACCTGTGCGGGAAGATCCCATCTGATTTCTAATCAGACCCCCTTAACCACTCGGTCACCACTGCTTATTATTTGTAATGTAACATTGGTTGGATTAGGCAATGAATAACATTCCGAGTTCTAAATGCATTGATCAGAGTCAAACATTATGTTTCAGAGATCTTTCAAGCGATCTTAATTTTCAATTACTAGTTTCAGATACACAGTTTGATGGCATTTTAAATAGTTAGTTTAAATATATTGCTATTTTTTGTTTTAAAAGTTAGTTTAGATATATTGTTATTGTTTGTTTTAAAAGTTAGTTTAGATATATTGTTGTTGTTTGTTTTTAAAGTTAGGACTAGAGCTGGCGGTCGAGCTCGGTCGCACTCGACCGAATCGAGGGGTGATCGAGGAACTGGAAACCGGCCTTAAGCCTGCCTACTGACTTGCTTTCCTACCCGGTAGCCTAAATTAATAGGCGTTGTCGCGTGGGCACCATTTATTTATTAGTTAGCCTATTTGGTGGTTTCAGTGTTTGGGAAGTTTCACAACCTGCCCCACTCCAAGTTACTGGCCAAAAACGAAACGCAAACTATATTTTCAGAATTGAATGTTTAGATTCTGAAGGGGAATCCTATGGAGGCTTATTCCTGAAAAAGGTCAGTGGATATGTTAGCCAAGGCACATGAGCTTTTGTCACTGACAAAGATGATTGTGGAAGCACTCAGAAGGATGACATACTTCGCAAATTCCCAGTCCTTGTTGTATGTCTGATTGCGCATCTTTTACTACATCTAGAAGTCTATTAATCATTCTTACATCTGTGCTAATCACAAAACTATATAGTGCGCATCTCCTACTTGTTTAATGCTGTAGGAATTTATTGATATTTTATTATACTCTTTCTCTCTCTCTTTAGTCTGATTGCGCATCTCTTACTACAACTAGAAGTCTATTAATCATTCTTACATCTGCCAGCAAGTGTTTTGTAAGCAGCATTGCAAACCGAGCATGTCTGTTTCCTTTTAGTAGATGCTGGTGGTAAGTTTAAACCCTGTCCTCCGTGCACTCGATTACAGTGACGCGTAAGTCCAGATCTTGATAAACAAACCTTTCCACACTGGGTGCAATTCATGGCAATGCTTTCATTCACCAACCCTTCATAGTTACATTCTGCTCTACTCACATTCCATCGTGCACAACGCATTCTCATTATATTCAAATAGTGTATGTATGCAGAATGGCACTTTTGAAATAATCACATTCCATCGTGCACAACGCATTCTCATTATATTCAAATAGTGTATGCATGCAGACTGGCACTATTGAAATACTCACATTCCATCGTGCACAACGCATTCTCATTATATTCAAATAGTGTATGTACATTTCAAAAAACAAGAATTTCGTGGGAAACTTACATTGCTTCAACAACATCAGAATTTCATTACAACTTTGCTCCAAGCAACAGTTCGTCTGATGACAATTGTTGCTGCAGACTCAGTCCCACTGACAGCCGTTTTACTTACTAGAAGCATTCTCTTGGCAGGGAAGAGGCGGATCCAACCGGCACAAGAACCATAGAAAGCTTTTCTCGTGAAGTTGGATGACTTCCCTTTTGCAAGTAATACATGGCACGACTGATGGCAAGGTCCTCCTTCTGCAGGGTCTTGAGATATTCATTATCCCAGGTTGGTAATTGTGTTGACAGGTGGTCCTCCATATCTTCTTGTGCCTGGGCCAGGTTACTAGTGACAGTCTTTATGGCTTCCTGCAGTACTGGTGCTCTCAAGTCTTGGCACCATGGAATGTACGCATCTAGTGTATGCAAACTATGTCAAATATGCCATATTAGCGTATTTTGAACGCTTTGTGTACCATGGAATGTACGCATCTAGTGTATGCAAACTATGACAAATATGCCTTTTTAGCGTATTTTGAACGCTTTGTGCACCATGGAATGTACGCCTCTAGTGTATGCAAACTATGTCAAATATGCCTTATATTACCTGTAGGTACGAACGATTTTCAAATTTGGCGCGAAGATTTTCTATTTCCCGAGTCAAACAGCCGTGTACAGGTTATGTTTGGCGTACAGATGGACAGTCGTTGTTGTGTTTAGGCTACCATCTTCAAGGAACTTTGGTATCGACAACAATTAAATTTTATTTTATACGTTCAATTTACATGCTAGTAAACATTTAATCACTAGCGTATTTTGAACGCTTTGTGCACCATGGAATGAACGCATCTAGTGGATGCAAACTATGTCAAATATGCCTTATTAACTTATTTTGAAAGCTTTGTGCACCATGGAATGCACGCATCTAGTGTATGCCAACTATGTCAAATATGCCTTATTAGCGTATTTTGAACGCTTTGTGCACCAAGGAATGTACGCATCTAGTGTATGCAAATCCTTTTACTGTGCAGACCTTTCTACTGTGCGGGTGTGGTTCATGATGACCCGACAATTTATTACATCATTGAAACCTCGCAAAATGTAAGTTCCGAAACTTCAGACGACTGCCATATAGTCTTAACTAAACATATTGCACGAAATAGCGAAAACATTGTGTACTTAAAAGCTTTTTTCGTCTGACACTCCTCAGAGTACTAACGGAATATTTTAGGCCGCAACTCTTGCAGTTCTCTTTGGGGGCTTGGACCTTAGAAACGTCACCCTTCCCTTCCTTCGACGGTACTGCTAACTACTCCTAACGTGTTTGGCTGTACACTGCCAATGATTTGGGGTCGCTCAGGAGAATTTATATTTTAGCGTCTATTGCACGAAATAGCAAAAACACTACTTAAAAGCTGATGCTCCTCGTGTGATGAATATGACAAAGGTTCGCTTATCTGTTTCTGTTTGTTTAGAAGGGTACCTAACTGCCAACACTTTCATAAAACCAGGACAAGTCCAGTGTGTTTGGTTAGGCTGTAGGTTATCTACCCGTGTTAAAATTCTCTAGTTAGACACCCGAACCCGCAATTCTCTTGTCAAGATTCAAACGTCTTTCCTCAAGCAGTTCCCCCAAATATGTTCAAATAGTGTAACTACGCTCAATGGCACTATTGAAATGCTCACATTCTAGCGTGCAGAACGCATTCAAAATATGTTCAAATAGTGTAACAACACTCAATGGCACTATTTAAATGCTCCCATTCCAGCGTGCAGAACGCATTCCAAATATGTTCAAATAGTGTAACTACGCTAAATGGCACTATTGAAATGCTCACTCACGTTCAAGACTCTTAGTACTATGTTTGCGACCCCTAGGATCACGTTCAAGACTCTTAGCACTATGTTTGCGATTACTGGGATCACGTTTAAGACTCTTAGTACTATGTTTGCGACCCCTAGGATCACGTTCAAGACTCTTAGCACTATGTTTGCGATTCCTGGGATCACGTTCAAGACTCTTAGCACTATGTTTGCGACCCCTATTTATTCTACGGCCTTTCTGATTCAGGGGTCATTCTTAAAGAATTGGGACAAAACTTAAGATTTAGTGCAAAGAGCAAAGTATTAACGAGGGTACAAACCCCCTCGTATACATAATAAAAATATAAGATTATGAAAGTTTGTTATGTAAGTTAATTCTTAAGTTACGTATATTTTTTACTAATAAAAACGTTCGTTAAAAATTAATCTAATGATATTACAGATTCAAGTTACAAGTATTGAAGGTTCTGTTGTCGAACATTTTGACAAGTGAGATGATTTTTTTGGCAATACGAAGACGGGATTTTTGCGTCTGCTCAAAATGTCTATCGCTTAGTCGCAGTGTTAGCTGCCCTTATTTCTTAAAAATTCTCTACGCATTTGTTAGTGCCTCCAAACAGAACTTGTACGAATGCCCGTTTCTATTTACTCCCTTTAGTTTAGTTCTTTGTAAGTACAGTAATACTATTTGTGCTGCAGAACTTGATCCCGAGAAGCGATTGTGCGAATTTAAGGCACCATTTCCACAATAGATACAGCAGAAGTGACAACTGTGTCATTCTATTTGTGAGATTTCTAGTTGGACCCTTAAAAAATACATGTAAAATCGCACACACGCCTTGGCCACTAGTTGTGGCTCGCCCAAGAGGCAAATAATCGGCAATACCATTAGCCTGTGCAAAAGCTTTGAAACATAATAATAATAATAATAATAATAATAATAATAATAATAATTTCCTTGTTTCCATGCATGGTAAGTACGCACTCCGCTGTCAACAAGCTGATGTAGACCAAACCGCAACCCATCAGTGGCTAAGGAGTTCTTGAACAGGATTTACTTTCCTCTTATTATCATTGGTTTACAACGCTGCTCTTCGTCGCGAGTTGGTGAGTAATTTAATATCTAGCGTATTGATTCTTCTATATTGTCAATTTGCCGGGAAATGACACTTCGACTACAAAAGCCTCTCTTGTCACAATAAGGAGGAGAGTCCCTTCCCCTCCACAGTATTGGCTGGTTACGGTACATTCTGTCCTATCATACTATAATCCATACCTTACCACACATTGTTAAAATGTGTATCAATTCCAGAGATACAAACAAACTGATTTGTACAATTACAAATCTTAACAATATTCTTTCACAATTGCCTTTTTGGCGCATTTCATCGAATTATCGCACAAGGCATTCATGCTAATATCAATAAAACAGTAGGTTAACGCCAAAATGTGGAAAATCCTCCTAAACATGAACATCTTTTAAAGGCACAAGAAGCCTTCGTTTGTAAACATACGGCATATTATGTTGGTTGGTGCAACATAATAACCGTTTTTAAGGACGCTAAGTTAAAAATAACTCACAAGGTTGCTTGCGTGAGATGTTTCTCTAGGGTTGGCTCCGTCCCTAATAAGTAGTGGAGGTTGTCCTAAGGGAGGCTACTTAGAGTTTAAAGAGTTGACGTAAGGAAAACATGATCATGGGTCATTCCATGTGAAAGTATGCCACCCATGTAACTCATGTCTTTGAAATCCTTTGATATTTAGCTAGACTTGGGTATACATGGCATCTTAAGTTTGCCAAAATCTTAACCTGCTAATCAGAGCAGTGTAGGAGATATATGACTCTAAAATTTTGACCAAGACCACCCTAATTGCAATCCCTCTCCAATGCCAAGGTACGTTCAAAACAATTAAACAATTCCAAACAACCTCAGCAACTTGTTCAAGTTTAGTCATATGATTTCGAGGATACAGTCAACTTTTGACTCAAGGAGTGTCAAGATCAATTCAAATATAAGATACCCCTACCCCACCCCTTAGGTCTATTTCCTGTCCGGTTTGATGGAATTTAAAATTTGAATCGATGGGTTGCTTTTAATTCGAATATCTATGGAAATAACTCAACTATTTTTATTTAAAGAGAATAATAGACATCATTTTAAGAACGTTTTTTATTGTCACCAGAGCAGGTAGCATGGGGGGCCATCCGCGAGAGGCGGTCCTACTAGGCGGTTGAGCCTGCCTCATGGCTTGCTTCTCTGCCTGGTAGCACAAATTGAGGTGTCCGATTTGAAAAATGTTTTGACAAAACGATTTGCCTTGGTCAGATCTATCGTTTAAGCTATTGGAAAAAGCTGAATCTTTATTATTGAATGAGATAGACACAAATGCGATTTTAACCACTTTCCCGGTGTCCGATTTGAAAAATGTTTTGACAAAACGATTTGCCTTGGTGAGATCTATCGTTTGAGCTATTGGAAAAAGCTTATATTGTCTTATTATATGTATACATCTCTGTAAGTCAGCTGAGCCTTATTAGGGAAGATTTCTTAATACTTGGTTGTCTAGTTTTTCTCTAGCTTTAAAATAAAATTGAGATGAAAAGTTTTAATAAAATATATATATATACTTTGGTTATTACTTCATTTTGCCATGCCCGCCCAACCCCCTTTCCTTCCTAGGGCAAACATATACTTACGTTTTTAGACCTAATCAGTGACGATATGACCAGTTCAATTATATTGTTCTCTGCAAGGAAGCTCACTCCTACTGGGAAATGGACCTCTACCACTCTTGTAATGCTTTGGATCAAAGTACGTGTAATTCTACCTTTATAGACAAAACTAACTCTCAATGGAGACCAGTATTCTGGTCTCGTGTTATTGTGAAACACTCGTTATGGTAAAGAATGTGATTAAAGGCTCTTTTCCTATTTCAAAAGTTTTAGTTTTCGAGGGTAATAGCTACGTATGGTACTACCACTACTACTACAACTACTACTACAACTACTACTACTACTACTACTACCACAGAGGAGGAATGTACAGAGAGTTCACTCCACGTCGGTCTCTTTGATCTTTTTCGTACAGGGAAAGATTGTTGATACGGTGAAAAGTGATTGCATATGATTTGTAGTATCGAATCATGTCTCCAATTATATCGCCCCTCATTTAAATGTGTATAATAATAATAATAATAATAATAATAATAATAATAATAATAATAATAATAATAATTTTTTGTGGAAAAGTATGGAACAATGGAAACTTTCACTTACTTCGAATGGTGAAGACCTAGGGGATGTTGAATTTTTGAAATGTAATTGTTAATTCTATTATTCTCTGTACAGTAGGTTGTTGCATTTTGCTCACGAGTTCGCAACAGGGGTGTGTGTCATGACGCACCTCGACTCCCTGTGGCTCGTGACCGTAATTAATTTATAGGCGTGTCAGCGCAACAGGATTGCATGATCCTTTGCACACAATCACGTGATTTATCTAAAGCGTCATTGGTAATTGGTGCTATTCTAAACGCATTGTGCACCATGGAATGTACGCATTCCAAGCATGGAAGTGTCAATGAAAACTGCTTTTTGTGCTATTCTAAATGCATTGTGCACCATGCCATGTACGCAATCCAAGCATACAAGTGTCACTAAAAACAGCTTTAAAATCTATTCCAAACGCATCTTGCACCATGGAATGTACGCATTCCAAGCAAGCCATCGACTCCAGCTCAATCCAATCGGAGACCAGGGTCTTTGGCTCATGTAGCTTGACGGAGAAAGAACTGCTATCCCCCCCGTAATACTGCTTATTGCTCATTGAAAGTTTATATATGTATATATATATACGTCGCAAATACGCGGGTCGCGCGTTCGAGTCCCACTAGCGACATATTATCTATTTCCATTATCAGTTTCTATTATGAACATCATGTCTGAATACTCCTCAGCGCACATAGGATTTTCCAACAAGTGGGTCCCAATCGCAGAACTGGTATGGTACCAGACGAAAGTACGGAAGGGTTTCCACGTCGTCTACCTAGCCGTACAACAGGGGGACATGTTGTTTTATCCTCTCAATCAGTCTTAAAGACGCCCATTTATTATTTAAGATTTGAATTTTACAATGTATGTTCAAATAGTGTAACTACGCTCAATGGCACTATTGAAATGCTCACATTCCAGCGTGCAGAACGCATTACCAATACGTTCAAATAGTGTAACTACGCTCAATGGCACTATTGAAATGTTCACATTTAAGCGTGCAGAACGCATTCCCAATATGTTCAAATAGTGTAACTTTGCTCAATGGCACTATTGAAATGCTCACATTCCATAGTAGTGTATTTTGAGAACTTGTCCAATCCGTAACAAAAATACGTATCTTCGCATTCTAACCTATGCCTCGGTTTCCAGCCTGAAATCTGGACAGTGAACATGGACGGGGGGAAGGGGGGAGGGGGGTATTCGCTGATCGAAAAAAGGTGAATACGTCTTGTTAAAGAGAAAATAATATTTAGATATGTCAGTTAAAAAGCAACTCGCAGTTGTACCGTGGAAAAACGCTTTAATCAATCTGTGGTGTTTGCGTCGATAGGAAATGTCCTCATTTCTACCTTATGTAAAGTCAGTTCAAGTTCTATCAGTTAACCTATCAATCGACCAACCAACCAATCAATCAATCAATCAATAGATCAATTAAATGATCAATGTACCTAATGTCCGAGCGATAGCGAAGAAACTTTACTACGCTTTGTGCACCATGGAATGTACGCATCTAGTGTATGCAACCTATGTCAAATACGCTTTATGAGCCTATTTTGAATGCTTTGTGCACCATGGAATGTAGGAATCTTGTGTATGGAAACTATGTCAAGTATGCCTTATTAGGCTATTTGAACGCCTTGTGCACCATGGAATGTACGCATCTAGTGTATGCAAACTATGTCAAATGTGCGAGGATAAAGATGATGAGAAGCGGGCGTGAAAGTGACACAAGCACTAACACAAATTGTGACTATAGAAAGTTGCTTTGAAGCCGAACATTTGTCTTTGCTGTCAGTTTTATTAGCTTTTTTTGCCAATACCCAGATCTGAGGGGATCGTACGCATACGAATTCCGACTTACAATTATCAGGCAACCCAGCAGGACCTTACCGAGTCACCAGATCCGGTCGGGTTTAAAATAAGAGCTCTGAGCCACGATATCCTTCTAAATATCAAATTTCATTGAGATCTGATCACCCGTTCGTAAGTTAAAAATACCTCATTTTTTTTATTTTTCAGAAATACCCCCCCCCCCCAACTACCCAAAAGAGAGCGGATCCGTTCCGTTTATGTCAATCATCTATCTAGGACTTGTGTTTATTTTACCATACCTTAAACCATCTGGCAGAAACAAGCCCTATTCGGCCACCACCGGCCATCCCTATTTGGTCACCACTGACCACACATGGGCTATAGATTAAATTCAACTCAATCAAATCATAATAGGGATTTTACCATACCTTAAACCATCTGGCAGAAACAAGCCCTATTCGGCCACCACCGGCCATCCCTATTTGGTCACCACCTCCTGCAAGATCTACCAACGGCCAGTTATTACAAAGAGATCCAATAGAATCAGCCAACAATCCGCCAACACCTACAACTAGCACTAGCACTAACAACTATAGCAGTTCCCCTACACATTCAAGTTCACAAGATACTTACACTCCAGCAATAGAACTACGTGGATCACGAAGAACTATTAAAGCTCCCAACCGCTTGGGTTTGTAGTAGCAAATTGGCAGCATCTGAAAACCAAACTTTCCTTACTATTTATTGCTGCAGGATTGTACAAAAGTGTGCGTTACTTATTGTTCTGCGATTGGCAGTCTCTTCTGGTAAATCATCTTCCGGTAAATACTGGAGCTCAGTAATCCGCTTCACCACGGTCGCTGAGCTTTGCATGCAAAGGGAAAAGTACATTACAGGCCTTTTATTGAAGTATATCTGTGGTATTCTGGTATTTCTGTGGTATGGTTGTACTTCTGTGGTATTGTGGTATTTCTGTGGTATTGCTGTGGTATTGCAGTATTCCTGGAATTTTGTGGTACTTCTATGGTATTGTGGTATTTCTGTGGTATTTCTGTGGTGTTGCAGTATTTCTGTGGTACTGTGTTATTTCTGTGGTATGGTTGTACTTCTGCCTCGAAAACTAAAACTTTTGACATAGGAAAAGAGCCTTTAATCACATTCTTTACCATTTGCTATCATAAAATAGTCCAATATCTTCATTTTTTCCACAGACAAAGCTATTACCCTCGAAAATTAAAACTTGAAATAGGAAAAGAGCCATTAATCACATTCTTTACCATTTGCAATCATAAAATAGTCTAATATCTTCATTTTTTCCTCACTCACTCACTCACTCACTCACTCACTCACTCACTCACTCACGCACTCACTCACTCACTCACTCACTCACTCACGTACTCGCTCACTCGCTCGTCTACTGAATCAGTTGCTCGCTTACTCAACAATCCAACTCTCCAAAACTGCAGGTTCACCCATGACAGCGTATTTATTTTCGCTCCAACTTTTTGAAGGGTTCAACGTTCTGCGTACATTCCATGGTGCACAAAGCGTTCAAAATACGCTAATAAGGCATATTTGACATAGTTTGCATACACAAGATACGTACATTAAATGGTGCACAAAGCGTTCAAAATACGCTAATAAGGCATATGTGACATACTTTGCATACACTAGATGCGTACATTCCATGGTGCACAAAGCGTTCAAAATACGCTAATAAGGCATATTTAAGGAGCGACCCGGCTCAATAGTAACCAAAACTCTAAAAAATGGAATTTTGATACCAATAGCTATATCAAAAGAATCTCATTTTAATGCTGGTTTTAAATATATAAGTTTCATCGAGTTTAGTCTTACCTATCAAAAGTTACGAGCCTGAGAAAATTTGCGTTATTTTAGAAAATAGGGGGAAACACCCCCTAAAAGTCATAGAATTGAGCATTTCAATAATGCCATTGAGCGTAGTTACACTATTTGAACAGATTGGGAATGCGTTCTGCACTCTGGAATGTAAGCATTTGAATTGTGCCATTGAGCGCAGTTACACTATTTGAACGTATTGGTAATGCATTCTGCACGCTGAACGTTGAGCATTTCAATAATGCCTATAGCGTAGTTACACTATTTGAACATATTGGGGAATTCTAAACGCATTGTGCACCATGGAATGTACGCATTCCGAGGATGCAAATGTTACTAAAAACAGATTTTGGTGCTACTCTAAACGCATTGTGCACCATGGAATGTACGCATTCCAAGCATGCAAATTCCACTAAAAACAGCTTGTGGTGCTATTCTAAACGCATTGTGCACCATGGAATGTACGCATTCCAAGCATGCAAGTGTCAGTCGTCACTCTTCGTGGTGTGCCATGACAAAGGTTCTAACAAAAACATACAATTTGTGAGTCATTATTGTCAATTTTATTTCCACCACTATCAACAATATTCCTATCACCACAACCACAGCAATTTTATTTCCACCACTACCAACAATATCCTTATCACTACAACCACAGCATCATATCATCATCATTACCATCATCACAACCACTGATTATTGTCAAAACGATTTACACGTTGTTTTTTTATATTAGAACACTTGGTTCCAGTTTCAGCCTGCCGTTTCTTCTGGATCTATCTATCTATATTTTCAGCCTAAGGTTTTTCTTCTTCTTCTTCAAATTTCCTGAGCATAGTAGTGTCAAGACATAGCACGTACTTGATAAAGTAATTAAGCCCCTGTTCACGTTTAATATCCCCACACCACAGTGTTTCCAAATGTCTCTAACACTATAACTAAACTAAATAACGAAATTATGCTAAATATTATAACAAAGGTATATACTTAAAGACATTCCACAGTACCTGTCTATGATTTTACAAACTAACTTCAATACAAATGTGTCAGGGCTAACCATTGAAAACATAATGTTTTGGGATACTGATATATTCCTACCAAATTGTTACTTCATTTATTGTTTTAATTTCAATACTGATACATTATCAACGGCTTTGGAGGAGTTATGCGGTACGAATGTAACGCTGCCACAGCTAGCCGTCAGGTTCGCCATTGTTCGACGAAAAATTTGCCTAGTTAGCCTCGCTTTGAAATTTATGAATAACTTTTGAAAAGGGTGTATTCATATGTTAGCCTGTTTGGTGGCTTTACAAACACCTGTACACTTCCCAATAACCATTACTATATGTAAGCACTGGTCAAAGTTTGTAAATTGTAGCCCCTCCCACAGGGACTGTGGAGGAGTAAGTCGTTTCCAAAGACATAGTTATAAGGTTTTTTGACTGCGCTGAATAAAATGGCTATCTCAGAATTTTGATCCGTTGACTTTGGGAAAATAATTAGCGTGGGAGGGGGCCTAACCGTAATTGGCACGTGCCCACTTCGCCACCACATGATCTATATCACAACACTCACAAAATTCAATAATCAACTCCAACTCGTTCAATATTCATTACTTCCACGATAACCACCTAACACACTTTCAAAATTAAATTTGTAAATTTCAACCGCAGCAAAAGATCCGCCTGCTACCCACCGATGTTAATGATTAACCCGCACCCCCATTTCATCTGTAATGTATGCTCAATGGTGGTTTGCTGAATTAGAATTTGTGTTGACAGTACTTTTCGGTGACGAAAATGTCTTTTGTACAAAAACGTCAAGTTGAATATTTAATCTTTAAGTTTTCAACATTTCATCTGTAATGTATGCTCAATGGTGGTTTGCTGAATTAGAATTTGTGTTGACAGTACTTTTCGGTGACGAAAAAAAGCTGTTTTTAGTGACACTTGCATGCTTGGAATGCGTACATTCCATGGTGCACAATGCGATTAGAATAGCACCAAGAGCTGTTTTTAGTGACACATGCATGCTAGGAATGCGTACATTTCATGGTGTACAATGCGTTTAGAATAGCACAAAAAGATGGTTTTAGTGACACTTGCATGCTTGGAATGCGTACATTCCATGGTGTAAGATGCGTACATTCCATGGTGCACAAAGCGTTCAAAATAGGCTAATAAGGCATATTTGACATAATTTGCATACACTATAAGCGTTCATTGCATGGTGCACAAAGCGTTCAAAATACGCTGATAAGGCAGATTTGCCATAGTTTGCATACACTAGATGCGTACATTCCATGGTGCACAAAGCGTTCAAAATACGCTAATAAGGCATATTTTGAACAATTGGTGTACAAGATCGATGAAATCTAACCATTTCATGCCTTTTCTGACCTCTGAAATCTGAAAAAATATCGCAGTCGTTCTGAAACGTTCATGTGATCTTCCAAATTATTTTCAGTTCGTGAATGCCATGCTATACAGACCTCGTTGCCTTCGAAAATCGTCTTAGAAATTTCCTTTTTGTACCTGAAGGACCCACCTTTGTGCACCATGGAATGTACGCATCTAGTGTATGCAAACTATGTTAAATACGCGTCATTAGCATATTTTGAACGCCTTGTGCACCATGGAATGTACGCATCTAGTGTATCCAAACTATGTTAAATATGCGTCATAAGCTTATTTTGAACGCTTTGTGCACCATGGAATGTACGCATCTAGTGTATGCAAACTATGTTAAATACGAAACTGTTAAGTTATACACTGTTTATGTCAAAAACATTGCATTGTCGGAGAGGAGCCTCTAAGTATTCTTGTTTTCACTGGCTGAGTTCTCTTCTTCCATTTTGCTTATGTATGCACACTTAGGGGTCATTACTTGTTTGAGAGAGTAGACATTTTAAGAGACATTCGTCACTGAGGCGAAGTTACTAATTTAAATAAAAAACTTTGAAGCGTTTTTGCTTTTCTTTTATGAAAAATGTGTCTTGTTCAAGTCTTTTAATTGGTTTTTTTTAACTTGCATGATGATTTGGGTCACTAAGGACCCTCTGGGGGCATTGGTAAAACACACATGCCCTCTGGATATTTCATTTTTTTAGTAAAAACATTCATCCAATTCAGTAAAATACTTTTGTAAATTACGCAAGTAGTTCCTGAAATCGAACTGTTATAAAAACTACTGTTTATAGATTAATGCGAAGAAGAGAGAGCGATCAACTACAAAGATTGTAAGTTGGTTCTATGTAACAAGATACTTTGTCATGGTGTCTTTCATGACAAACGATATTTATGAATCAAAAATTAAAATCAGCAACATGTGGGGTGGTTGACAACAGATGAAGAGAATATGCCTTTGCATTGACCCGCTACTGGCTAACTGCTAGTAAGAGGATTGGTGACAACTGCAATTTGTATTCTTTACTCAACCGTCTCCAGCTGCATGTTGGCTAGGCCTGTTACTTAGATAGCCCTAAATCGACGTTAATTAAATGGTTGACGTTGATTTTTGAAACGTTAATTTCAACGTAGTGCTAATATTTGAAACGTTGATTTGTGCCAAGGCTTTTTCACTGCAGAATTGGTAAAGAAATGTTTTACTTTAAGCCTGAAGTCATACCAAATTCACCAGTTGACAATTGAAGACGGAGTTCACAAAACCATTTTTACAGAAATTACAAAGAGAACACTGTGAGTAAAATATGTTGATCGAACGGTTTTCAAAGAATCCTCCACCGCATAGCTTTTGCCATGAAAGCCAAGTTTTTATATTTAACCATGGGGAGATTGATATGCGGTGTGACAGCAGACGGGCAAGTCAGTACAACTTCTCACTATGACAGACTTGGTATACGCTACTAAACCCAGTGCTAGAACGTCCTTGGTTACGTGGTGGCAACGACATACCCGGTACAGTATTTTCTACAAGATGCTGATAATATTTCTACTAGTTTTGAGTTAAAACCCAGAAAAAGATTCCCTCTATTACCCCCGAAAACTAAAACTTTTGAAATAGGAAAAGAGCCTTTAATCACATTCTTTACCATATGCAATCATAGAAAAGTCTAATATCTTCTTTTTTTCCACATACGTAGCTTCTACCCTCGAAAAAAAACTTTTGACATAGGAAAAGAGCCTTTAATCACATTCTTTACCATTTACAATCATAAAATAGTCTAATGTCTTCAGTCGGGATTTAAAATAAGAGCTCTGAGACACAATATCATTCCAAACATCAAATTTCATTAAGATCCAATCCCCCGCTCATAAGTTAAAAATACTTCATTTTTTCTATTTTTCCGAATTAACCGGCCCCTACCCCCCCCCCCCCCAGATGGTCAAATCGGGAAAACGACTATTTCTAATTTAATCTGGTCCGGTCCCTGATACGCTTAAGGTAGGCTGATTTCTGGCATTTTTTCAAGCACTAAGGCTTAGAAAAGTGGAAAAATTTGGTCACGAAAAAAGGTCTTTCAATTCTGATTTTTATATGTTGATAATATAGATTGATGGCCTATAAGGCTATTCCGCGTGAAATCAGAGTCAAATTCGGTGTAGTTTAGAAGATATGGTAATAAATGTAAGTTGACAAAGTAGGGCGGCTAATGACGCATATTTGACATAGTTTGGATACACTAGATTCGTCCATTCCATGGTGCACAAAGCGTTCAAAATAGACTCATGACGCATATTTGACATAGTTTGGATACTCTTGATGCGTACATTCCTTGGTGCACAAAGCGTTCAAAATAGGATCATGACGCATATTTAACATAGTTTGCATACACTAGATGCGTACATTCCATCAAAACGCTTCCCTGTGGCCTTTTTGATCTGGTTTTCAAAACGAAGTGAAACGTTTCCATGCCACGGTAGTTTTAAGCATACAGAACATTTTCGAGGTCCGAAGCGTTTTTCTTTGGAAAACTGTGAATTTTTAAATCTAATAGTGCTGTCAACGATATCTTCGGGATAGCCATTAGAAAGAAAAGTTTGCTTTAGAAAATTGAGTTGGGCCCGACATTGAAACTACCTTAAATAAACAGAAAAACCACCAAACAGGCTAACTAATAAATAAAGGGTAGCTGGAGCGTCGCCCCTCAATTTGTGCTACCGGGCAGAGAAGCAAGCCATGAGGCAAGCTCAACCGCCCAGTAGGACCACCTCTCGCGGATTATGGAAAGCATCTGTCATCAATGAGAACAGATACTACATCCATGCCTTTATTTCCAGTGGCTTTAATTCCAGTGCCTTTCCTTCCAGTGCCTTTATTGCCAGTGCCTTTATTTCCAGTGGCTTTATTTCCAGTGCCTTTCCTTCCAGTGCCGTTATTTCCAGTGCCTTTCCTTCCAGTGCCTTTATTTCAAGTGCCTTTATTTCCAGTGCCTTTATTTCCAGTGCCTTTATTACCAGTGCCTTTATTTGGAAAATTTCCAGATATCAGCTTCTTCGCCCCTAAAAGTCTTCCAAGTATCAGTTTTAGTAAAATAAGTAAAAAGTACCCCAAGGAAAACGACAAGAAATATTGTCAAATTAAAAACAAGTTAAAGAAAACGCTGCCTACAACTGTTTCTCAAGTTGCGTAATAACAATGTCATAAAAAACCAGGTCAGAACCAATCATAACAACTTGTAGGGATCAGATAAATGAATAATTTTGCAGACGTTTAGTCTGCATTCTAATATAACTTTTAATAGCTTTTAGAAAAAGTGTGTGATCAATTATGGACAAGCATGAAATATTCGAGCATAATAGTATACAAGGTCGTTCTGAATGATTGTCTTTTGGGGGAACAAAGGGGTCACGCCCCAGTAGAATTCATGTTTCAGACTTCATTTGGGACTCTGTGTGTTGAATCCGAAATTGGTAGTGCAGTGGGCAGTGATACTGAATGAACATGGACAGAGTATATATCGAGCCTCTGTATTTACTCTGTTCTTATGTGAGATTTAACGCATTAAATGCTGTTATTAGTCTCTCTGATTGGACACCGAATGGTAAATTTTTGGGAATACATAAGTCACCTGTTAACCCAAAAGACCTGACATAGTTTGCATACACTGGATGCGTACATTCTATGGTGCACAAAGTTTTCAAAATAGGCTAATAAGGCATATTTAACATAGTTTGCATACACTAGATGCGTACATTCTGTGGTGCACAAAGCGTTTAAAATAGGCTGATAAGGCATATTTGACATAGTTTGCATACACTATATGCGTACATTCCATGGTGCACAAAGCGTTCAAGAAGCACTGAAGAGAAATCGAAGTTGGAGGCGAAAATTAAGGTTATTAAATTCATCAACTGAGGCGGTGTATACGTCTCCTAATTTTCTTGTTTGTACTAATTATGCCTTCTTAAATTTAGATAAAACGAGCATCTGTTGTTTGATGAAATATCTACTTTGGTAAACGATCTGATAATTAGTTATATTGATCCTGTAGACGGGATTGATCAACGTCTGTGACAAAGAACAAATAGTCGCTCCGTGACTTGTGGAATAGGTTAGTCAGTGGCAATTTCCTCATCCTCCCCACTCCTCATCTCCACTTCAGGCAAATTTTTTTCAGTTCATGAATACCATGCTATACAGACCTCGTTGCCTTCGAAAATCGTCTTAGAAATTTTCTTTTTGTACCTGAAGGACCCACACAATTCTTCCCCCATCACCGTAAGCGCTGAATCTTATTGACAGTTATGTTACTTCAATATAAATAGACCTTACATCTTGTAAAGTATTATGGTTTATAATGACACCAAAACCGTCGAAAGCAATCTTGACAGGTATATTTACTTGTCTATGCTTCAACAGGTCTCTTTTGAATAAACGTTTTTGCATCGTTTATTTGTTGATTCTTCATTACCTGCAAATCAATGTCCTGCAGCAAAACTGTCCACTTTTTCCTGGTAGTGGATGCCAATATGGCTAAGAATATGCTGGAAAGCCACAGCTATATCAATCTTGGAAAAGAATCAAGTAACTCTTTTATCTCCTGCAAATCAATGTCCTGCAGCAAAACTGTCCACTTTTTCCTGGTAGTGGATGCCAATATGGCTAAGAATATGCTGGGTAAGTAAGCGTTTTAAGGCTACTTAAGGCTACGTAAGGCTAAGTAAGCGTTTTAAGGCTACTTAAGGCTACGTAACGAGATTTCGAATCTTTTCAGAATCAAGATTTGAAGGTGGGAATGTCTTTTACTATTCTCGTCAATGTTTCAGTGTGTCCTTTGTTCTTTTTGCAAAGGAAAATTTACCTTGCCAAAAGTGGGAAAGTGGGTGTTTTTCCCCGTTAAACCAGACCAGATTTACACGTAACTCCAAAAATAAGTTACATGTCCCTTTCCGAAAAGCACTCAAAGTCAGAAAGGCATTTCATACTTAGGACCAACAATATGGAACTGTTAACCGGTAAGCTTAAAAACAGCCAGGACCCTCAATGGTTTCAGACATAATATAAAAGACGAATTTTTTAGAACACTCCTTGAGTTCAAAAGTATATTCACAGTTTCCTATTTGATGTCTCCTCTGCTAACCCTGATCCGCTAACCTCCAACAGATACCTATATCAGGACGTCGGCAAGTACAATAGATCTTTATCGTAATTTCAAAGTTAACTTTTCCGTAACTTCGAGGACTACTTTCAAATCCGATACATTGGAAGGACGAGTTTTCATAGTAATTAATAAGTCCTGTAGTAGTATAAATTTCTTAGACATTTTAGTTCGTAAGGTAGGTAGTTGTTTAGAGACCGACCTCTTTTGCAACAAAACTGACACTCATCAGTACCTGCACAAGAAATCATGTCATCCAGAACATATCATAGGGAGTCCATACAAGTATAGTTCCAAATGTACTTTGTAAGTCTCTTTCAACACTCCTCCTCAAAGTCTTTTCAAGATACACCGTCTCTGCCTTTCATCGTCATATCCATTTGAGATAGGCCTACCTTTTGTTAAAAGTTCTATCATCACGTCCTATAGCAGCTCTTGACATAAGCATCTCAGATTATTAATTTGAAAGTAGAAAACACTCCATACCTTCACATTTCTTCCATAAACTTTAATGTGGGCCATAACACTACTCCTACTCGTAAAGTGAGTTGAATTTAACTTTCCAGCTCTTTTCAAAATAAAAGTTTCCAAAAAGTGCGTAATAATTACCCTCCGTGACTATACCTAAAATAGTTACTTCTAGTTATCAGCATGCTGATTTCAGGATGTGAACATAATGACATACTACATTTTGTAACAGTGGATGCTGGACACACTAGATCTTGTGCCCGCTAAATTAAAAAAAATGTCTGTTATCTCCAAATCAATAACTATATATAAATACATTCTTATCAAAGACTTAGAGAAGTATACCATACCTTTCTCTTTCCTACTATTTGCATCGGTTAATATGCGATATCATCTGTAGAAAGAACTAAAAGAAGCCTTTTAACTCTCAATTATACTCATGTTCTTAATATAAAAACTATGTTTATGCTTACTCTCTTCAATGTTTTAGAGGGAATTTATTGGAGTACAAGTGTCAGTGATACAAACTGCTACCAGTGATGTTTGTCAATTGTTGCTTCTGTTGCACCCGACCGCCACCACCTTTACACATAAAGACATAATGCATGTGTGAGGGGTTGTTTGCGGCAGGGGCGCTCGGCACAGACTGGATATAATTAACGAAACTTCCTTTACAACACTCAGCGTCGGGAGCACGAAATAGCTTGCAGTCTAAGGGCGCTGACCAAGTTCGAGCCCACGACCTCATGATTACTAAACCAACGCCTCAACTATTGGACCATCAGGCTCAAAAGCTAAGGCGGAGATTTTTATTGTCAATCGTACGTGAATTCTCCTCCAGTCAGTGGGTACAGGGAAATTAATTAATTAATATTTATTGTGTTTCGGCTTTGAGCCTTCATCAAAGCTTGGTGGATAGAATAAGCAAATGTCCTTGATACGTGATTAACGTAACCGTACTGGATTCGCTCTCTTTGGGGGAGTTTGGGGGAGGCGTTCAGTGATTTGGCGAGTTTGGTGCTTCTGGACGTGCTAGGACGATAAAAATTGGTAGGCGTGTCAGGGAGCTGCACAAATTGACTTGATAAAGTCGTTTTCCCAGATTCGACCCCTTGTGTTTATGCGCAACATTGACAGTCCATAACAAGGTAAATTACTGTCCGCCTCTGTAATGTGCTGTCTATTATGCTGATATATATTTTGCTATGTGACAATGTTGTCTGTATGTTATTATGAGTCTTTGTTGTATGTGATAGTCATGTTATGTCTCCTTGTGCTTATTCGCAACATTGACAGTTCATAACAGATAGATCTATAGGTATTGAGCAATCAACATCGCGTGATGCTCTGATAGCAAGCTGACAGGCTGACACGAGTTTCTCAATACACAACAAACACCACCATCATGACGATCATCTCTGCAATCAGAAACTTCATTATTATTAAAAACTGCAACGCTGAAGTCATAGTAAAACACGAACAGGGAAACTTTGTATAACTAATTCTAGTCGCAACGTACCTTCAGTCATCTCCCTCTGCACGTGACTCCTCTTCTCAGTCATCTCCTCAAGCACCTGGCTCCTCTTCTCAGTCATCTCCCTCTGCATCTAGCTCCTCCTCTCAGTCATCTCCCTCTGCACCTGGCTCCTCCTCTCAGTCATCTCCCTCTGCATCTAGCTCCTCTTCTCAGTCATCTCCCTCTACATCTGGCTCCTCCTCTCAGTCATCTACTAGAGAGACGTTTAGTTCTTTTTACTTGTCTATATGCGTGGTGTTTATGTGAGGGAGATGTTATGTTCTCTTCACCACTCCATATTTGTTTTTTAGAGGAAAGGGCTAAATTCTTTGGTCCTACTGGGCGGTTGAGGCTGCCTCATGGCTTGCTTCTCTGCCTGGTAGCACAAATTGAGGGGTGTCGCCCTTGGACGCCCCAGAATCACATTCTTTACCATTTGCAATCACAAAATAGTTTAATATCTTCATTTTTTCAACATACGTAGCTATTACCCTCAAAAAATAAAACTTTTTTATATAGGAAAAGAGCCTTTAATCACTTTCTTTACCATATCTTCATTTTTTCAACATACGTAGCAATTACCCTCGAAAACTAAAACTTTTGAAATAGGAAAAGAGCCTTTAACTGCTGTCATCATCAAACAGTATATACATAACAAATAAGCACAAAGAATCCATTGCCTGTAAAGATTAAAATATGAAGATCCACCTTCCTTTGCCATGTATATTCTTGTCTATATCTATTGAGTATATCTATCTATCTATCCAGTGATTGTTAAAATGTTCTATAATTCACACCAGGGGCACAAGGGTGATTAACTCCTATGAGTATGCAATTTTGGGCAAAGTTGTTCGTGTGTGCTACCCGACAACTTGGTGAAGTTGTTCCCAAGTTGGCCTCAAGTTGGGCAAAAAAAATCGGTCATCAGGCGAGGCTGACCTGATTTGGCCTCGATCTCCGAGACTTCAAGTTGTTCCAAGTTGTTGGGAGCGATCGGTTCAAAACCGATTCCGCGAACAACTTTGGGAACAACTTGATGGATTTGATATATGGATTGACTTTCAAACGTTTCGATTCACCCTGCTTCTGGCACAGTTTTGTGATCTATGGGCTCACTGTGATCTATGGTGATCACAGTGATTGTGATCTATGGTGATTGTGATCTATGGATTTGATATATGGATTGACTTTCAAACGTTTCGATTCACCCTGCTTCTGGCACAGTTTTGTGATCTATGGGCTTCTATAGTATAATATATACCATATTATGAAACCTTATTTCAAGTTCGAATATTAACTTTAGACACTTTTTACAGGTGTTAAAAGGTTTAAAAGATGATTGTATGGTGAAATTTATACACGCAGATTTATCCATGAGCTTATTTATGGTACGCCATGCCTGGAATATGTTGGCGTTTGCTTCTCATATAAAGATAAAGAAAGTAACTTCTTAGGTTCACGTATGAAAAAGAAGTAAACAAATCCTTACCTTTTCTAGACGTTCATGTTCAAAAAGACAGGTCCAAATTTCTCACAGAAAACCCTCATTTAAAGGACAATTAACGCGTCGGGACTCCTTTTGCCCTAAAACTCGCAAAACAAATCTCATCGCTACTTTAGTTCACAGTGCTCTAATCATTTGCTTAAAAAGTAAGCACAAAACGTACAAAATAGGCTGATAAGGCACATTAGACATAGTTTGCATACACGACATGCATACATTACATGGTTGACAAAGCGTTCAAAATAGAATATGGGGGATATTTGACATATTTTGCATAAACTAGATGCGTACATACCATGGTGCACAAGCGTTCAAAATAGGCTAATGAGGCATATTTTACAGAGTTTGTATACATTTGAATGGATACCAAGGTCCGGCAGAAGAAAAACAAAGTCGACTAAAAGTCACTTGGTGGAGAATCATCAGCAGTGATAGACCTTTTCGAAAAAGAAAAGTCTCGTTCACATACGTTTCAAAGAGAGACTGGTTTGCATATCAGGTTGTCCACCTATGGAGAAACGTGTGTCAGTCGTTGTTTTTACTGGTCATTACTGGACATATTTCAAAAGTAAAACGCCAAATATAGAAACTTTATTGACAACGTTTTGTCTAACAGACTTCTTCAGGTCACTACTGAAACTGGCTAAAACTAAACTCAGAGCCCTACAGTACAGTACAGTACAGTACAGTACATCAATCATCTCGTCCTGGTTCGCTTCTTAGCCAGCATGCAAAAATTTCTGAACCATCAATATTTAAGAGTCACATTTTGGTGGTTTTTCTGTTTGTTTAGGGTAGTTTCAATGTCGGGCCCACTGCTCATCAGGGGTCTTTGATTGAGAGATCGCCGAAATTGAATCCGAGAAGGAGTTATGGATTCATGAATATCCGTGTTTGTGTGAAGGGGGTCTCAGTTAGTAGTTCTACCGTGGAGCTCTCCACCAGCCGCGTTAAGAATTGTCAGTCTTCGATGGCCAAAAGTATCTATACTGTTCTATAAACTTGTTTAAGACCGTTTGGTTAAAATAACGTAACGTTTATGTTCAGCAGTAAAAAATTGAAAATATTAAAAGCATCCTCACGAGAGTTTACTGCTATCATCCTTGCAAATGTTTGTCAAGCGTCCCCTCAGAATGTGACGTCACTAGAAGGAATTTTCGTCGAGACATCGAATTCACAGGGATTCATTTTTCCTCAGTGGCAAAAATTACTAATCTCTTTTATGATACATGACATGAACTTAAACTTAGTTCATATGAAAGTTTCTGAAACTAAAACAATTGCACTAAATGCAAGTTCACCAAATTTGTATTTGGGCGATTCCATACATGTCGTACGGGACATTTGGACAGTTTTTGTGAGAGTATCAAAATATCATGAGGTTTATGCGTTCTGCACGCTGGAATGTGAGCATTTCAATAGTGCCATTGAGCAAAGTTACACTATTTGAACATATTGGGAATCCGTTCTGCACGCTGGAATTCGAGCATTTCAATAGTGCCTTTGAGCGTGGTTACTCTATTTGAACATATTGAGAATGCGTTCTGCACGCTGGAATGTGAGCATTTCAATAGTGCCATTGAGCGTAGTTATGACCATTTTTCTTCTTCTTCTGATTTCTGCAATCCGTTGTTGGACGTTAGCCTTTCTCAAATTTTGCCAGCCAATCTGATCCCACGCAGCTCCCTCCCAGTGTCTTCGGAACGCATCTAGCTCATCATGCCAACGAATTTTTGGGCGACCTCTGTTACGCGTGTGACCTCGGGGCTGCCACAGAGTTAAACGTGTCGACCATCTGGAAAGAAAAGTTTGCTTTAAAAAATTGAGTTCCGATTCTAATTTTATATCGGAGCAAATCATGAGAGCACGATGAACAGGGGGGGGGGGAGGTACTTTTGGTAAATACCTGGGGAAAAAATTGGGTACATTTGGTTTTGAGGAAAAATTTGACCAGAGGGACGACCACCCCCAAAAACTTGATCAAAAGTACCCAAGGTACTTTTGATCCGCTGTGCACAGGATAGATCCCTCTGGCAATTCACCAAGCTCCGAAAGCTTACAAAGAAAATGATTAGTGTCTTATATATATATATAATATATATATAAATGATTAGTGTCTTATATATATATATAATATATATATATATATATATATAATTCTCAAAGAGTGGAGCATTACCACAATAGCTTGCAATTAAACGGCGCTGACCAACAGAAATACCACAAAACCTCTACGTTATGGGCTCTCCTACGTTGACACAGAGGCGCTATCACTAAGAGGCGCTATCACTAAGAGGCGCTATAAACAAAACTACACATAGATAACGATATATCCCAATCTACAAATTACTTTTTTTCCTTCGTCTGCTACAAATAGATGGAATGAATAGCTTACCGTTTTACCATGCGGTGACGCCTCTTGTAATTCATAACTCTTACTAAAGGTAAATGGATAGAATGAACAATGACATTGTGGGTGTGATGACGTTGATGCTCATACTGGTGATAATAATTATGGTTATCCTAATTATGACCATAAGAGTGGTGAGGATGATGAGGGTGGCATTAGTGATAATAATAATAACGATGCTGATGACGGCAATAACGCTCACAGTTGTGTAACCGTTGTAGTTGTGTCCCTGTGTCCCGGTCGTCATTTATATTCCCTGTGTCCCGGTTGTTATTTGTGTCCCGGTGTCCCAGTCTGTAATTTCTCTTTGAGTGTCCCGGTCGTCATTTATATTCCCTGTGTCCCTGTGTCCCGGTCGTCATTTGTGTCCCGGTGTCCCGGTCTGTAATTTCTATTCAAACAATCCCTGTGTCTCAGTCTACCATAGAATCCTTACATTATAGTTGAAAAGTATCTGAGTGGAATTTTCTGGATTTGAATTTGATCCAAAATAAGCCTATGATAAGTATATTTTGAGCCTGAAATGGAGCCTTGTTTACGCATATCCGAGCCTGTCTCGGAAAATCAAATGCTTCTAAAGTAAAAACATGTATCTTCACAAACATTCTGACAAACTAAAAGATTGCCTCGATTTGGTCCAAAATATAAGCAACAAGCTAAGCAACTCGAGGCCTCAAATTCAGGAGGGACAATTTTTAAAACGCCCGAAAAACAAATCAGGAAACGTTTTTCGTTAACAATTGATTACAAACAGTTCATATATAACAAATATCACACTCTTGATAATGTGTCAAGCAAAGAGATCAAAGATACAACCACTATTTGGTATTGCTACTACAAGAAAATAGCCCTAAAATGTATAACTACCAAAATTTGTTAGTTATAATTGGAAACAAATTCACACTATCACTATCACTATCACTTAATATTATTATTATTATTATTATTATTATTATTATTATTATTATTATTATTATTATTACTTTTGTCATGGTAAGAGGTGTATACCATACCCATTCCAGTATGCCTTATTGTAATGTTCCGAAAGAGGCTTTCTTTCTGCTCTTGCTGCTAAAAATTGCACGCACCTCATTTCAGTGTCAGCTTCTAATGACAAACTTGTATTCATCGGTACACAACGTTCCCATGCCAACGTCGTCTTAAGTATGCGGGACATTTTATGGGGTAACGAATGGAAAACTGCGATAGTTTTGATTCAATAGTATCTATCATGACTTCTTATCACTCTTGCTGAGATTTCACTCTTGATTTCGGTCCACAAAGTAATAATAATAACTATTATTATTATTATTATTATTGTAACGGGTATTGTCCGAAAGTAAAAATGTACCATGAGATGAATTGCGTGATGGCTTTGTCTTGGTGATGAGGTCAGTGATCATGCTCACGTCACTGATGCTAGCAGGAGGAGCAGGGCGTATCCCAAGATTTACTTTCTGGTCATCGAATGTGTCAACCTCTTATCTACTTTCCTGTTTAATTCTCCTTTAAATTCCTTTTAAGAAATATAAATAAAGTCAAAATATCCAATGCATTGATTTTTAGTATGTTTTTTTAGCTCTTCATTAAAATACGTTACAATTATATAGCTGAACTGGGCTGGGAATTTGGGTTTGGGATTGACCTTGTGTTTTCAAATAGTGTAACTACGCTCAATGGCACTATGGAAATGCTCACATTCCAGCGTGCAGAACGCATTCCCATTATCTTAAAATAGTGTAACTACGCTCAATGGCACTGTGGAAATGCTCACATTCCAACTTGCAGAACGCATTCCCAATATCTTAAAATAGTGTAACTACGCTCAATGGCACTATTGAAATGCTCACATTCCAGCGTTGACATAGTTTGCATAAACTAGATGCGTACATTCCATGGTACACAAAGCGTTCAAAATAGGCTAATAAGGCATATTTTACACAGTTTGCACACACTAGATGCGAACATTCAATGGTGCACAAAGCGTTAAGAATAGGCTAATAAGGCATATTTGACATAGTTTGCATACACTAGACGCGTACATTCCATGGTGCACAAAGCGTTCAGCTCTTGTTAAATGTGCATTAAAATATATGGGATATTCAGTGTTTGGGAAATAAGTACAAGGGAGTGAAGCATTCTTGTATCCGGTCCTATTGCAATTTGTCATGTTATGTTATATTCTCTTACGATTTTTATATCCGGAATTCTGGGGCTACAGCTTTGTTTTAGCCAGTTATGAAACGATAAGTGCAAATCAGATTGCCAATTTGTGATAGTTGTCATTCCTTGGTTCGCGCATCACTATTCATAGCGCCGAAACTCCTGCGTCGATCGCAGGCAGTCATACCTAGCCTTGCTGACATATGCCGAAGTGTAAAATTACTGACAAGTAGCTGCAAAAGGGAGTTTTTATTTTGATGCCCTCATTAATATCGATAAAATAGACTGGCATGTTGTAGTTCGATAATCACTACGTTGTTACACAATTACCGATCAGAATTTTCATGAGAATAAGTGCGATCCTAGAACTAAAAACCCTGATGGAGATGCTGTATTGATAAAGCACATTTTGGTCACTGCTGACATTGATCGTTCATCTTGCAAGTTTCTGAGCAAGCAGACCAATACGTTTTTCCTGAAAAGCATTGATTCCTTCTTCGCAAGTACTTCTCCAGGTCACAGAATTAGTAACACTGTGCGTAGATTGATCCCTGAGTTAGAATTGGTAACACTGTGCGTAGATTGAACCCTGAATTAGAATTGGTAACACTGTGCGTAGATTGAACCCTGAATTAGAATTAGTAACACTTTGCAAAGATTGAACCCTGAATTAGAATCAGTAACACTGTGCGAAGATTGAACCCTGAATTAGAATTAGTAACACTGTTGGGCACTTCTTAGGTCCATAGGGCTTGTTAGCTGACCACGTTGAAAGTTTATTGCTGATACAACGGTTTACAATATATTGTACATATATTGTAAACGGTTTACAATATATTTACATATATTGTAAACTGTTGTATCAGCAATAAACTTTCAACGTGGTCAGCTAACAAGCCCTATGGACCTAAGAAGTGCCCAGTCTACTTAAGGTCAAATATGCGTCATTTGCCTATTTTGAACGCTTTGTGCACCATGGAATGTACGCATCTAGTGTATCCAAACTATGTGAAATAGGCGTCATTAGCCTATTTTGAACGCTTTGTGCACCATGCAATGTAAGCAACTAGTGTATCCAAACTATGTTAAATATGCGTCATGAGCCTAATTTGAACGCTTTGTGCACCATGGAATGTACGTGCAGAGTTACCCAAATGCCCATCTTACACTAGAGAGTCATAGGGGGCATGCCCCCTTGTAAAATCCCCCTGTTAAATGACGTTTTAAAACAGTAGCCCTAAAACTTCTGTTAATCCCCTTTTCTTTTGCCCTTGCGTGTTTTCAACTACCCTTTTCGAGCGCTACTGATTAATACCCTCCAGGCACGGGCTATGGGGGGGGGGGGCCATATCTGGGTATGCAAATGATGTTATTTAGTCTCTCGGTATATAAAACTGCAAAGCCCTTAATACTCCTATACAATGTTCATTAAAGCAGGAGCTATTGAAAGGTGGGTGGTGTGGGGATGGGAGGGGCAATAAATTAGTTCATGAAGCTTTAGAATCTCAATTAAGTAGTAATTATTGTTATTGTGGATAGTGTATGATAATGAAAATACATTCTGATTTATTGTTCTGGTCTTACGTAGAGTTCTTCTTCTACCTCTACTTGTTCTACTCTTCCTCCCACAGGGAGGAATGTTCTCTATCTTTGTTTTCTCGTACGTACCTTAGCAGAACAAAAATACATTCTGATTTATTGTTCTGGTCTTACGTAGAGTTCTTCTTCTACCTCTACTTGTTCTACTCTTCCTCCCAGTGTAACTCAAAAATGACTAAGTATACTTATTTGGTATTTTCAGGAAATGATAAATGTCATGATCAATTAACAAAACGGGCAATGTTTGCACGCTACTACTGTAACTACCATTACCACTTCTGCTACCGCAACTATTATTAATCCCACTGAAACAGTCAAAATACCCCGTCTGTATGCAGGTTGTAATAAGGGCATGTCGGCAATATAATCATTTTTTGAAGTCTGTAGACCAAAGTGTCACAATCAACAAGATGGATTAAACCCCGTCAACTAAATTTTCACGTAAAATGCTCCGTTCTTGTTATTTGCGCTTGCAATGACTGGATCGGGCATATGAATCAGCAGAAGTAAAGTAAAACGATCTCCTTACTTTCCCCTCCTCTCAGACCTATTTTACTCCTATGTGAACCATGAAGAAATTGATGACGAATCACCCGGAACTGCCGACACTGGTAATTTTTAAATGCTGTTTTGATTTCCTAATATATACTTCGTTTTCTACAGACCACAAAAAACAGGAATTGGCTGTAGAATTGTTCGAAGTTATTGGAAAGAAAAGAAATACATGCTGAAGAAATTGATGACGAATCACCCGGAACTGCCGACACTGGTAATTTATGTCAAATATGCCTTATTAGCCTATTTGGAACGCTTTGTGCACCATGGAATGTACGCATCTAGTTTATGCAAACTATGACAAATATGACTTATTAGCCTATTTTAAACGCTTTGTGCACCATGGAATGCACGTGTCTCGTGTACGCAAACTATGTCAAATATGCCTTATTAGCCTATTTTGAACGCTTTGTGGACCATGGAATGTTTTTACCATTACTGGTAACCCTGCCAAGAAACTCAATGCTGGAACCATTGACAGAATCACTCATACAATTGTGTATATACGCAGGTGTGTATTTACTGCATATATATTATCTGCATGTACTTCATTGTGTATATTGGTAGCAACTACTATGTTATCAGACAAATATACGCACAGTCATTGTGATAGTAGAACTTTGTTTACTTAGTTAAAGTGATGACGTCACAAAAACTTTACACCATACAATCTTGATGGAGTACTAAAGTGATGACGTCACAAAAACTTTTCACCATAGAGTCTTGATGGAGTACTAAAGTGATGACGTCACAAAAACATTTTTCCAGGAATCGCAATTATAACTATATCACAGTGTTAACCCTGCCACCAAATGCCCCTATACAAAATATCGCGTTCATTTCTTTCTTTCTTTCTTTCTTTCTTTCTTTCTTTCTTTCTTTCTTTCTTTCTTTCTTTCTTTCTTTCTTTCTTCTTCCTTCCTGCTTTGTTTCTTTTTTCTCATTGTGTTTTCTTCATCCTTTCTTTTTTTCCTCTTTCTTATTTTCTTTCTTTCTTTTGTTCGTTCATTCTTTTACGTTTTCTCTGGTCTGATCTTTTAGTGGTTCCTCTTTCTCGAGGATGTCCAGGAACTTCCAAAATGTAGGATGGCAGGCAAATAAATTGCACTGAAACGCTCTATGTAACCCCTCAACACTATTGTTTGTTCGTGGAAGCTCATTTCCCGTTCGGTGGATGTCGAACATCGGTGCACGTCGTGGCAAATTTCTTCTATACCGCCCAATATACGTATCTTCGAAATACTCCAGAAGCATTTTCGTCCCCATAGCTGTGCCCTGTAGTTGCTTATAAATCTGCCCATCATGTTCAAAGACATTGTTGTTAAGAAAGATTTCAGCTAATTGGAGTAATGTCTGTGTAGAGACACTATGATCCTCCCCTGTGTCTAAAAACTTCCGAATAGCCCCTATACTCTCATTGTGTGGAATATTAGGGTACAAACCTACTATATCTAAACTTTAACAAAAGAAGCAAAACCTTTGGTTCGTCATCTCGGACTATCAGAATTCTTAAGAAAGCTAATTAACCAAATGCCTTCATCAAGGACGTCACGTCATGCAATCAATCCCTCCCTTCCATAATCAAGGAATAAGAACAAGAACAAGAACAAGAACAAGAACAAGAACAAGAACAAGAACAAGAACAAGAACAAGAACAAGAACAAAATCGATATCATTACTTTTAGTTCGCCCTGCTGGGTACATCAGGGCGAAAGTAAAGAAATCCCCCAATGAGTCTTATGACCTTAGTTCCTTATTTCGTTTTTGTGCTAAATCTTTTGTTAATACCTCTATATGGAAACAAGGTCTTCTGAACCTTTTTAATGCTATCCCTGCCAACTTTATCAATAGGGGTTTATTGAACAAAATACAACAGTTAAAGAATAGTAGATTGATGGTATGAGCATGATACGCTCCTTAAAACAGTTAAAGAATAGTAGATTGATTGTCTGTTCATGATATGCTCCTTACAACAGTTAAAGAAAAGTAGATTGACCATCTGTTCATGATATGCTCCTTACAACAGTTAAAGAATAGTAGATTGATCGTCTGTTCATGATATGCTCCTTACAACAACTAGGGCTGGCGGTCGAGCTCGGTCGCGCTCGACCGAAGCGAGGGGTGATCGAGGAACTGGAAACCGGCCTTTAGACTTCCTACGCCACCTCAAATTCCCAAACTTCAAAAATAGCGACCAAACGTCCAAATTTATTGAAGTGATAAACAATCTCAGGACAGGCAGAACTACGTCACCGAGGCAAAAGACTACCTACTGCAACTTATCGGGTGGTCCGGTTTCTTGGTATCCTGCTTGATGAGAACCTTTCATTCAGAAACCATGTAGCCATGATTAGGGTTGAGGTCTCACGGAGTTTGGGTATCATTCGAAAACTTAGATACACATTTCCTGGATCTGCCATGTGGGTAATGATTTACATAAGCGTTGCTGTATGTTTTATTCTTTATATAGTGAGCCCTGACGAAGATTGTGAACTCGTAAGCTGGTGTTTCTTCTTTTACGTATAACCTCAAATCCCCACCATTAAGTGATGGCTTCCACAACACATGGAGCCTTCAGTTTAAAAAAAAAGCGGAAAGAGAGTGCCCCTTTTATGGAAGAGAGTACTTACTTTTTCAGAAAAGTGTGCCAAATTTTCAGAAAAAGAGACCTTTTTTAAGGAGAACGTTTTCCTCTGAAAACTTTGATTTGTAGGGTACCAGCAAGGTACCAAGGGTTACTGTCTATATGATAAGAAGAGCAAGAAAATTCTAACAAAGCATGACGTAGTATGTAAAGAATTTGACCTTAACACTACACATAAGGCTGCAAGTCCTGTGGATGTGAAATCATCATAATGTATTGCACCAACCATTGTCAAAGCGGGTTTTCATTCAAGGTCTCGATAAGTCGATATTTTCTTAAACTACCTGAAAATTGTATATACTCTAATTTGCTGTCCCTTACCTGTCCCGCAGTTTATCCAAACACGACTTTCAATTGCTACCCCTTTCCCAAAATGGGCCTATGATATGAACGAAAAGTTGGTACCCAGCAATTGTTGGAACCCCCTTCCCCCTGTCAGACTAACTCTATTCGCTTTATTTGTCAGAATTGGTCACCAATAAGCTCAAATCAATAGTTTGAGCTATATCAGTGTCACTGGTCGTGCTTCATGTGGCGGTTTTCTTATGACATTATGAACACTGTGCAGCATATTCCGTCCAATATTGTAGGTCAGAATTGGTCACCAATAAGCTCAAATCAATAGTTTGAGCTATATCAGTGTCACTGGTCGTGCTTCATGTGGCGGAAAAATGAAGATATTAGACTATTTTATGATTGCAAATGGTAAAGAGTGTGATTAAAGGCTTTTTTCCTATGTCAAAAGTTTTAGTTTTCGAGGGTATTAGCTACTTATGTTGAAAAAATGAAGATATTTGACTATTTTATAATTGCAAATGGTAAGGAATGTGATTAAAGGCTCTTTTCCTATGTCAAAAGTTTTAGTTTTCGAGGAATATGTTATAATTAACTAGGAAATTTACGTAACAAAATATTAAAACATAACAAAATAATGTAAATATGCTGAATAATAAAAAGTTAATTCACTTTTTAAGAAAAAAAATCGTCGATGTTTGTCTGCCCTGCGTGCATCTGAGTGTCGACAAACTGGCTGGTTAAATGGTCGACTCCCTCGGTACAGTGCTTCATAAAATGTCCATCCCTCAGGTTTGATAGTTCCTGTTCTATATAGCTTGGTGAGCAAATCATAAGAGCTCTATGAACAAGATTGTAGATCTTAGCTCAAGATCAAGATTGTAGTTCATAGAATTTCACTAATGATTCCGTTATGAAACAAATAAAAGATATGACAGTTAACCAGGTGATCAACTTACCCCGTTTCTAGTTGATCAACTTACCCCACACGAGGCCATAGTATAGTTTTGACTCCACGAAGACTGAGAAAAATTTTTGTGTATGTGGAAACATGAGGCCTGGCATTATCTTGCTGAAATATAAAAGGTCTATCCTCATTACCGTAAATGGCTTGTATGCCCTGGAACAGATTATCTTGTTACATTGAGCAGTATTTCTCAGAGTTCATGATGCCATCGCACACAACAAGAGTACCTGAAAAAAGCTTTTAAGTACACAATGTTTTCGCTATTTCGTGCAATATTCTTGTTTTGTACCACTAACAAACTATTTGACCCCTCAATTTGTGCTACCAGGCAGAGAAGCAAGCCATGAAGCAGGCTCAATTACCCAGTAGGACCGCCTCTCGCGGATTATGGAAAGCATCTGTCATCAATGAGAACAGATACTACATCCATTCCTTGGTTAGGCAATTTCCTTAACAGTTGAGAAAATCCTTAGCTAAGGAAACTCTTAAGGTCCTTTATGCATTACACTTAAGCCATTTTGTTCGCTAAGGATTTTTCTTAACTGCTTAAGGAAGAATTTTCACGTAAGTGAAGGAACTTTTTATGCATATGGCCCCTGCTATTTGCAAGAGTGTTTTTTATTCTGATATGAGTACTTCCGCACTTGCGACCCCTAGGTGGAGACCGCTTGCACTAAAATTAAAGATCTGGTAAATTATTATTTTCTTTAGATGCTAGTTTCAAAATCCCTAGGTTAACCAATGGCTTACGTTGTATTCGACTGTTGTACGTCGATTCGACCCATTACTGCGACAAGGAAGGCCAATTTTTGAGGGTTTCCAAGTTTGAACTCGAGGAACACCTAGGAAATGGGTGTTATAGTAAGTGTGGGGTGTGAATGGGTGTTGTAGTAAGTGTGGGGTGTGAATGGGTGTTATAGTAAGTATGGAGTGTGGAATGGGTGTTATAGTAAGTATGGAGTGTGGAATGGGTGTTATAGTAAGTGTGGGGTGTGAATGGGTGTTATAGTAAGTGTGGGGTGTGAATGGGTGTTGTAGTAAGTGTGGGGTGTGAGGGGCATCACAGAGAGTTTTCATAAAACTCGTCCGCGGGTATCTTTTATCACCTTGGAATTATACTCATCAATCCTTGAACCACGTATTCGGAGAACACTCGTGATCGTAGCCATTAAGAAGCCGTATAAAATGCAAAATGTGGATGGATATTAAACGAGGAGATATTGCTGTCAGTATTATTGATGACCATTATGGTTACTCACTTCGAGAAGTACTAGAAACTATACCAGTAGAGGACAGGGCTGCTGCATTTAAAGAACTTGAATTGTACGAGAATAAATCCGTTACTCAACGAAAAATTTTAAAATTTTGTACCACTGACTAACTTTAAATAGTACAAAGCATACCTTCCGCGCGGTAAAGCAAATTAACTCAACTCAAACGTAAGAAATGACAAAAATATCATACCTGTGCACAAAGCGTTCCAAATAGTCTAATAAGGCATATTTGTCATAGTTTGCATTTAATAGATGCGTACATTCCATGAAGCACAAAGCGTTCCAAATAGCCTAAAAAAGCATATTTGATATACTTTGCAGACACTAGATGCGTACATTCCATGGTGCACAAAGCGGTCAAAATAGGCTAATAAGGCATATTTGACATAGTTTGCATAGAAAACACTTGGAGTGGAGGAATCGGGATGAAGCTTGGTGGATAGAATAAGCAAATGTCCTTGATATGTGATTGACGGAACCTTACTGGATTCGCTCTCTTTTGGGGAGTTGGGGGGAGGGGTTCAGTAATTTGGCGAATTTGGTGCTTCTGGACGTGCTAGGACGATGAAAATTGGTAGGCGTGTCAGGGAGCTGCACAAATTGACGGCGTCTCCTCAATATGGCCCGGCGTCTCCTCAGTACACGTCTGCGTCTCCTCAATACAGCTCTGCGTCTCCTGAATACAGCTCTGCGTCTCCTGAATACACGTCTTCGTCTTCTGAATACAGCCCTACGTCTCCTAAATACAGCCCTGCGTCTCCTAAATACAGCCCTGCGTCTCCTAAATACAGCCCTGCGTCTCCTAAATACTGTTGTTAAAATAGAATACGAATGAACTGTGCAAAACATCTACGGTATATTTGCAATAGAAGAAACACATCCTAATGGTTAAAATCCTAAAAACTCATTGCCCGATGTATATCAGATGCAAAAAACATATGCCTTAAGTTAACTCATCGCTTTAATATCAGACCAGCTAACGCCTGTTCGTTCTTTCCAAAGGAACTAAAAATGACGTTTTGATAAATGCGGCTTCTATAGCGACAACATGAAAAGGAGATCTGGCTCTCGCTAATACCCTAAACGAATCCTCTTGATAGTCGTCAACACAGGACGGGTTTTCAAACAAATGCTGTCCTATTGCAGAGTCTGTTTTGGGATCTGTTGACTTGACTTTGGTTACGCGATTCGGTAAAATTTTGGAAACCTTACTGCGTCTACTGACTGCTCAACAACTAAACGGTGCCCTAGTAAATGTTGAGCCCTTCATTTTCATACTTAAATGTATGGGGGGCGGGGGGTTGCTTAGTGAAAGCTTCCAACTGGTCAGAGGGGGTGTACCCCTCCATCATCTACAATCACTTGTCTGGTGCTGCTAACTGACCTTATTGCTGCATATTATTAACATACAATAAATATACGATTAGGTCACTGAAAACAACATTTTACTCTGTATAAAACTCATGTTTTCAAATATAAACTATTGCTATCTTAATACTTATCAATTGTTTATAGAAATATATCATGTAAAGATTACTACTAATACAGAATCCCTCTTATTTTAGATCAGTTTCTACTCTTTGCAAGCTATATAAATCACTGAAAATAACATTTTACTCTGTATTAAACTCATGTGATTTCCTTGTATTGAATTTTATACAAAAGGTCCACAAACCAAATATTAGAGAACACTAGATGGATTAAAAGTTTTAATGCATGAACTACCTCTTTCAAAGCTTGCCATCATTCAAATCTATTTCTCTCATGATGGCCTTTGTTAAGATAAGGGTGCTTCTAGAGATCGTATCATTAATTCTCATAGCAGCGTTTTCCCATCCGGTTGAAAAAATGAAGATATTAGACTATTTTATGATTGCACATGGTAAAGAATGTGATTAAAGGCTCTTTTCCTATTTGCAAAGTTTTAGTTTTTGGGGTAAGAGCTACGTATGTTGAAAAAATGAAGATCTTAGACTATTTTATGATTGCACATGGTAAAGAATGTGATTAAAGGTTCTTTTCCTATTTCAAAAGTTTTAGTTTTCGAAATGGGTACAACTACTTACTTACTCACTTACTGCCTTACTTCCTTGCTTCCTTCCTTCCCTACTTCCCTACATACTGACTTACTTCCTTACTTCCTTACTTCCTTGCTTCCTTCCTTCCCTACTTCCCTACTTACTCACTTACTTCCTTACTTCCTTGCTTCCTTCCTTCCCTACTTCCCTACTTACTCACTTACTTCCTTACTTTACATATATTTTGTATAGAACACTAGAGAAATAGAAAAGTATGTCACCACCAGGGATCGCTGGGTCACGGGTTTGATCCCCGGTGGTGACATACTTTTCTATTTCTCTAGTGTTCTATTCAAAACTTATATATTTCAAATCCTCTCTTCTCGATGATACTTTCTAACTTAATGGGCTTTGGATTGATGACGGGCCGGAGGGCAGTTTAGACTTTGATATCAAAATAACATGAGAATAAAACTTCCCCTCTTATTAAGAAGCCTCTCTTTCATGTACGCATAAAACCGCATTTAAAATACAACTCGGTTTAAGAATAGATTTCTCTTTAGTTACGTATAGGGGAGACCGGGGTAATCTGTGCCACATTTTCTTTTTTACTTTCTAGCCATCGTTGCTTTGGTCTAAAAGCGTCTTTTGAACGCTTTGTGCACCATGGAATGTACGCATCTAGTGTATGCAAACTATGTCAAATATGCCTTATTAACCTATGTTGAACGCTTTGTGCACCATGGAATGTACGCATCTAGTGTATGCAAACTCCGTCAAATATGCCTTATTAGCCTATTTTGAACGCTTTGTGCACCATGGAATGTACGCATCTAATTTATGCAAACTATGAGTAGTAGTAGTATGGTTGTATGGTGGTAGTAGTATTAGAAGTAGTATTAATAGTAATGGTAGTAGCAGTAGTAGTGATAGTAGTACAAGTAGTAGTAGATAGTAGCAGTAGTAGTAGCAGAGTATTAGTATTAGTAGCAATATTTGTCCTATGACTGTATTAAGCTACCTATACTGGCTGAAAGTGCACATACTTAAATTATGAGTGGTGGTTTGTTTACCTTGTGGCATTTGTGTACCCAACGGCGATGAAATGGTTACAAAACTTAAGTTCTAAGTATTATAACGGTTATTATAGATATTGATTATTATGGCAGTTATTAACCGTCACAATGTGGTGGTTTGTTTACCTTGTGGCATTTGTGTACCCAACGGCGATGAAATGGTTACAAAACTTAAGTTCTAAGTATTAATGTTGTTGGACAAGGACTTATTTAAATCACTGATCACATCTGCTAATATAGAAAATGGATGCTATAAGGTCATGAAAGCGATGGTAGGTTTCTGATTATATTCTTCGTAGTCCTTAATCGTACTACTGAAAGATGGGGAACGTATTTCGTCTAGTGGTATGAATGGAAGGTGAATTGTCCTCCGACAAGTAATGACAAGTAGAACCCTATTTTCAACGCTTTGTGCACCATGGAATGTACGCATCTAGTGTATGCAAACTATGTCAAATATGCCTTAATAGCTTATTTTCAACGCTTTGTGCACAATGGAATGTACGCATCTAGTGTATGCAAGCTATGTCAAATATGCTTTATTAGCGTATTTTGATCGCTTTGTGCACCATGGAATGTACGCATCTAGTGTATGCAAACTGACTTGACCAAGGAAGAACTGCCGTCTGGCCCGTCATCAATCCAAAGCCCATTAAGTTAGAAAGTATCATTGAGAATCTTCTCGATGATACAAACCCTTTAAGGCTTTAACAATACATGAGTCAAAACTTGTACTAAAGCAAAATATAATCCTAATATCGCATTTAAACAAACAAGTACTGTATGAGAATCCCAGATGAAATTTTTAAGCCTATTTTGAACGCTTTGTGCACCATGGAAGGTACGCATGTAGTGTATGCAATCTATGTCAATTATGCCATATAAGCCTAATTTGAACGCTTTGTGCACCATGGAATGAACTCATCTAGTGTATGCAAACTATGTCCAATATGCGTTATCAGCCTATTTTGAACGCTTTGTGCACCATGGAATATACGCATCTAGTGTATGCAATAGTGCCATTCTGCGTAGTTACACTGTTTGAATATAATGAGAATGTGTTGTGCACGATGGAATGTGCGTATTTCGATAGTGCCTTTTTGCGTAGTTACACTGTTTGAATATAATGAGAATGCGTTGTGCACAATGGAATGTGAGTATTTGAATAGTGCCATTCTGCGTAGTTACACTAATTGAATATAATGAGAATGCGTTGTGTAGATGCGTACATTCCATGGTGCACAAATCGTTCAAAATAGGCTAAAAAGGCATATTTGACATAGTTTGCATACACTGGATGCGCACATTCCATGGTGCATAAATCGTTCAAAATAGGCTAATAGGGCATATTTGACATAGTTTGCATACACTAGATGCGTACATTCAATGGTGCACAAAGAGTTCAAAATAGGCTAATAAGGCATTAGGAAAAGAGCCTTTAATCACATTTTTTACCATTTGCAATCATAAAATAGTCTAATATTTTCATTTTTTCAACATAAGTAGCCATTACCCCCGAAAACTAAAGCTTTTGAAATCGGAAAAGAGCCTTGAATCACATTCTTTACCATGTGCAATCATAAAATGGTCTAATATCTTCATTTTTTCCACAGACATAGCTATTACCCTCAATGTAAAACTTGATGTTCAGCACAACAAATCATCACAGTATTCATATCGGATACCTTTAGTTGAACTTGTGCACTTGATAACAGCGGATTCTACTACTCCTAATCTATTTTATCAAAGTAAAACTTTCTGCTCAGCTCAACAAATCATCACAGTATTCATATAGGATACCTTTAGTTGCAATTTGCGAACTTCCTAACAGTGAACTATTCTCGATAATTTATATATGCAATGGTATAGTATTGTAATAGTTGTCATATCAGGAGTTTCTAAATGTAATAAATGTATAATAAATGTATAATTAAATAAAAAATAATAAATGTAATAAATTATGTATTTTTTTTCTTTTTTTCTCCACAGAGCTCTGTCAAGATGTGGGCCATTCTTTGCAGCATCTTTCTTACTATTTTGGTCCAAATTACATATACAGTAAAGTTCATTCCTATTTTAAATGGCTGATAGATCAGCGTGCATTGAACTGAAAGGGCATGGGGCACCAAGGGCTATGAGTCCTATTCAAATTTTTGTAAGTGGGGTGGTCAAATGTTAAACTACCTTATCTTTAGTCAATTTTATTTTGTATTTTATTGTAAGTTGTTCTGCTTTTAATAATTTTTTTGGTGGGTGGAATACATCGGGGACCTCTTTAAAGACAATAGAGGAGAAAAGCCAGAAATCAAGAAAACCATGGAAGGCGTTGGAAAGTCTGAGGTACGTGCAAGAAAATGAAGAAGAACAAAGCAAGAGGGCCAGATGAGGTTGTGGTAGAAATGATCCATGCACTGGACGACTTTGGTATTGACACCTTGGCAAAAATTCTGAATGAACACGTACGGTAACATTTATTGTAACACTTATGGTAACACTTATGGTAACACTCATAGTAGCACTTATGGTAACACTTATGGTAACACTTATGGTAACAATCATAGTAGCACTTATGGTAACGCTTATGATTTTATGATATCGTATTAAGTAAAAGAGGCTCTGGTTCAGATAGTCAACCAGGTAGCCTTGTGTGAGTGTATCTGGAAGCCATTTCAATTTGCTGAAGACGTAAAATCGAAGGATCATGATTTTATATTTTGGATGTAATGGAAGTTGGTCAGTTCTTGGTAGATAATAATCAAGTTTTTCAGTTATTTGAGATTTTATTTGATTAATAATAATAATAATAATAATAATAATAATTTTTTTTAAACTTCAATGCCATTTACTCTTTCTGTAAATTTACAGTACTAGATGCGTGCATTCCAAGGTTGCACAAAGCATTCAAAACACGTTGATAAGGCATATTTGACATAGTTTGCATACGCTAGATGTGCACATCACATGGTGCACAAAGCGTTCAAATGCGCTAATAAGACATATTTGACATATTTTGCATACACTAGATGCCTATATTCCATGGTGCACAAAGCGTTCAAAATGCGCTAATAAGGCGGAATGTACGTATCTAGTGTATGCAAACTATGTCAAATATGCCTTATTAGCCTATTTTGAACGCTTTGTGCACCACGCAATGTACGCATCTAGTGTATGCAAACTATGTCAAATATGCCTTATTAGCACATTTTGAACGCTTTGTGCACCATGGAATGTACGTATTTAGTGTATGCAAACTATGTCAAATATGCCTTATTAGCCTACATCATCGCCATCATCATCATCATCATCATCATCATCATCATCATCATCATCATCATCATCATCATCATCATCATCACCGTCGTCAGCACCAGCGTCTTCTTCTTCTTCTTGTTCCTCTTCCACTTCTCCTTCTTCTTCTATTTCAATTTCGTCTTTATACGCATTATCAGCCGTTCATGCGACTACTTAAAAATGAAACTCAGTTATGGCGTTTGGTTTGTTCTCTCAAAACATCAAAAACATGAGACGCAGGCCTAAATATCGACTCGTGAAATTCTTCGAGCCAATTCCATACCGTACGCAGTTTAACTTGAAAGGCTCAACTAACTACTCACAACCAGGGCGATCTTAATAACAGGCCTCCTCAACATGCAACTGCGGTCTAAAGCTGGAGGCCATTGTTCAAAATCTCTGCAAAACCCCTCATTTCTGGTTATTTTAATTTTGCACGAAATAGCGAAAACATCGCGTACTGAAAAGCTTTTTTCGTTTGACACTCCTCAGAGTACTAACGTCAGAGTGACCGAAAATAAGTCCAAATTCTGATTGGCTCTTTCAAAAATACAGTTGGGTATACTCTTTCACACATTCCATTTCGGTCATTCTGACGTTAGTACATTTCTCTTAGGCTCAGGTGGAATTCTTCTTAGACTCAGGTAGAATTTTTCTTAGGCTCAAGTGGATTTTCTTTTAGACTCAGGTGGAATTTCTCATAGGCTCAGGTGGAAGTTCTCTTAGGCTCAGGAGGAAGTTCTCTTACACACAGGTGAAATTTCTCATAGGCTCAGGTGGAATTCTTCTCAGACTCAGGTAGAATTTTTCTTGTGCAAGACTTTCAAAATAAGCTATCAAGGCATATTTGACATTGTTTGAATACACCAGATGCGTACATTAAATACTCTGCAAAACTTTCAAAATATGCTATTACCAAATAATATATATGGTTTCAATTCACCACATGCGTACAGTCCATAGTGTGCAAAACGTTCAAAATAGGCTAATAAGGCATCTTTGACATGGTTTGCATGATGTAGCCGACTTTATATTTCTTTCTCATAAGACATCAAAATCAATATCACATTTCGCTTTGGTAAGCTTAATTGCTACTCGTTCAAGTTCTCTGAACGTTGTACTCCCGTTGAAGAGTCGTTCGCAATTTTAAAATTTTATACAACGAAATGGATGTCTTTCACTGTGTTGAGAAAACTCTTCACCGAACGCATAACATTCAGAGAACTATTTATGAAGAAGTATATACTATATTTACATGCAATATTGACATGCATTTTTATAAAATGTTGTGCGCGGTGATGGTGTCCTCTTTCCTATGACAGTTCTATGACTGCATTAACTCTCATTTCCAGCACTCCTCGTCTAATGCTTCATATAATATGTCCAATCAGTGGTTGTGCAGTCATGCTTCCTTTTGATATCAAGTTGTACTGTGGGAGCCAACGCACATATATTACTAAGGAACTTGCTGAGAAGCTCAATTTAACTTCTCATCAGAGTGAAGAGTTGTCTATTTACACATTTGGCAGTACCTCGCCCAGGAAGTTCACATCTCCAGTGGTAAAATTTGATATTGAATTAATAGATGGTACCTTTTTTACTATCTGTGCAAATGTGGTTCCTAGAATATGTGGTCCCTATTTGAATGGTAGTCCGCTGACCACTCGCTGCAAGGTACTGCAGTGACACGTGTCTTTCTTGGGCAGAAAGACATACAAGGTCAGATCGTTAAAGATGGCTGTAACGGGCTGCGGCCGTTTCGAATATTTGCCACGTTAGACTGCTAGAGTCTCGACTGAGAGATGAGAATTCGTTTTCGCAATTATCTTTATCCTCAAACTACGCTGGAATGTGAGGATTTCAATAGTGCCATTGAGCGTAGTTACACTATTTGAACATATTTGGAATGCGTTCTGCATGCTCGTATGTGAGCATTTCAATAGTGCCATTGAGCGTAGTTACACCATTTAAAGATATTGGGAATGCGTTCTGCACGCTTAAATGTGAGCATTTCAATAGTGCCATTGAGCGTAGTTACACTATTTGAATGGGACCAAGCTTTTTGTTCAAGATAGAGAGAAGTTCGAGATAGAGGGTAGTCGAGATAGAGAGAGTCCACTGTATACATATAATATGTAATATAACATATACATATTATATGACAAATGTCAGAGAAAAGTTCTTTACGCTGGTAGAAGTATTAATCACATTGGGTTCTTCACAATTAAGTTAGGAGGTATATATTATATTCATAGATACATAACCTAAAAATCCAACTGAAAGTGGATCACCAAACAAGGGCAAGCGCTTTAAAAATGAATTTATAAACGTTCCCTCTCTGCAAAGAGTAATACATGAAATGATACGAATTGAAAAACAAACAAATACCATTTGCATAGAAAACGTACCTAATACGAAATGATCCCCACATACACGAGTATACAAAGTTTTCTCGTCGGTAGTGACACTTGCATGCTTGGAATGCGTACATTCCATGGTGCACAATGCGTTTGGAATAGCACCAAAAGCTGTTTTTGATGATACTTGCATGCTTGGAATGTGTACATTTCATGGTGCACAATGCGTTAGGAAAAGCACCAAAAGCTGTTTTTAGTGACACTTGCATGCTTGGAATGCGTACATTCCATGGTGCACAATGCGTTTAATACCAGAATGGCTCGTGCAAAGAACGAGTTGTTCTAACATTCAAGCATCATTTATGATAACTCGCAAACAAAGAAATGGATCGAAGCAAAATTTGTCGACCGCTGATTGGATAATCGTTAAGACCTAGCAACAATTTGGAGGCGCCAAAATTGTTAAAACAATTTCAGAGAAAACACAAACTCCTTTTGTCGGCAAAGTAAAGGATAAACGCATTGTGCTCCATGGAATGTACGCATTCTTATCATGCAATTGTTACTTAAAACAGCTTTTGGTGCTTTTCTAAACGCATTTTGCACCATGGAATACACGCATTCCAGGCATGCAAGTGTCACTAAAAACAGTTTTTGGTGCTACTCGAAACGCATTGTGCACCATGGAATGTACGCATTCCAAGCATGCAAGTGTCACTATTAGTGCTTGATAACATGCCAGAAATGAGCCTGTAACACACAACTTACCTATCCTACCGTATCTTATAAACTATATACAATTAGACTCTAATTTCATGTGGATAAGTTTTGCAGGCCATCAATCTTCACTTTAAACCTATAAAGAACATAATTGACGGACCTTTTTTGGTGACCAATTTTTTCGACTTTTCCAAGCCTTAGTGCTTGAAGTTCAAGGAACTCGCAAAATTTCCAGAGAAAGCAGAAGAAAGCTTTAGTCAGCCCCGTTCGCAAAATTTTTGGAGAAACTTAGGTAATTTTTGCGGAGATTCTGAAGAAGCCAATTTTCGCTTCGAGAAGTTCAAGGAACTCGCAAAATTTCCAGAGAAAGCAGAAGAAAGCTTTAGTCAGCCCCGTTCGCAAAATTTTTGGAGATTGCACATGGTAAAGAATGTGATTAAAGGCTCTTTTCCTATTTCAAAAGTTTTAGTTTTCGACGGTAATAGCTATATATGTTGAAAAAATGAAGATATTAGACAATTTTATGATTGCACATGGTAAGGAATGTGATTAAAGGCTCTTTTCATATTTCAAAAGTTTTAGTTTTCGAGGGTAATAGCTACGTATGTTGAAAAAATGTAAGTGTAGCAGTGATAAGATGGTATTTTCATACTCATCTTAACACTTTACTTATTTGTATCATTGTAAGATTCCCATTGTTAACCAAGGGACTACGGAGTTCCGTTTGACACCTACTCCCATGGTTACGGGAATCTTACACTACGAGATAAGTGTAGCAGTGATAAGATGGTACTGTCATACTCATCTTAACACTTTACTTATTCGAAAAGAGCCTTTAAGCACTTTCTTTACCATGTGCAATCATAAAATAGTCTAATATCTTCATTTTTCCAACATACATTGCTATTACCCTCGAAAACTAAAACTTTTGCCATAGGAAAAGAGCCTTTAAGCACATTCTTTATCATGTGCAATTATAAAATAGTCTAATATCTTCATTTTTTCAACATACGTAGCTATTACCCTCGAAGTTAATCTATTCATGTGATGTTGTGTGATAGTCCACTATCCTCGCCAGGAATATCGCATGATCTTATTAATCAAGAAAGGGGAAATTATGCTTTGATCACGGTCAATACTGACGGTGTTACAAACTTTCATCAAATGGTAAGATGTAGGGGTACAATCAGATTTAAGTATCAAGTATCAGATTTAAGTGTCAAAATATATCAGACAATGGCTTAAATACTTTATCGATTGATATCCATATATTTCTTTGTCTTAAACTCTGTCTGTGTATCAGAAAGGCACTTGTATTTGTCGAAAATATAAGGCATAGGCATAGGGGAAATCGAGAGTCAGAACATGCCTTATGCCTTATGCCTTATGCCTTATGCCTTATGCCTTATGCCTTATGCCTTATGCCTTATGCCTTATGCCTTAATCTTTCGCGAATTCTCGTCCAGTCAGTGGGTACGGGGAAATTAATTAATTAATATTTATTGTGTTTTGGCTTTGAGCTTTCATCAGTGCCAGACATTAAGGTGTTGGTTAAGGCGTTGGTTAAGGCATTGGTTTAGTAATCATGAGGTCCCGGGTTCAAATCCGGTCAGCGCCGTTAAATTGCAAGCTATTGTGGTAACGCTCCTATCTTGATATAGGAAAGGAAAAAGATTGATGAAGTTTAAAAAAAAATTATTATTATTATTATTATTATTATTATTAAGCCATAAGTGAGTCAGGTCATGACTCTGCTGGCGCATCAGTTTTCATGTTATTAATAGGGTAAATGCTATTAGATGTTTAATGTTTTGATAGTTTTCAGTTGATGATTATCTTGTGACACCTGAGGATAACACTCCTATTCTTTCTTATACTACTATATCATCACATATATCTCTATGGTTGATTGTATTATGATCCTTATCATCTGATTCATTAAATATGTTGATCTACTACTTGTACTCTACTTCCACTTATATCATATCTATAAAACACTCCTATTCTTTCTTATACTTCTATATCATCACATATATCTCTATGGTTGATTGTATTATCATTTGTGATTACTTGCCCAACTTATTGCAGCACCTAACCACCTGATGCCAACACAGCTGCGAAAGTTACTCCTTTATCTAACTCTGTTCTATTGTACAAATCATGCAAATTTTAAGTAATTGGCGTCCTAGTTGTGATTACTTGCCCAACTTATTGCAGCACCTAACCACCTGATGCCAACACAGCTGCGAAAGTTACTCCTTTATCTAATGTTGCTTGATTTGCAGGCATTGATATCGTGTTGTTACAGAGTTAACTTACAGTAGTCATCGCCGTGGTTACTCTTATCGACACTTGCTTGCAACGTCTAGTCATTAAATGTTTTATATTCTTAGCTCACTACATAACACCAACATTCGATGTTATCCTCATTCATTTACATGGCGCTAAATGGTTCACTATCTTAGATGCTCGAAGCCAGTCACCATTAAGGAAGACAATCAAGCAGCAATTGCAATATCGAAAGATCCGGTCAACCAGACAAGAGCTAAGCACATTGATATTTATTTTCATTTTATACAAGATGTAATTAAGCGAGGTGATATTAAAGTTGAATATTGTATGACAGAAAATATGACGGCAGACATATTAACTAAGCCACTCCCAAAGAATAGATTTGTTAAAAGTAATTGTCTGTTTCGTGGTTGTATGACTTCTTATTTAATTCTTTTAATATAGGGACAGACGCTGGAAGTTGCTAGTGGTAAGTTTGTAGACTGGAGTCGAAGACACGTCAAAGCAAGTGACGAATCCAAGTGAAAACTGATGGAATCGGAGATCTGCACTTAAGATAAATAACGTTTTAATATAACAGGCTAATGATTGAAAGCTAGGCAATGAGCTATGATATGTCTTCTTTCAAATTACAGATTTCTCTATAATTTAAATCTTGAAATAGATGAATAAACAAAAAAAACTTTCGGAAAATCTAAGTTGACATTACGGCGAGATCGCATTTCAAATAACCAGAATAAGAAAATTCATGGGAAAACGTTCCAACACTTTTCCAGGATTTCTTCGAAATTAATAACATGACTGAGACGCCAGGGGAATCAATTTTTCCAGTAATTGACAAGCTAGTCAAGTGTTATTCAAACAGCCCATTACGACATCGTACATCGACGCGCATGTCTTGAGCTGCACTCTAGACGTTCTTTACAACTTTCGCTGAATATCCAGTAACAGGTTTTTCCCTCTTAACTAATAAGAGATTATTTCCCTGAGCTCCAGAGATGACCTGGTAGAGCGCACGCCGTGAAAGCGTGGGTCACGGGTTCGATCCCCGGTGGTGACATACTTTTCTATTTCTCTAGTGCTCTATTCAAAGTTTTCAATTGTGTACGTTTCCGTGTCATTACCTTCATGAGCCCCTTCTATTTTGTACCCTTGTTCTTTAGGTCGCACCGAATCCTCCACAGTTGCAAAACAGAGCGAAGTCTGTCGAGCCTAAACTAGTAAAACAGGGAAAGACAGACAGACAGACCGACAAAATTTATGATCACTATATGTCACTTCGTAAATACAAAGTGCCACAAAAACTAGTTAGTACAGAGAAATTTACGAAACTTTTCCAAAGACCTTTTAAGCCCTGAAAGCAAGAGATAAATTAGGGTCTAACTCGGTGTCTTCAAGTATCGCCCCGATTTACGAGATGGATATGCCTGCTGAGAAGGGCACCTTAGCATCACAGGTTACAAAACAACATCAAAAATTTCAACACTGTCAAAAGACTTCTTTAATTAGCGAGTCATTTGCTTATCATGATCAAGAGTAGGAAACTAGTGCTACACCACAGAGAATAACAAATAACATCTGCATCAATCACAGCATTTATATACTAAAAACAAATCTGTTCAGTTGAATCTAAATGATGGCAATTGATGACAAGAATAAAAATTGGCAAATTGATGACAAATTGGTACTCAGTAAAATCTTTATATCATCATAACATCCCAAAAATGACCAAAACAGTTCACATCCAATATTGATACAGTCTACCTGACTGAATTCAAAGGATTTGCTTTCTCAAATGGATGGTCATGTTTATCTCAACCAAGAGGTAAGGCATATTTGACATAGTTTCCATACACTAGATGCGTACATTCCATGGTGCACAAAGCGTTCAAAAGAGGCTGATAACGCATATTTGACATAGTTTCCATACACTATATGCGTACATTCCATGGTGCACAAAGCGCTCAAAATAGGTCAATAAGGCATATTTGACATAGTTTGCAAACACTAGATGCGTACATTCCATGGTGCACAATAGTCGCAGTCGTAGTCGTAGTTATGGTCAAAATCATAGTCGCAGTCGTAGTCGTAGTTATGGTCAAAATCATAGTCGCAGTCGTAGTCGTAGTCGTAGTCGTAGTCGTAGTCATCGTCATCGTCATCGTCATTGTCATTGTCATCGTCATCGTCATCGTCATCGTCATCGTCATCGTCATCGTCATCGTCATCGTCATCGTCATTGCCATTACCTCTATTTTCCCAATCTGATTCACTCAAGTTCCAAATCTTACCCAGACCTTATTACACCCTTTCCTCAGATGTCCACATTTCACGCAGCATTCGATCTGCGGGTGATTGGCTGAAAGACGTAATGAATGAAAGGTGAATAGTCCACCGACAAGTTATCAAAAGTAAAACGCCAAATATAGAAACTTTATTGACAACGAGATAAGCGTCATTAGCCTATTTTGAACGCTTTGTGCACCATGGAATGTACGCATCTAGTGTATGCAAACTATTTTAGATTTGAGTCATGAGCCTATTTGGAACGCTTTGTGCACCATGGAATGTACGGATCTAGTGTATGCAAACTATGTTAAATACGCTTCATTAGCCTATTTTGAACGCTTTGTGCACCATGGAATGTACGCACGCGCAGTGGCCGATATTATTGTCTATTTCTACGATATTATTGTCTTGCATATGACTCATAGAAATAGTAGATAGATAGTCTTGCATATGACTCATAGAAATAGTAGATAGACTAGCTAGAATAAAGCTAGTCTATCTACTAGAAAAACTTACTATTGATTCTAGACCAGCTAGAATCAATAGTAGATAGACTAGCTAATCCACTAAGGATACTTGCAATCTGAAGATAGCCCATCTGACCAGATTATATCCTCTTCAGTCTCTGGAATGTCACTTTGGTTATTGTACCTGATAGGAACACTGATACTGCTTCTAGCCCATTATCCTTTAGGCAGAACCAATAAGGAAGGTGTGCCACTTTGATTGGTATGCCATTGCTGTATTGGATAGCATCAGATGTTTGTGAAACTAGTCAAATACCTCCTGAGTCAGCTTAGCTCTTACCAGCTTATTTTTCAAGCTCTGTCCATTTCGATATGTAACTATCGGCGGGTGACTAAAAACTTTGCGATGCTCTTCATCGCTTGCTAGAATATTAATTTTTTTCTTAGGATCTGATGCACCCTATGACTTAGAGCTGGATGATACGTTAAAACAAGACGTCGTTGTCGTTCGATTTAACGTACGGCTAATGGGGCCCAACAGCTACACGTGTTGTTTTTATAAGCAACTCCATTTTCGGGGTCAGGCCTCGAGTTGCTTAGCAATTTTCCAAAATCAAGGTTGGAGTTGCTTAAGTAGTTGCTGAGGTATCACTACAGGTTATCGTCGAATTTCGTTGTATTGTAAATGATGAAATACCAAATGATGGTTGGATCTTTGATAATGCGTTTAGAATGGCAACAAAAGCTGTTTTTGGTGACACTTGCATGCTTGGAATGCGTACATTCCATGGTGCACAGTGCTTTTAGAATACACTTGCACGCCTGGAATGCGTACATTCCATGGTGCATAATGCGTTTAGAATAGCTCCAAAAGCTGTTTTTAGTGACACTTGCATGCTTGGAATGCGTACATTCCATGGTGCACAAGGTTGCCTAATATATTTTGAGAAAAGTGGTAATATACTCTGATATTGAAAATGTGCTTGACGGAGAACACGTGGTCAAATCTAGGGCTTCCGCACCAAGCCTGCGGTGGATATTGACAGTGTTATCTTTTAGTTAAGATGTTTTATGATAGTAAAGGTAGCCTAATACATTTTGCAAAAAGTAGTAATATACACTGATATTGAAAGTTGGGAAAACCTGACACAGGGGAGCTAGGCCAGTAATTTTACCAGCCATATACTACGAATAAAATGAGACTGAAATTCAGGCCCGTCCCCGCGGGAGGCTTACCGTCATTAGATTTACCGTCAGCCCCCACCGCCGCCACAATTCTCCTATCGGGTTTCAAACATCCAAAAGCTTTCCTGAGGTAGTTGCAAGGTCAGCCCCCCCGGCACACAGTGTAATCTGACCTTTGAAATTTTAGTCATGACGTAAAATGCCTAGAGATCCCAGTCATTACGCATAATGCCTTTAAGTTTCTGTCATTACGCTTAATGTCAGACTTCACTAAATGCTGGCAACATGCACACTTCTCTGTCCAAAAAATGTGTTTTAATGCTTTCAATAAATATGCAGATCCAGTAGATCCCTTATCCAGGTTGAGAAATAGAAAAATCAATTTTATCTACCTTAATTCCAAGCCTAGTGTAGATAGCCACTCCTCTTTGACACAAGTTACTATCTAGGTTGCTCAGGAGTAAGTATCCAGGGATTTGAATATGTGTGTCATCCAATTTGGTCAAAGAGTTCTTAGGACACGCCTCACAAACACAGAAAACATCTACATCCTTTTCATAAAGTATTAATTGATTCGAGGATGGTGGTAGAATACACTGAAAGCTCATCAGATTACGTTTTGTCATTATGTTTCACCTACGCGCCTTGTGCTGTGCACTTATCTTTATAAAAAGCAATGCTATAGTGGATGGTATTTTAACATCCTGAGGTACCGTATTAAGTATTCCACCGGAATCTGTCAAATAGAGAGTGATTGCAATGGGATATTTGTTTTCAGGGAGGGAAGTTTTCGGGAGGGAGTTTTCTGGGTGGGAAATTTTCTAGGTGGGAATTATCCAGCAGGGAATCAGCAAGTGGGAGCTTTATAGGAGGGAGTTTTCTGGGAGGTAATTTCTCAGAGCCCTGGTGATCAGTGAGCCTGATTTTGAAACTACTCTATATAAACAGTAAAGCCACCAAAAAGGTTAACTAATAAATTTCATTTCCGTTAGAATGAGCCCTCTTGCAACATTCTATGACAACTGGATTGACACGATGACCCCTGGGAAAAAAAAACAAACAAACAAATAAACACGCATCCGTGATCTGCCTTCTGGCAAAAAATATAAAATTTCACATTTTTGTAGATAGGAGCTTGAAACTTCTACAGTAGGGTTCTCTGATACGCTGAATCTGATGGTGTGGTAATGCTCCACTCTTTGAGAATTATATATAATTGCAATGTGTCTGCTGAGAATATATATATATATATATATATATCAACCTAAAACCACGTTAAAAAGCCTTTATCAAGTAGAGAAACAAACATAACATATATATATAAAAACTAAAACAGACTATAAAAACCTATGTTAAAAGAAATATAAAAACGTTAAAACAGGTTCTTGCTACATTCCATGGTGCACAAAGCGTTCAAAATAGGCCAATAAGGCATATTTGACATAGTTTGCATACACTAGACGCGTGCATTGCATGGTGCACAAAGCGCTCAAAATAAGCTAATAAGGCATATTTGACATAGCTTGCATACACTAGATGCGTACATTGCATGGTGCACAAAGCGTTCAAAATAGGCTAATAAGGCATATTTGACATTCAGTTAGTTCACATTGTTGAGATAATTCGTTTATCTTAGTGAGTAAGTCAGCTCCTTGTTTAGTTACTTTTGTTAGTTGATTTTAGTGAGCTAGTTAGTTTAGCTTAGTGAATTAGTTAGCTAGATCTGTTATTTGTTGTAGTTAGTTGATTTTAGTGAGCTTTTTAGTTTAGTGAGTTAGCTGGTTAGTTTTGTTATTTGTTGACGCCTTGTTAGGTTATTTTGAACACATTGTGCACCATGGAATATACGCATTCCAAGCATGCAATTGTCACTAAAAATGCCTTTGTAGGTTATTTTGAACACATTGTGCAATATGAAACGTACGCATATAGAGCATGCAATTGTCTCTAAATACGCCTTGTTAGGTTTTTTTGAACACATTGTGCATCATGGAATGTACGCATTCCCAAAATAGGCTAATAAGGCATATTTGACATAGTTTGCATACACTAGATGCGTACATTCCATGCTGCACAAAGCGTTCGACATAGGCTAAAAGTGCATATTTGACATAGCTTGCATTCACTACATTCGTGCATTCCATGGTGCACAAGGCGTTCAAAATAGGCTAATAAGGCATAGTTGACATAGTTTGCATACACTAGATGCGTACACCTCTTTTCGTGCTATTCTAAACGCATTGTGCACCATGGAATGTACGCATTCCAAGTATGCAAGTCTCACTAAAAAGAGCTTTTGGTGCTATTCTCAACGCATTGTGCACCATGGAATGTAGGCATTGCAAGTATGCAAGTGTCACTAAAAACAGCCTTTGGTGCTATTCTAAACGCATTGTGCACCATGGAATGTACGCATTCCTAGCACCAAAAGCTGTTTTTAGTGACACTTGCATGCTTGGAATGCGTACATTCCATGGTGCACAATGCGTTTAATATTGCACCAAAAGCTGTTTTTAGTGACACTTGCATGCTTGGAATGCGTACATTCGATGATGCACATTGCGTTTCGAATAGCACCAAAAGGTCTCTTTAGTGACACTTGCATGCTAGGAATGTTTATATTCCGCGAAAGCGTAGAAGGTACGACCCTTTCATGATAGTTTTATTTGTGTCATTTTACGGTAATCGTGTTTAGTGTGCTTAATTAGTTGACCACGGCATGTTGTGTAGTTATGGAGACCTATTCTTCATTTCTGGTTATACGAAGCGTGCTAAACGCATCATTTACATACCTGAGTTTTGAACCAATGTGATGGACATTAGCCTTTAGGATCAGATTCAGCGTATCAGAGAACCCTACTGTAGAAGTTTCGAGCTCCTATCTACAAAAATGTGGAATTTTGTATTTGTTGCCAGAAGGCAGATCACGGATGCGTGTTTATTTGTTTTTTTGTTTTGTTTTTTTTTTCCCCCAGGGGTGATCGTATCGACCCAGTTGTCCTAGAATGTTGCAAGAGGGCTCATTCTAACGGAAATGGTTTGATTCTAGCTAGTCTATCTACTATTTCTATGAGTCATATGCAAGACGTCATTTTAGAAAAGACGCGCAGTGGCGCGTCTTTTTGACGCGCCACTATTACTATTACTATTACTATTACTATCACTATTACTATTTCTATGAGTCATATGCAAGACGTCATTTTAGAAATCTATTTGAATCTAGAATCAAACTTTCACTGCTGATGTCATGCATCAATATTATTAAAGTCAAAGACCGGCCAACTGGGCTCTCAACTAGACTCCACGCAGACACTGCAAAAGGAGACAGCCAAACATGAAACAGTGGCAGAACGTCGAAAAGGATCTACGCCTAATGAATGATGGATGGAGTTATATGCCTACCTTCGCCAGGAACAGGCGAGACTGTAATACTCTTATTCATGCGTCTTAAAGCTATTTAATGACATTACTATTCAATGACAAAGTTATTCGATGACAAAGTTATTTAATGACAATACTATTCAAAAATAAAGCTATTCATTGACAAAGTTATTCAATGGGAAAGTTATTCAATGGCAAAGCTAGTCAATGACAAAGCTAGTTAATGACAAAGTTATAAAATGACAAAGCTATTCAATGACAAAGTTATTCAATGCACTATTTGAACATATTGGGAATGCGTTCTGCACGCCGGAATGTGAGCATTTCAATAGTGCCATTGAGCGTAGTTACCCTATTTAAATATATTGTAAATGCGTTCTGCACGTTGGAAAGTGAGCATTTGAATAGTGCCATTGAGCGTAGTTACACTATTTGAAGATATTGGGAATGCGTTCTGCAAGCTGGAATTTGGGCATTTTACGGGATGGTGGAAAGTGTTCTTTAATGCCATGTATCTGTGTTTGTTTGGCTGTAAATGTATTCGTAAGTCTACGGTGCGTGCGTGCGTGCGTGCGTGCGTGCGTGCGTGCGTGTGTGTGTGTGTGTGCGCGCGCGCGCGTACGTTATGTATACCTTTTGGAAATTTATGCATGTGTATCCGTATGAATATATACGCTTGTGTTGGTTTCGTTAAATAGTGGAACTGGTTAACAAATATTTTTATTTTGCGATTTCCGTAACACAGTTCCACTATATTTATGATGTTCAAATGATCGCTCTTATTTTGTTTTTAACTGTACGGTGTGAATATATTACGTTTTCTAATAATGTAATACTATATAAGGTTTTTGTCAAGCGAAGGTAATTTGCAATATAATTGCTTATGCAGCAAGCCTCGATGGCTCAATAGTTAAGGCGTTGGTTTAGTAATCATGAGGTCCCGGGTTCGAACCCGGCCAGCGCCGTTTATTGCAAGCTATTGTGGTAATGCTCCACTCTTTGAGAATTATATATATATATAAGGATATGTATATGTCTGGCACTGATGAAGGCTCAAAGCCGAAACACAATAAATATTAATTAATGAATTTCCCCGTATCGTTTATGCCACGAAAAAATTAGTCATTAGCAAAGGGCAAATGAGGTAAAAGTGAGGTCAGGAATCACACATTTTTTGGGTCTGCACGACGATTGGGGCTGGTGTTAGGGGGTACGTTTTTACTGTTTGGGGGGAATGGAGTGTGGTGGGATTTTTTTACATTAAATAGGGGCAAGTTGTTTATTGTTGTTGAAAAATAAAATGCCCCCACTTCTTATTAGCCCCACCCCGTTTGTTAATTTCAAGGAATTTTCCTAGTACTCAAAATGTAAATGATGTCTGGAAACACTTGAGTAACTTCCAATGCAACAGTTGACCCTGGAACAGTTGCTATTTAGTCAATTAGTACGATTTTTGTTCTCATGTGTGTCATCCTTATTTAAAACTTTCACAAAATTGAGACTGGAGTTCTTTTTTATGCCGGCAGATACAATTTGTCTTTCAAACGAGGCTGTTTGAATTCCAAATGGCATTTCCTAACTAGTTGTGTTTTAGTACTTGTAAAAATAAGTCAAAATCGAATTAGCTTTACTGAGAATCCCCAGGGCCCCCGAATTTCTATTTTAGGTGCGGGGCCCTGTGCAGCGGCACAGTCAACATGCCCCTAAAACCGGCAAATTTTTTGTATTTACAAGTTTGAGCCTTTTGTCAGTGAACGTTAATAAAACTAATTTTATGATTTATAGGAGAGTTGTTAAGCCTCCATGTGTTGATAAAAAGATATTTTTGAACGGTAGGCCTTTGTGGTGCATGAAGTGCGTTATTTGGGGTTCCAGCTTGATTGTAATCTATCTTGGAAGAACCATAGTGATCTTGTTGCAGCAACTTTCTGTAGAAAGTAAAGGCCTTATACAAAGATTAATGGAACGCGGCTGATATGCCCCTTTATTTCAGCTCCCGGGTTATTTTAGAAAATAGGAGGAAACACCCCCTAAAAGTAATAGAATCTTATCGAAAATTACATCATCAGATTCAGCGTATCAGAGAACCCTACTGTAGAAGTTTCAAGCTCCTATCTACAAAAATGTGCCATGTGCAATCATAAAATAGTCTAATATCTTCATTTTTTCAACATACGTAGCTATTACCCTCGAAAACTAAAACTGCTGACATAGGAAAAGAGCCTTTAATCACATTCTTTACCATTTGCAATCATAGAATAGTCTAATATCTTCATTTTATCCACAGACAAAGCTCTTACCCTCGAAAACTAAAACTTTTGAAATAGGAAAAGATCAGTCGTGCACTACAGTTAATTTTAACAGTATATCGAACAACAAGTATTACAGGAATTAAGATGACCCTTACCTTAGTGGAGATAACTTGACTAAGCAAAGTGATTTGGTAAAGAGTGTAAAAATGTAGATGAAGAGTAGGTAAGTGTTGCATGGTAGACGGATGAAGAGTAGGTAAGTGTTGCATGGTAGACGGATGAAGAGTAGCTTGATGGGCATTTTGTCATGGAAAACTGACTTCAAAAGCATTAAGTTGTGCCAGTTGTTATATTTTTGTGCAGTCTCATCTGTATCAGCTTTTGCAGATTTTCTTCGACAAAAATTTAATTTGACCTGACAACAGCTTGGAGTTATGGCTTCAAAGAAACTTTAATTCTTCTACGACTTAAATGTGTAGGAACTTGAAAAAGTGAGCAGAGTCAGTTCTCAATACACTAACTCCTGCACAAACTCTAGAAATGCGCACCGTTTATACAGAGGGACACGGTAAGCGTTCTCGTAAAGTTGTTGCTCAGTAAACCTATTTTGGACGACCTATTTGCAGTAGCGGATGGTAGGCTTTTATCATGGGTGTGCTGTCTAAATCTGCGTATGCAAATTGTGTTGTTTAGTAAGTCTTATAAATGGCGAAGAAAACCATTTGAGGAGAAAGACAAACTGAGGGAGTCAAGAGCCCAAGAATTTGCTTGGCTGGGATGATGCCAGAATCTTACCAGACTCAATAACCTGGTTGGTCGTCCATCTTCAATTAAATCTTCGATTATTAAAAGACTAAAGACAGTGAGCATGTATCAAATATTACTAATATTGAACTATTATTAAAAGACAGAATTTGCGATCACTGTATGTCACTTGGTAAATACCAAGTGCCATACAAAGTAATTTTTCTCTGGGGATGGAACATTTGGTTGAAGGTTGGCTTCAGTATGACTTGGAAAAGGAAAATTTGGAAAATTTTGGAAAAGGGTTATTTCCAGGCTTTGGGCAAGCCATGGGTGGAAGTAGTTATAGGCCCTACTAAACTGAAGGATATGCTTACCGTTGTAAAATCCTTGTGATTCAGTTGCGTTTGATAAAAGTGAAAGTCGAAACTTATGTCAATTCATTAATCGTCTTCTGTGAAAGTCGAAACTTATGTCAATTCATTGATCGTCTTCTTTGAAAGTCGAAACTTATGTCAATTCATTGATCGTCTTCTGTGAAAGTCGAAACTTATGTCAATTCATTGATCGTCTTAATATTGAGACAAAAATGATTGCAAAACTTCTTGTAATTCTCTTTAGTATTAAACTTGTTGCCCAATCTAATGTATTAAACCCTCTTTTACAGGCCGGTTTACACGCTTTGACAGTTTTCTTCCCGTACAATATAAGAAGAGTCTTATTTTTTACACTCGTAAATCGTATTTTTAATATTTGTTCAACGTACGCGTCTTTTAATGATTAAAGGCTCTTTTCCTATGTCAAAATTTATAGTTTTCGAGGGTAATAGTTACGTCTGTTGGAAAAATGAAGATATTGGACTATTTTATGATTGCACATGGTAAAGAAAGTGCTTAAAGGCTCTTTTCTTATTTCAAAAGTTTTAGTTTTCGAGAATAATAGCTACGTATGTTGAAAAAATGAAGATATTAGACTATTTTATGATTATTGAGATGTGAGCCATTTAAAAGGAAGTCAGAGGAACACTGGTATTGCTCCCACAATACCAGAATTGAGCTACAGCAGCACTGGGAATACAGTAGTTCACAGCAGCAGCAGAACACCCAGTCGCACAATTGCAACTTTGAGATCAATGCAAATGACAAAATGTATAATTTTTCAAACTAACTTCAAAAAGTTCTTTTAGATATGTTACACTTCTACAGCAACCAACTGCAGCAACGTTCTCTGCTGTGCTGGGACACAGCAGGACTATAAACCAGCCTTTAGAGATTGTTTGACTTAAGGGTGTTTCACCATTTCTTCCACCCCATAGTGATGATAGAAAGCACATAAAAGAAGAATCAAGGTGTAACGTGGATCATTCTCTATATCACAAATCTACTCAGGTCTATATACTATTCACCCGATGTGAAATTAATCGAAGTTCGTTTTACTGGTTCTATTCTTATCTGCATGATAAAAAGCCATTTGTTCCTATTGATGGTGTAAAATCCACAACAAGTAAAATGAAATCCAGTGTACCTCAAGGTTCAGTCCTTAAGTCTATGCTATATTTATTAAGTATTGCTCCTATAGGTGACATTTTAAAAGACCACAACATATAAAAACAGCTTTTGGTGCTATTCTAATCGCATTGTGCACCATGGAATGTACGCATTTCAAGCATGCAAGTGTCACTTAAAACAGCTTTTGCTGCTATTCTGAACGCGTTGTGCACCATGGAATGTACTAATTCCAAGCATGCAAGTGTCACTAAAAACAGCTTTTGGTGCTATTCGAAACGCATTGTGCACCATGGAATGTACGCATCTGTAAGCGGCATATATCCTTGCACGTAATGATAAACGGGCGTTGCAGAATGGGCTCTTTTTCTCTACCCTAAGGAAAGCACAGTAAATTCAAGGTTTGATTACGTCTAATGGCAGCCAATAATGTCCATGTTAGAGGACAAGGTGTAGTCTATAGATAACTACCGCGGGGAGTATCTTAATAAAGCTACCTGTAATCGTTCGGTTAGTGAATTAGTGAGTGAACGAATTATTTTAGGTTAAAGCGTGACTCACTCACTCACTCACTCATTTACTCAGTCACTCAGTCAGTCAGTCAGTCACTCACTCACTCACTCACTCACTCACTCACTCGCTCACTCATTCACTCACTCACTCACTCACTCACTCACTCACTCACTCACTCACTCACTCACTCACTCACTCACTCACCATCAGCGCATATCTTTATTGTCTCATCTAAGGGAACGTTTGTAAACAAGTTGCAGATGTCAAAAGAACACAAAAAATTTTAGTTTGAACCGAGATCAAGGTTTTGGGTATGATTAGCGAAAGTAAACGAGTCTTTAACACAATTTTCCGAATAAAGATAAAGTACGGGTTGTAAAATTTCTGAAAGCCATTTGGCCATTTAAATGGAGGTACAAAATTTTTGTGCATTTGTCACTTACCCCATTTGAGGTACAAAATTTTTGTGCATTTGTCACTTACCCCAGTTGAGGTACAAAATTTTTGTGCATTTGTCACTTACCCTATTTGAGGTACAAAATTTACAAAGTTCTTCATTAAAAGACGCGTACGTTGAACAGATATTAAAAATACGATTTACGAGTGTAAAAATAAGCTATCTTTTCTTTCTATCATTATATAGTTTCTAAATCTTGGTATTTGTTTTCTATCTTTTTTTTCTATCATTTTTTTCTATCATTATATAGTTTCTAAATCTTGGTATTTGTTGTCTACCTTTTCTGTCTATCATTATATAGTTTCTAAATCTTGGTATTTGATGTCTATCTTTTCTTTCTATCATTATATAGTTTCTAAATCTTGTAATGAGATTTTAAGATTTCCATCGACCCCCTAGATTTTTATTCAAGGAAAAATATTACAATAGTAAATACCAAGTGTAAAATAGTGGTGGTGGTAACTTGTAGTAGTAGTAATAGTAGTAGTAGAAGTAGGAGGAGTAGTAGTAGTAGTAGTAGTAGTAGTAGTAGTAGTAGTAGTAGTAGTAGTAGTAGTAGTAGTAGTAGTAGTTCTTCTACGCTCCACGCGTAGTTTATACCACCCAAAAAGCATTATCAACTAAAGGGTTGGTTGACCGAATTAATCAGCATGTACCATCGTATATTAGCCAAACATCGACTCCTAAAAGGAAACAACCCCCTCGGGTTTCAAAGACCAAAAACGCCACTAAGCAATGTGACTCTGCCATAGGGCAGCACTTGCTTGAGAACCCAGATGCATACACTAGATGTGTACATTCCATGGTGCACAAAGCGTTCAAAGTAGGCTGATAAGGCATATTTGACATAGTTTGCATAATATAGATGCGTACATCCCATGGTGCAAGAAGCGTTCAAAATATTCTGATAAGGCATATTTGACATAGTTTGCATACACTAGATGCGTACATTCCATGGTGCAAAAATCGTTCAAAATAGGCTAATAAAAGCGTTTAAGCAATTCTTTAGAAGAAAAGGAGTTGACGAGTTTCCTAAAAGCACCCTTTTCCTTGATGCTCGCATTTGTTTTCACTAACCTTCGATTCTCAACAATGTACTGCACGTCTTTGATTTGCTCTAAAAAGACGACTCATCGTTATTAGGTTGAAAAGCTTTTTTCGTATGACTCTCATCAGAACCTGGCGTCATAAGAGAAGTTCGAGATAAAGAGATAAAAATAGCTAACAGGGTACGTAAATGTCCATGGGACCAAACGTTTTGTTCGAAATGGAGAGAAGTTCGAGATAGAGGGTAGTCGAGATAGAGAGAGTCCACTGTAATACCGATAATAGTAATAAATAAACATACAGATACAGAAAAAACCGAAACAACAACAACAACAACAACAACAACAAACTACTACTACTACTACTACTACTACTACTACTACTACTACTACTACTACTACTACTAGTACTACTACTACTACTAGTACTACTACTACTACTAATACTACTACTACTACTACTACTACTACTACTACCACTACTACTACTACTACTACTACTACTACTACTACTACCACAGAGGAGGAATGTACAGAGAACCCACTCTGCCCTTTTTCCTGTCTAAAACGCGTGCCCTATCTATTTGCCCCCTAATAAAATGCTCCTTATAACCTCTTGCCTGCAACCACTCAGTTAATTCTACCGATCTTTTATCAAAAGTCTCTAAACTATGTTTTATAGAGAAAGGTGACTAAGAACATTATTTCCCTTAAGATTTTGGTTGTAAAAGTCATTGTAATTATAATTTTGTTTGTTATTTTTTGACCATTTGATAATCATCCAGCAGTTGAACGTCTATTCGACAATCATTTCCTAGTTGAAGGTTTAGTCAACAACTATCGACTAACCGAAGACCTATTCGGCATTCTTCGAGTAGTCGAGTATTTAATTGACAAGTTTTGACCATTTTATAATTATTTAGCAGTTGAACGTCTATTCGACAATCATTTCCTAGTTGAAGGTTTACAAATTCATTACCTCACAGGAAATTTTGCCGTTATTTTCCGCGCTCCCTCGAAGTTTTCAGTTTTCTGCCACCCTGGTATGCATATAAAATGATAAAAAGGAAGACATAAACGTATAATTTTTAATAATCTTTAATAAGTCGAGCAATTTTGACGGATAGAAGTTGAAAGTTTTTGCTTCCAATCTATTTAGATATCACTGACATTATGTGATTAAAGGCTCTTTTCCTATTTCAAAAGTTTTAGTTTTCGAGGGTAATAGCTATGTCTGTGGAAAAAATGGAAATATTAGACTATTTTATGATTGCATATGATAAAGAATGTGATTAAAGGCTATTTTCCTATTTCAAAAGTTTTAGTTTCCGGGGGTAATAGCTACGTCTGTGGAAAAAATGAAGATATTAGACTATTTTGGTTTTCATATATTTATCAAGTACTGAAAGCAATTTTCGACGTTGGTTGGGTCAACGGGTTTACTTAATGCCATGCGTAGAAAACATTTCGCAAAAAAAGGGAACACTTTCAAGTTTGCGATAAGAATATATATGTAATAAATGATTCAGAAATCTTGTGAGAAAAATCAGATTGAAATCCTTTGATTTGAGAAAGTTATAAGAGTTCACATCCCATAGCATAACATAGTATAACAAAGCATAGCATAACGTAACATAACATAACACACACAACAGCACATAACATACCATAATGAATATAACATTACATAACGCCACATGATATCACATCAAAAAGCATAACATAGTATAACAAAGCATAGCATAACGTAACATAACATAACACACACAACAGCACATAATATAGCATAATGTCCGCATATGACGTCTGAATTATTTCACACTAATACAAAAGAAGAAAAAAACTAAAAAAGGTAAAAACTACAAAAACAAGAGCTAAGAGCTCATATGGCACTTGTGACGAGGTCGGAAGAGCCGAGAACTCATATGGTACGAGGTCGGAAGAGCCAAGAGCCAAGAGCTCATTTGGCACTTGTGAGAAGGTCAGAACCTAAAGTTGCGAACGGGCCAAAAACAAACTGTCGCGGGAAGAAACTGTCGCGAAAGTCGCGAGATTTCTCTCGCGACAGTTTCTTTCCGCGACAGTTTCTTCTCGCGACAGTTTCTTCCCGCGACAGTTTCTTCCCACGACAGTTTCTTCCCGCGACAGTTTCTTCCCGCGATAGTTTCTTCCCGCGACAGTTTCTTCCCGCGACAGTTTCTTCGGTTTTAGTACAGCTGTTTCTTTATTTATTCTTTCATTGTCTTCTCCTATTCATTTGCTCTCTTGGTGATAGTTTACGTAATTCTTTGTCTTTCATTATCTCCGTTTATTTGTTGCTTTACTTTGACAAATTTGAATACCTGTGTGTAAAAATATTAACTACTGTCCTGTTGTTTATAATATCTATGTGTCATGTTATTGTAAGTTTGGCTGCACCACCAGAGCCATTGAAGACTTTCCTTACTGGAACTACGTCAGAATCTAAGCGATTTTTGTCACAAATCTACTTTCTAAGTCTACTTTCAAAGTAAAAGGGCAAATTTATCATAGAGCAGGTTCCCTTCTACCATTCTCAGGCGAGAATCATAAATTTTTACAATTGTACTTCATCAGTGATAGAAATTCTGAATTGAAAGAGACAGAAAATTTATAACGTTTAATCTTATATCTGTGATCTGTTGGGAAGTACAGCACCCTTGCATTCTCAACAAAGCTCTTCCCCTTGCTGCTCTGAACCTTAACGTTTATAATTTGTATGCTCTTTTTGTTGATAGTTAGATTAATATTTTGCCAGTTAATGGGATCTGTAACAGCTTTTTCTAAGTACATGCGATTTCTGGTGTCATCTAGCGGTAGTAGTCACATCGATAAATGTCACTTTACATATGTCATGTACCACTTGTCTCACATCACACTGGCAGACGTAGGTGTAGCGTTATAATCTACCTGTCGGTCATGTTACGTCCAGATTCCCTCCGGCTATTCCTCGCCTTGATCACTGTCTTCGTAGTCGTGAAATGTTTAGTTCAACAATGTAAAGTATTCGTGGAAAAATTTGGTCACGAAAAAAGGTCCGACAATTCTGATCTTTATATGTTCATAATGTAGATTGATGGCATACATAAGTATTCCGCTTGAAATCAGAGAGAAATTCCGTGTAGTTTTGAAGAAATAGTAACAAATGTAAGTTGACAAGGTAGGCTGATTTCTGGCATTTCTTCAAGCACTAAGGCTTAGAAAAGTGGAAAAATTTTCAAACCAGCAGTAGACTTGCATACTTTGCTGCATAATACACAGGTTGTTTGGTCTGGCCTAGTAGGAACAAAGTGGATAGGTGTTTGATGTGACTTAAGGTGGTTGACGTAGCCAGCTTGACGTAGGGACCATTATGGAAACAAGGTCTTCTGAACCTTTTTAATGCTATCCCTGCCAACTTTATCAATAGGGGGTTATTGAGTGATAGAGAAAGTAAGAAAAGAAAGCGTGCCGGGGAATCACAAGAACAGCAAGAAAACAGGCTTGCGGCTAAAGAACTTAAAACCGCGCAGTTAGATGAAAATCCACCTGGACAGCGAGAGTCAAAACATATCAAAACTGAAAACGATAGCGATGATGATTGGGTTTGGGATTTTGACTTGGATAAGGTCATCAATGCCTACCAGAATTTTGAACGCTTTGTGCACCATGGAATGGACGCATCTAGTGTATGCAAACTATGTCAAATATGCCTTATTAGCGTACTTTCAAAACTTTGTCCACCATTGAATGTACGCATTTAGTGTATGCAAACTCTGTCAAATATGCCTTATTAGCGTATTTTGAACGCTCTGTGCACCATGGAATGTACGCATCTAGTGTATGCAAACTATTCAAATATTGCAAATGTGTCATCGACATAACGGAAATAAACAATGGGCTTTTGGCAGGATTCAAACAGTTGAAGTTCGTGAAAGCCAACAAAGATATTTGCTAATCATGGACCCAACGGACTTCCCATACTTACCCCGTTATGCTGTCGGTACATTTCATTATTGAAGCTGAATTCAACACCACGTGTCGCAACTTCCATCAATTCTACAGAATCCTAAAAATGGGGCATTTCATTGCTCTCAATTTTTAGTTTCCTTGTATGCCTGTTATCCGGGATTTGCTGTATGTAGTTAACTAATTTGTGGTAATATTGCACGAAATAGCGAAAGCATTGTGTACTGAAAAGCTTTTTTCCTCTGACACTCCTCAGAGTACTAACGTCAGAATGACCGAAATGGAATGTGTGAAAGATCTTCACATCAAACCTAAAGGTTTCTCAAAGTAGCAGAGAAGTACATCAGCTTTTCTAAACAACAGCACAATTTACACCTCGTCAGCCATGAATTATTTCAGATGAAACCCTATCCCAGCTCAAACATGTGTGAAGAGGAGCCATTTGCAATCTACATACTGCAATTGAAGAGGTGAGTGGACATTGCTCATGCCAAAGTAAAGGTATACTTTCACCATCTCTTTGGCTTTATTTTTGTTGATATTGGAAGCACTGTACTCTTGTCGCGATTCTTGTTTTCTAATACAAGTAAGTTTTTAGTTACTTTCAGCACTAACATTATAGATTCACAGTGTAATACATATAATTGCTGCATGTGTACTATTGCTGGAATAAATAACCATATATCCAGTTATTGCCATTTATGTGTATAACTATGTCAAATATGTCTTATTAGCCTATTTTGAGCGCTTTGTGAACCATGCAATGTACGCATCTAGTGTATGCAAGCTATGTCAAATATGCTTTATTGGCCTATTTCTAACGCTTTGTGCACCATGCAATGTACGCATCTAGTGTATGCAAACTATGTCAAATATGCGTTATCAGGCTATTTTGAACGATTTGTGCACCATGGACTACTACTACTACTACTACTACTACTACTACTACTACTACTACTACTACTACTACTACTGCTACTGCTACTACTACTGCTACTGCTACTACTGTTAGTACTACTACTACTACTACTACTACTACTACTGCTATTACTACTATTACTACTACTACTACTACTACTACTACTACTACTATTACTACTACTACTACTACTACTACTACTACTTAAATTGACGAAATTTAGGTTAGACGAGACACTTAGGGGAGAGATTATTGCTAACTTGTGTCAGTAGATTTATTTATTGATTGGTTTATTTTATATTTTTACGAAAGCTGGACGAAATGAGTGACATTTTAACCCTCGCCCTTCTCATTCGACTTACCATACCGCCGAACATTGGCGCTAGTATGGGCGGAGACCATGGGCGTGCATAATGCAGTTAAATAGGTTTATGGAGGCTCGGCATAATGCAGTTAAATAGGTTTTTGGAGGCTGTGCATAATGCAGTTAAATAGGTTTATGGAGGCTGGGCATAATGCAGTTAAATAGGTTTATTTAGGCTCGGCATAATGCAGTTAAATAGGTTTTTGGAGGCTCGGCATAATGCAGTTAAATAGGTTTATGGAGGCTCGGCTGTACTTGATTAAAAAGACCTACTTACCTTACCTATTGTTGCCATAAAAACGAAATTTCAAATTTCCAAATTGACCTGACACATTACAAGGTAGAAAATTACTATTAACATTTGCGTTTGCTTTGCCTAAACACATGAATATTGCTTAACAGGAAAATAATATCGCACACTAGATTAACGTCTACATATTAGAAAAAGTAGAGCGGTCATGAGGTCCCGGGTTCGAATCCGGTCAGCGCCGTTAAATTGCAAGCTATTGTGGTAACGCTCCACTCTTTGAGAAATATATACAATTGCAATGTGTCTGCTGAGAATATATATATATATATATAAAAATAAACGATAAAAACTAGCTTTTGCTCAAGGCGAGCTTTCGGAATTCTCATTCCTTCTTCTGGCTTCAAACTGTCCATTTTTAGGAACACTCTACGTATTTCGTCTTTGTTGTATTTTTCATGTTTATTCTATTGAGATTTAGTTAAGTATTACGTTAGGGGTTCTTGTCTCCATTTCTTTCAACCTCATCTTTCAAATGATCTCAAGAAAAAATTCGATTAGTTACTCTGACATAAACGTCAAAAAGTAACAAAGTTTGATACTTTACCTTAGTCTAAGCAATTTGGATTGATGACGGGCCGGATGGCAGTTCTTCCTTGGTCAAGTCACATGGCGTAGAGAGGCTGGTCTCCAATTGCATAGAGCTGGATGTGGATGTCCACCGGTGGATGATTGGGAGCTAATGTGGCGACTAGAGAAATAGAAGTGTGTTAATATCGGAGGTCACCTAGCTCAGTTGGTAGAGCGCACGCCGCGAAAGCGTGGGTTCATTTGAGAGGATAGAGCCAAGGTATGTAAATTCCTCAACAATCTCAGCTGGTTTGTCACCAACCATTAGGACTGGCGGGGGATGCTGCAAGTTACAGGGTTCAACAAACATCACTTCTGTCTTCTACCAATTAATTGACAGACCTATCTTTAAGGCTTCATCAGCAAGAATTTGTAGGGCTTCTGTGAGCTTCAACGGTGAATCCAATAGTGCCATTGAGCGTAGTTACACTATATGAACATATTGGGAATGCGTTCTGCACGCTGGAATGTGAGCATTTCGATAGTGCCACTGAGCGTAGTTACAGTATTTGAACATATTGGGAATCCGTTTTGCACGCTGGAATGGGAGCATTTCAATAGTGCTATTGAGCGTAGTTACACTATTTGAACATATTGGGAATGCGTTCTGTGACACTACTATCACGTGCTAGCATATTGCTTCCGAGCGCCCCAGCCCTGTCCATCAAGGTTAAGAATATTAGTAGAAAGTTAGGAAAGTTCGAAACACTTTTTAATAAAAATGAAAGCAATTTAAGCTAGCTGTCCTAGGGCGTATGTAGACCCTCGTCTTAATTTTTTTAAAACTTTAACATGGACGATTCGTTTATTAAAGATTGACTTGCTCTTGCCTTGCTCTTTTCGCCTTGCTCTTTTTGCCTCGCTCTTTTTGCCTCGCTCTTTTTGCCTCACTATTTTGCCTCGCTTATTTTGCCTCGCTTATTTTGCCTTGCTCTTTTTGCCTTGCTCTTTTTGCCTCGCTCTTTTTGCCTCGCTCTTTTTGCCTCGCTCTTTTTGCCTCGCTCTTTTTGCCTCGCTCTTTTTTATAAGTTGATTTTTCACAAATCTATTAAACATTACAGAAACTAGTTTCGCTATACAATTGGATGCCGAAACGAAGAGTTGTTCATTTGAAATTTATTCACTATGTAATCTGAAAATATCTGAAATGGATATCTCCCTAAGTCGTCTGCTCCAAGAAATATTGAATCAATGCGTTGGCACCACTCCTTCGCAGCCGGATCTTTAGCTACGTCCGTGGAAAAAATGAAGATATTAGACTATTTTATGATTGCACATGGTAAAGAATGTGAGTAAAGGCTCTTATACTATTTAAAAAGTTTTAGTTTTTGGGGATAATAGCTAATTCTGTGGAAGAAATGAAGATATTAGACTATTTTATGATTGCACATGGTAAAGAGTGTGATTAAAGGCTCTTTTACTATTTCAAAAGTTACAATCCATGGTGCACAATGCGTTTAGAATAGCACCAAATGCTATATTTAGTGACACTTGCATACTTGGAATGCGTACATCCAATGGTGCACAATGCGTTTAGTCTAGCACCAAAAGCTGTTTTTAGGGACACTTGCATACTTGGAATGCGTACATTCCATGGTGCACAATGCGTATAGAATAGCACCAAAAGCTGTTTTTAGTGTGTACTCCAAATTTAATGCCAGCCCCTCATTTTACAGTATAATTATATTATAAAGGATCATTTTATTATGTACCCCCACATTTAAAATTTAAAAAAAATCACTGCCATTTTTTTATTTGACCCTCCCATCCTACAACTTAGCAAAGATGAGTACACATTGTTTTTTTGTATTTTCTCGTACTTGCTAGAAAGTCTTTTCATTTGAGTTGAAATAGCATGGAAAAGTTTGGAAGCCAATTTCGGCGCCGACTGATATGGAACTAAAGAAGAAGAAGAAGAAGAAGAAGAAGAAGAAGAAGAAGAAGAAGAAGAAGGAAATATTTAACGGAGGACAAGCACTATGCAAGGGGTATGTTGTGGATTACAAGTATCAATACTAGAAAAGAGTCACTGAGGAGACAACCATCCACTACTTGTAATACCTTGTAAAGAAGAAGCACTACCATTAATGAAATCCTACAACTACATTGAAATTTAGCCTACTTAAATCATCTAAATAAATACTAATTAAATATACAAAACGTTCCGCTGAATCACCCTACAATTAACAAACAAAAATATCAAAAATCATACCTCGTGATCCCATATCTTCATACAATATCTACTAAACGAGAAATGAATGTGATTAAAGGCTCTTTTCCTATTTCAAAAGTTTTAGTTTTCGAGAGTAATAGCTTTGTCTGTGGAAAAAATGATTGCAAATGGTAAAGAATGTGATTAAGGGCTATTTCCCTATGTCAAAAGTTGTAGTTTTCGAGGGTAATAGCTACGTATGTTGAAAAAATGAAGTTATTAGACTATTTTATGATTGCACATGGTAAAGAGGTGCGTACACTCCATGGTGCACAAAGCGTTAAAAATAGGCTAATAAGTCTTCTTTGACATAGTTTGCATACACTAGATGCGTACAGTCCATGGTGCACAAAGCGTTCAAAGTAGGCTAATAAGGCACTTTTGACATAGTTTGCATACACTATATGCGTACGTTCCATGGTGCACAAAGCGTTCAAAAGAGGCTAATAAGCCTCAATGGAATATGGTTTGAACATATAGAATGGAATATACTTTCCAGATATAGAATGGGATATGGTTTGCAGATATAGAATGAAATATGGTTTGAGGATATAGAATGGAATATACTTTCCAGATATAGAATGGGATATGGTTTGAGGATATAGAATGGAATATACTTTCCAGATATAGAATGAAATATGGTTTGAACATATAGAATGGAATATTTATGTGCGGAGAGCCAAGATCAAAACATGCATTAATTAAAAAACGTCCAGAAATTAAATAAAAAAAACAAGTTTCTATGGCACTTGGTATTAACCAAATGACATATAGCAATCGCAAATTCTGTCGGTCTGTCTGTCGGTCCTGGTTTTGCTACTTTAGGCACTTCCAGGTAAGCTAGGACGATGAAATTTGGCAAGCGTATCCTATGTTTAAGACCAGCAAGATGTTATTCAGAATATAATTTGTCCTATATTTGTATTTGTATTAATAACAAACATTTTGAAATTAGTGTCACGTAAACGATTCATTTCGCCAGGGACGCGTCTTAGTAAGTTGTTCTAAGGTAATCGAGAAATGTTTTAGAGCGGAAGATTGTTGGAGAGAGGTTGCAACACGCTGCTGTAGATATGTATGCTAAGTATGTCAAATATGCCTTATAAGCCTATTTTAAGCGCTTTGTGCACCATGGAATGTACGCATCTAGTGAATGCAAACTATGTCAAATTCGCCTTATCGGCCTATTTGAACGCCTTGTGCGCCATGGAATGTACGCATCTAGTGTATGCAAACTATGTCAAATATGCCTTATCAGCCTATTTTAAGCGCTTTGTGCACATGGCTTTGGCTGTCCAGAGGATTGATGCATGTGTGGCTGCACTTGATGAATGGATGCAGATCAATAAACTTAAATTTAACAAAATAAAAACTGAGCTCAGATTTTCATATCTGATGGCGATTATGCTAATGCACAGAATGTATGGAGAACATTTCAAATGGAAACGCTTGGACAGTATCACGATCTCTATCTACGAACTGACGTTTCAAAAGGCTGTTTGGTATCACAAGCCTTCTGCTACCACAGGCAGTCTGCTATCACAGGCGGTCTGCAATCACAGGCTGTTTGGTATCAAAGGCTGTCTGGTATCACAGGCTGTCTGGTATCACAGGCTGTCTGGTATCACAGGCTGTCTGGTATCACAGGCTGTCTGGTATCACAGGCTGTGGTATCGAATTCTACTTGGTGTGGGTAACTGAATTTTAAGCAGTTTCTTGGCAACTACTTTGCATGCTTTGCTCAGACCTTGATCTAGTGAAGAATTGGTTGGATGTCCGTCCGTCCTCCAGACTTACACATATTTTGCGAGTTTTATAATTTAATGCTATCAGCCTTTTAATTCAAAGCTAGATGCATTAACGCATTTTAATTTATGATATTAAGATTTACAACAAAAAATTTTTAACTTAAGAACGGGTGACCGGATCTTAATGAAATTTGATATTTAGAAGGAACTCATGTCTCAGAGCTCTTACTTCAAAGCCCGGCCAGATCTGTTGACATTGGAGAGAGCTGGAGGGGGAAATTGGAAATCTTGGAAAACGCTTATAAATGTCGTAGATACGTGATTGACGTAACCGGACTGGATCCGCTCTCTTTGGGGTCTTATCAAAATGATTATTGCTCTTTCGCCCTCTGTCACATTAGCCTCACTAAATCATACAATGTTCCAGATAGCTTTACGAGCATACGATGTGGCAGATCGCGTTAAAGCATACAATGTGGCAGATCACGTTAGAGCATACGGTGCGGCAGATCGCGTTACAGCGTACAATGTTCCGGATCGCGTTACAGGGTACAATGTTCCAGAACTACGCTCAATGGCACTATTGAAATGCTCACATTCCAGCGTGCAGAACGCATTCCCAACATCTTCAAATAGTGTACCTACGCTCAATGGCACTATTGAAATGCTCACATTCCATCGTGCAGAACGCTTTCCCAATATCTTCAAATAGTCTAACTACGCTCAATGGCACTATTGAAATGCTCACATTCCAGCGTGCAGAACGCATACCCTTTTTACTAAATTTTGGTTAAAATTTTTAGGTCAGGCTGGGCCTGACTAGCCTGCCCTCTGACTTCGCCACTGTATGTATGTATGTCAGTGCCATAGCCAGACTGTCTCTGTAGGGCATGCTTACTACCTATAAGCATATTTTAGGGCATACTTCATAAATTTAAGGCGTACGGGCCAGCCTGTTCACCAATTAACGTAATTGCTCTCAGGGGACGAAATGCTTGTTTTAAGTCTTTGAGTTTACCCAACATTGGGCAACGGTCTGATTGTCAAGCGGCAGTTTTTGTTTTCCAGTGCGTGCATTACCTAGTCCCAAATGTTTTTTATGACAATTACCGTGCTAACAATGATATTCTTGAGTATGACGAGAGGAATAGCGGAAATTACCGTGCTAACAATGATATTCTAGATCATTTGCCAAAATACCTAAAACTACTTTCATTTCGTTCGGCCACGCGTGCTTTGGAAATCAACTGTTAATTACCTTATTCCTTTCAAATTTCGCCTCCCTATAATTTTCGCTCCCTCTAATTTTCGTCCCTTTAATTTTCGCCCCCCCCCCCGAGGGCGAAAATTAGAGGCAGACAAAATTTCGGGATGCATTGTATTTCTTATCTAGTGTATGCAAACTATGTCAAATATGCCTTATTAGCCTATTTTGAACGCTTTGTGCACCAAGGAATGTACGTACCTAGTGTATACAAACTATGTCAAATATGCCTTATTGGCCTATTTTCAACGTTTTGTGCACCATGGAATGTAGGTATCTAGTGTATGCAAACTATGTCAAATATGCCTTATTAGCCTATTTTGAACGCTTTTCTCATAGTTTTGATCGAATGATTTTGAGAAAAAAAGGAGCGGGGAAGGAGGTCTAGTTACCCTCCGATTATTTGATTACCTAAAAAGGCAACTAGAACTTTAAATAAATTTTATTAGTTAAAGATATACGTAACTTACAAATTAGCTTACGTAAGGAACTTCTGTATTCTCATATTTTTATTACATATATGAGGGGGTTCACCTCCAACCAAATATTATAATAACCTTTGTGAAACAATTCACAAAATGAATAAAATTTCTAGTAACATTAAACGAAAACTAAATGTGGAAAGGGGGCTCATCCCCCCAACATTTTTCAAAATTTTAAGAAGGGGACTCTGCCCCCCTGAGCCCCCCTCCTCGGCTTCTCTACAGACACTACAATTTGACGACGGGAATGACCACTTGTTCTTATACTGATACCCATTATAGATAGGGATGAAAAAATCAGCAGTGTTGACCTTCAGTGATTTTTGAAAGGCATTTCACTTCATAAGAGACACACCCTTCTTTAAATCTTAGGGCAAGAATACCTTGCGCCAGGTACAATTGTTAAAACTATCGCGGTTATGTACCAAGGAACTTTGGCCAAAGTGACAACTGAAAAAAGGGATAACGCTCAATGGCACTATTGAACTGCTCACATTCCAGCGTGCAGAACGCATTCCCAATATGTTCAAATAGTGTAACTATGTCCTATGTCCTATGTCCTATGCCCTATGTCCTATGTCCTATGTCCTATGCCCTATGCCCTATGCCCTATGCCCTATGTCCTATGTCCAATGTCCTACGGATGCCATATGTCTGACGCAGTTAAACATAATTGGAGACATGACTCCGTATTGAAAACCATTGCTGATTTTCTTTATTCCTGTAATCCTGATCTTAATATCTTTTGGGATATCAAAGGTTACCGTTCACCCTCCATCATATCAGGAGAGGAATTAAGGCCTGATATGATTGTCGAGAGTAATGATTCACTTTTCGTCCTAGAACTCACGGTAGGCTTCGAGACAAAATTAAAAGCATGAAAGGTGTATAGTCCACCGACAAGTTATCAAAAGTAAAACGCCAAATATAGAAACTTTATTGACAACGTTTCGTTTCGTCTCATCGCGTCCGCACTTAGCAATAAGATCCTTCAATTTTAGGCTACTTATAACCCTTTCAACTTTTACTATTATTATTTTTTAGATTTCCTGTCAGACAGCTTGTTTAGTTCTTCACTTATTTAAAATTCTGCCTGTGGTACACCCTGACCTTGTCTAAACCTACGACTAGCCGACTTGTAATTATTAAACCTGAGTCTATATATATATAGACTCATATAGACTCATATATATATATATATATATGAGGACTTAGGCTTTTGAATATCTATATATATTATTTTGCCAAAGCAAAGGGTAAAGTATACCTGACGAAGATAATATCGAAAAATATATTGCTTCCGGAATCTGAGGCAAATACTACAAGTCCTTCAACAAAGTTCTTTAGACACGTGTGAGGGTAATACTGGTTTCCCTTCCAGATGACGACTTCCTAGTTAAAGGCATAGTACTGTCATAAAAAAAAGAAACGCTTATAACGGTGTTGAAAGGCATAGCTTACCATGGACCTTTCCGTAGTAGCCGGGATCTATTACTTAGCCTATTTTGAACTCTTTGTGCACCATGGAATGTACGCATCTAGTAAATGCAAACTATGTCAAATATGCCTTATAAGCCTATTTTCTGCGCTTTGTGCACCATGGAATGTACACATCTAGTGTTTCGAAACTATGTCAAATATGCTTTATTAGTCTATTCTGAACGCTTTGTGCACCATGGAATGTACGCATCTAGTGTATGCCATTGACCGGTTTCGTTGCACCCTCATCAGAATGGCTCGTGAAAAGAACGAGTTGTTCAAACATTCAAGCATCATTTTTGATAACTCGAGTTATCAAAAATGACCGAGTTACCAAAATTGATGCTTGATTGTTTAAACAACTCGTTCTTTGCACGAGCCATTCTGATGAGGGTGCAACGAAACCGGTCAATGGCATTTCACTAATGGTTTAGGTTTTCTGTCTGTACTGTAGGGCTCTGAGTTTAGTTTTAGCCAGTTTTCAGTAGTGACCTGAAGAAGTCTGGTAGACGAAACGTTGTCAATAAAGTTTCTATATTTGGCGTTTTACTTTTGATAACAACATGCTTCCTGTAGGTTACCCAAGTCTCAGATCCATACAACAACACTGTAAGCACACACGCTTAATATACTAAGTTTTTTCAGTTTTGACGTCACCTGATCCAGTTTTTTCAGGTGACGTCACCTGATCCATCCATCCACAGACAGACAGACAACTTATTTTTATATAGATAGATATATATATAGATAGATAGATAGATAGATATATATATATATAAATAAGTTGTCTGTGTGTGTGTGTCGAGTGACGTCATGTTTGTGTGTCGACTGACGTCATGTATAAACAATAAAAACATCATATTTTGGCTCTCGCGAGCTTTGGGAAACATAGTTTCCTTCATCAGGCACTGATCAGTTGAAGTTCTGCTCCTTAGATAAAACATCAAAACCCTCAATCGCGCGTTCCTCAAGGCTCAAAGCCGAAACACAATAAATATTAATTAATTAATTTCCCCATACCCACTGACTGGAGGAGAATTCGCGAAAATCATGAGAGTGCGATGAACTAAAGTTTTGATGAGGTTGATCTTCCGTGTTTTGGGGCAGAACGAATTCCAGGAGAAATATTGACCGGAAAATGTAGGTTTTCTGTATACGCTGGTACGGAATTTAGTTCAAAACATCAAGGAACGGTAGTGAGTTGTTGTGTTCCTTCTCAAAAGTAAATTTTAGAGCTTGGTGTAAGCTGTTTTCCAGGACGTATCCACAGGCAACCTACACACATTGCTATGCACACTAGTTAAATCTAGTGTTGCAGAAAGCTTTGTGCAGCATCAGTATAGTTTTCTTAACACATTAATGATTCTCGGTTTATGACTGTCTTGACATGATGCTCTCAAATTTCTATTTATAATTTTAACGATTTAACTTATTTGATTATAGTAAAATGTGCAAGGGGTACCCGTCTGGGTCCGAGGGAGTTCGGCAATGTTTTACGTCATCGATATTAAACAAATTCTCCATGACATAAACAGTTAATAATAGAATCGTAACTTACTACTCTCGAGTCCCGAATAGTTGTCCCCTCCCTATTGTTAATTTTTTGAAAATTTTCCACCCAGGACATTCTTATTGCAACCCCCCCAATTATTAATTTTGACAGTCAGCTAGTGTATGCAAACTATGTCAAATATGCCTTATTAGCCTATTTTGAACGCTTTGTGCACCATGGAATGGACGCTTTTAGTGTATGCAAACTATGTCAAATGTGCCTTTCAGCCTATTTTGAAGGATTTGTGCACCATGGAATGAACGCATCAAGTGCATGCAAACTATTTCAAATATGCCTTATTAACCTATTTTGAACGCTAAACTTCCTCCTCATCTACAAATTAGAGATCAACCACAGCACTTCAAAAATCCACCATGGCAACAACACGATCCAGATATACTTCCTAAACACCCAGAGGCACCACAACCGACAAATCAAGATCAAACGCCAAGTACAAAGCCCACGTCTTACTCGAAAGCCTGTCAGATCATCGATTCAACCTTCCGGGACCCACCAACCACCCATTAATAAATAGGACACTAAAGCGAACACTAAAGTGACCCGGGGTCCGTGAGTGGCAAGTGACCTGGAGAGTGTTGTGTTAATAAAGAGGGCCCTAAAGCAAACCCTAAAGTGACCTGGAGAGTGTTGCGTTAATAAATAGGACACTAAAGCGAACACTAAAGTGACCCGGGGTCCGTGAGTGGCAAGTGACCTGGAGAGTGTTGTGGGGAAGAGACCCGGTTACTTACAAAGAGAAATGCAGAAACTTAAAAAACTTCGATATAATAATAATAATAATAATAAAAATAATAATAATAATAATAATAATAATAATAATAATAATAATAATAATAATAGGAATAAGAATCTTAGTACTGCTTGGATAGATTATAGAAAGGCTTTTGATAGTGTTCCTCACTCGTGGATAATAAACATATCCTTCCGCGAAGTTCACACACACGCACTTCATTTAGAATGTGGAAATTTGGGACAATTTTAGATCGTTTAGCCATAAGCTTACAGCCGAAATAAACAGACCCGAAAAAATCACCTAATAAGGAAATACCCGGCAGAAATGAAATCGCCCAGAAAAACTGTATATACTTTACAAAATACAAATTTTTGTTTGTAGCATAGCTGATCTATACCTCATTATTATAATGATTGCCCTTGAGCTTTGTTGATGGTGATTGCTAATCGAACATTCCCTGTGTCCTGGTCGTCATTTATATATCCCCCTGTGCCCCCCGGCGTCCCCGTTGTAGTTGTTTCCCTGTGTCCCTGTATATATATATAAATATATATCTATATATATAAAAATAAGTTGTCTGTCTGTGTGTCTGTCGATAGTGACATAGAGGTACGCAGAGTGGTTGCAAACACGGATAGTCCGATTCCATACACATTTGTTTAATACTTTTTCAAGTTGTTTAATATAAGTATTACTGAATGAGACCAATGATACTATTCATATGCTCCAAGCAATGAGCTGTGATAGTGACATTGAGGTACGCAGAGTGGTTGCAAACACGGATAGTCCGATTCCATACAAGTATTGATGCATTTTTAAATGAAATTTCACCTCAAATCAGCAATGAAGCTTCTTCAAAGGAATTCACTTAATTGGGAGTGTATAACAAATATCCAAGATACAGTTACGAGATACAAGATACATGACATAGTATTGATGCATTTTTAAATGAAATTTCACCTCAAATCAGCAATGAAGCTTCTTCAAAGGAATTCACTTAATTGGGGGGCACTAGAACTTTTCATTTCCGTTAGAATGAGCCCTCTCGCAACATTCTAGGACAACTGGGTCGATACAATCACCCCTGGGAAAAAAAACAAACAAACAAACGAATAAACACGCATCCGTCATCTGCCTTCTGGCAAAAAATACAAAATTCCACATTTTTGTAGATAGGAGCTTGAAACTTATACAGTAGGGTTCTCTGATACGGGGGGATGAGATTTTTGGAAACTTGATTGAACGCTGAAATTTAATTAAATGTGTTTGACTGGCTATTATCTATTGCTGAGAGAGAAGAGAGAAGAAGAGACTCAGCGACACCCAATGTGATACCAATGGCTGATATAAGGTAGTAGACATTAATCTGGAAAACAAATTTGCATTATTTGTCTGATAACAGTTGAGGAATATTGGGTTCTCCACTGTTCATATGACTGATAAATATTTCCTGCAGAATTTTGCAATACACAGCAATAGTAAAATGATGGGAGTTCTTTGCAGTTCTTTCAATCTTGATTTTTAGGCAGTGACAATCGGAGGCGACCTCTCCACTGTTCATATGACTGATAAATATTTCCTGCAGAATTTTGCAATACACAGCAATAGTAAAATGATGGGAGTTCGACCTCTTCATCCTTACACCAACCCCCCTGGCCTTGCCTTACGATAAAATCAGGTATGCCCCTAGAAAACCTTCGCAAACTAGTTATCAAAAACTGATCACTGACCAACCTCTCCATAACCAATTTAGTCAACAACCGTTTGGAAACCAACTCCAAAGCCAATCTACTTCATTTTGCTCTGCAATATTAGACTATTTTATGATTGTAAGCCTGGTTCACATAAGAGTAAAACCCGTCGCTAGGTTTGAGAGGAGGAGCAAGCAAGGAGATCGTTTTACTTTAGGAGCCAGCAATTCAAGTGATAGTCGGATTTTTTTTTGTTACTTTCCGAGGACGTTTGCTTTGGCATATGTCAATCAAATTTTAACTTTCACAGCCAAGTAGTAGCGTTCGCATGCAGGAAAACCTGCCTAATTCATAGGTTATTCTTATCCATGTCCTGCACCTCTATTAACTCTCTTCTCTGTAAATGTTGCACGGATACAAGTGTTTGGAACCCTGAGAAACATAGAGGCAAATTTGCACCAATTGAACGGCACATGTCCGACGATCTTCTTTGAAATACCAATACTACCTCCTAAAATTCTTGTTAATGCTTTATTATTTAGGTTTATATATGTGGATTTAAGGCGTGGTTTGACTGAGTACGGTGATTCAATAGAGGGGGTGGGGGGTGAAGGTTGCTAATTTTACCTAAAAACCAAAAGTACCTTGGGTACTTTTGATCAAGTTTTTTGGGGTGGTCGTCCTTCTGGTCAAATTTGTCCTCAAGACCAAAAGTACCCACTTTTTTTTGCCCAGGTATTGACCAAAAGTACCTCCCGAAATCTTTGTTTGCGTCGGGCATCTGAACAGTGGAAATTTATTTCTTTTGACTGGGTCAAATATTGACTTTCAACCAAGTACTCTTTGAAGAACTCCTCAAATTGCTGCAAACCCTTGTTTTGAATCTCGTTAACAGTTGAGATGACACGTTTATCCACGACATTTCTGCTGTCCAAAACCATAAAATCTTCACTTGTGTCCTGGCGAAGATGGTATCAAAGACGTATCAGGTACAGAAGTTTGTGGAGATGGACTAGAGGACGTCTTATTGGGTTGTAATGGTGGTCCTGTAGATTCACTTTGTTTACTAACGATAGTAGAGTGTGTGGAAATGTTTAGTGCAGGTGGCATGGCGGAAGTGGTATGGTCAAAGCTATTAAATATCGACGATGCCTTTGATGAAGAGGGTACTATTCGTAAGATAAAAATACCCCAATTTTCACATTTTCCAAGAATTCCGGTTTCCTCCTCCAACTCCCCCCAATGTCACAGGATCTGGTCGGAATTTAAAATAAGAGCTTTAAAGCACAATATCCTTTTAAATATCAAATTTCATTAAGATCTGATCACCCGTTCGTAAGTTACAAATACCTCATTTTTCCGAATTACCCCCCCCTTATTGTTATTATTCATTTATTGTTATTGAAAATTTGTAATATGGTTTGTTGTCACAACAGTTGGAGAAATAGCAATTCAAAGTCTTTTTTTCTAAGCTGTCTGCAAAATTCTACCCATTCATTTATTGTTATTGTTATTATTCATTTATTGTTATTGAAAATTTGTAATATGGTTTGTTGTCACAACAGTTGGAGAAATAGCAATTACTATACCATACTATACTGTACTTACTATGCTATACTATATCTAGCTATGCTATACCTATACCTAGCCTATACTAAATATATAGGCCTACTATACTCTTACTATACTATACTCTTACTTACCCAGTGGCTATGGCGTTGCCGAGAATTTGACAAGAAATATGCTCCGAGAAGTGCATTATTTTACTTCTTGGGCTGAATGTGCTGGTAGTAGTAGTAAGGGTAGGTGTAGTAGTAGGAGTAGTAGTAGTAAGGGTAGGTGTAGTAGTAGGAGTAATAATAGTTGTAGTAGTTGTAGTAGTAGTAGTAGTAGTAGTAGTAGTAGTAGTAGTGGTGGTAAAAGTAGTAGTAGTAGTAGTAGTAGTAGTAGTAGTAGTAGTAGTAGTAGTAGTAGTAGTAGTAGTAGTAGTAGTTCCATCATGCTTGAACTACCACTAATTTTACAACGTCTCTTTGTGTTTTCATTTATTTTACTAGTTTCTGATGTTGTTGTTGTTGATGTTGTTATCATTTGGGATTTTGTTTGTTGTTGTTGTTTGGGGTTTTTTTGTTTTGTTTTTTCGCTCCCCTTCTCTTTTATTTATATTTATTTTATCTATTTACTTACTTATTTATTTATTGATGATGATGGTGATGATGATGATAATGATGATGAATATAAAATGAGGAAGGTTGATGATATTGTTGTCGACGGCGGTTTTGATGATGATAATGATGATGATAATGATGATGATGATAATGATGATGGTGATGATGATGGTGATGATGATGATAATGATGATGAATATAAAATGAGGAAGGTTGATGATATTGTTGTCGACGGCGGAGTGTGGCGTTTTCGCCGGACGGCCGCCGCGTGGTATCGGGTAGTTCTGACAGGACATTGCGGTTGTGGGATGTTGAGACGGGCCAGCCGATCGGCGAGGCGCTGCAGGGCCATGAAGATGGTGTTATGAGTGTGGCGTTTTCGCCGGACGGCCGCCGCGTGGTATCGGGTAGTTCTGACAGGACATTGCGGTTGTGGGATGTTGCTTAATATGTTCCAAACGGCTTCAGAACTGAATATTTCAGTTCTGAATATTTCTGAAATATATATGCTCCAAGTTGCAAGTTTAGTTTACTCGTTTATTAATTTTTTAGCACCACTTGGACTAATACAACTTAATATGTTCCAAACGGCTTCAGAACTGAATATTTCAGTTCTGAATATTTCTGAAATATATATGCTCCAAGTTGCTTTTCTTGTCACAATCATGATGTTGCTTCATGCACATTTTGTCACGGAAAACTGACTTCAAAAGCATTAAGTTGTGCTAGTTTTTATATTTTTGTGCAGTCACATCTGAATCAGTTTTTACTGATTTTTCTTTGACAAAAATTTAATTTGACCTGACAACAGCTTGGAATTATGGCTTCATAAAAAACTTCGTTTCTTCTACAACTGAAATGAAAAGTTCTAGTGCCCTTTTTAAGTGACCAAAAAATTGGAGGGCACCTAGGCCCCCTCCCACGCTCTTTTTCCCCAAAGTCAACGGATAGGAATTTTGAGATATCCATTTTGTTCAGCATAGTCGAAAACGATAAAAATATGTCTTTGGGGATTACTTACTCCCCAACAGTCCCTGGGGGAGGGGCTGCAAGTTACAAACTACTATTACTACTGCTACTACTACTACTACAACTATTACTATTACTACTACTTCTACTATCATTACTACTACTACTACTACTACTACTTCTACTACTACTACTACTACTACTACTTCTACTATCACCACCACTACTACTACTACTACTATTACTACTACTACTACTACTACTACTACTACTACTACTACTACTACTACTACTACTATATCAGAGAACCCTACTGTAGAAGTTTCAAGCTCCTATCTACAAAAATGTGGAATTTTGTATTATTTGCCAGAAGACAAATCACGGGTGCGTGTTTATTTGTTTGTTTGTTTGTTTGTTTTTTTTTTTTCCCAGGGGTCATCGTATCGACCAAGTAGTCCTAGAATGTCGCAAGAGGGCTCATTCTAACGGAAATGAAAAGTTCTACTTGTTTTTTTCAGTCTTTTTTCTATCTTTTTTATTTTTGTTTAATTGTAAGATGTCTTTACTTTTTTCTTCTTCCCTGCTATATTTTTGGCTATGGAGCCTTTTAGGGAGCTACGGTTGTAGATTTTTCTTGTTTTTTTCAGTCTTTTTTCTATCTTTTTTATTTTTGTTTAATTGTAAGATGTCTTTACTTTTTTCTTCTTCCCAGCTACGGAAATCATACACTCATAAAATTGGACTAGTGAACTACACGGGTAGACTACTGCTGTAGGTGAGTTTAATTTTTATAACATTCAGTTTTAGCTGCACGGCTAAATAGTGCCGTTTTTGCTACAGCGGTAACTTACAGTAGTAATAAGAATTTTTATAACATGGACATCTTCATTACAGCTGTAAAATTAGCTTGAATCTGCCCCTTTTGTCCCCCCACATAAAAATAACGTAGCTACGTTTATAATTGTTTTTAAATTCACCAAGTAGTGTGTTAGTTAAATATTTGCCTTTGTCATTACTGCCTGAAGAGCACCTACTTCAGTAGCACCCCCTTTTGTCCCCCCACATAAAAATAACGTAGCTACGTTTAT